>OY482673.1:25981199-26581199 GCA_960531455.1 Urophora cardui | reverse complement strand
AACGACAAGAAGCGAATTAAAAGTAAGTAAAATACTTTTTTTAGTAAAAAATCGTGCACAATTATTATGTACTACTCACTAATTTTAACCCTAACAGGTTCACATGAACTTTCATACACTGGAACGTACTTGGCCTTGCCGTTTTTGTGACCATGTTTGCAATAGTGCTGGCAATTTGAAGGCACACATTCGCAACATACACGAGCAGGCCAGGGACTATGCGTGCAGTTATTGTGACAAAAAATTTGCCAAACCTGACACACGAAAATATCATGAAATGATACATACAGGCGAGAAGCCGCATGTATGTGGAGAATGTGGTAAAAGTTTCAGGCAACCTTCAGCCTTGCGCACGCATAGTAAAGTGCATCAGCGACAGCGTAAACAAATCGAAGATGATATTACCGACATAAAGGAAACGATTGAAATGCAAAGAGATGAATTGTGAGGAAAGTGAAAGAATTTAAGCTCAAATTAAAGACATACATAAATTGAAATATCCGTATATTTTTTTTTAAAAGTTCAATTGTTTATTTTATTAAAAAATGCTAAATTATATTAATACATATATTATACAAATGCTAGCTTTTGTAATTTACATAAAGTTTAAATTTAAATAGTTCTTAAATTATACTAGGAAACTGAAAAAGTATTTTTTTTTATAATAAAAGAGTATATTTTATGCAAAATTAAATATTTTTGTATGTACATAATGCATTTGAATTCTTACATTAATATTTATCATGTGACGGCTTTGCCTGAATGAGATACATCCTAATGTGTATATGTGAATATACATATGTATATATGTACATGAATATATACATATATGAACATTACTGTTGATGAGGTTGTAGGCACATAGGAGTTGGGCTAAACTAAAAATTTCGAATGCTAGTCAAATTGGTTTTTAGTTACATAATGCCAGAGTTAAACGTTTCCAACAGATTGTAATAAAAAGCTTGGGGAAGGCTTTCCATTAAGGAAGCACGATCCAAAAGAAATTACTTTTTCAGTGGAGTAGAGAGGCTCTCGCCGATCTCGAAACTGAAATCAAAACTTGCCGGAGGTTTATAGTTTACGATATATTGCTTGTTAAAATTCTAAAATGTACCAAATAAAACACCATTACTACGCACTATTAACGGGGCAATGCAGCTATAAAAACACGTACGTCTGCATATACATATGTATTTATGTGTGTAGGACACCTTTTTGCGTTGGCGGCCTTCGGTTTCGCTTTAAAAAAAAATAACCGTCAGCCGACAGAATTCTCTTTCTGGTGTAATATCTATGGACCCATCCAAATTTAACAACAAATATCTAGTAAACTATAGACCTGCGGCATATTTTGATTTCAGTTTTGAGAACTGTGAGAGCTCCTCTATCCACCTGAAAAAGTGATTTTTCTAGGGGCGTGGTTCCTTAATGGAAAGCTGATCCAAAAGCTTAATAATAACTATTAAAAATAATAACGAGCATAAAATTTAGAAATTTTGATGTTTAATAAAATTGTTTATTTATTCAATTATTGCCATTACTTTGAAATTCCAAGTATTTAATTTATGCCGCCACATCAGTGTATTGTAAATATGTCTGTTGGTTTGTATGTACCAATAAGTATTATTATATGCAAGTATTTCACGATAACAATTATATTGTAGACATATGAATGTATGTATATGTAAATATTTGTAAATATGTATGCATGTTTGTATGTGAAAATATTTAATATACATTTTTTATCAGGCAAGGTCATTGTTATCGGTAAATTTGTTGTATTTTTTTTTTTAAAGAATGGCTAAATGTTTATGTGTATATAGAAATGCTATTGCAAGTAAATATGCTTAGACATCAGTCGATATACTTACATACATATAGGCTTTGTTCAGAAACTCAGTTTGAAGCGCAACCTGATTTTGTAGTACAAGCAGAGCGTTCATAAACGTAAATTTTGCATGAAGCGTCGCTCATCACAATCATCAAAAAAATAATTACTGCCGCTGTTGCGCTTCATGCTGCGTTTCTGAACATAGCCATAAACGTACGTAGCAACATTATAGCAATTAATAAATATTTCTATTAAGTTATTTTTTTAACTTTTTTTTTATTTTTTTCTGCTACTAATTTCTACATACATACATAATAAATATGTACAGTGTACTAATATAACATATAACATTTAATACAACACTCACGCAAAAACTTGTTTAACTTAATAGCTTATGCACTAAAATGTGTTTGTATTTACTTGTGTTGCGTATCCTTTAAGGACTTACAAATGTATAGAATAATAATGTTAAACTTTCTATTCATTTTAAATTCATTTTTAATAAATTTCGTAAGCTATGAGCGCCTTACTTATACATGCATACATATGTATATGTGTGTATATTTATAAATTTCCAATTTAATTACATCAATCTACTACTATTACCTACTAATACGTATATCTATTTATGCATGCGTATGTTTAAGTGTCACGCGCGTGTGTGCATTACATTTTTTTTAAATTCATTATTTAACTTGAATATGCATTTTTTTATTTTATTTACTTTGCGGCCAATTTTCATGCATGCTTTAAACGTTGCACCACTAAATATTTAGGCTAAATATCACCAACGATTAAATCGTTAAAAAATCGTTAACAGACTTACGCACTAATTTAATTATAATTACAATTTTTGTGTGTGTATACATAGCAATGTATATGCATGTATGTACATTAGGGTGTTTCAAAATTGTATGAAGAAAATAAAGTTCAAAAAACACGCGGAACAATCCAACTTTCATGCGACTGTGCACGGAAATCTATACCGAAAATTTTGCTTTAATATATTGAAGTTTAGAGCTCGCGCATATGCCTCTAAATTTCGCTCTCCTTGTACATAAGCGATGATAAATAATTTTTTGGAAAGCTTTTAATGAACAAGAAATACGTTTTATATCAAAAAAATTTTGTGGATTAAAAGAATCAAGGCAAATTCATTTATATGGTAATGGTAAGTGAACAGCTGACTTCTTCTTCTTCTCGTTTTTAACTCGCTGTGTACAGAAGGATGTCATACAAAGATATATTTGACTTTGAGTTTGACATTCTGATGGACAAAAACTTAAAGCGAATCGAGACGAATATTGCCGAATTCGCCCTGCCATTACTATATAATGAATTTGCCTTGAAAAGAATTTAGGCTTGCTCGAATATAATTTTTTTTTTCAAAAGTAACTGACGTAATTTTTTAAGGCAAAGCTAAAATAGAATGATTCTTAAAAATGATCAAAAAGCTCAGGTGCATTAAAAAAGCTTAAAGCTTCGAAGCCCCAAGCTTTTGTTATAAGTTGCTGGAGCTAAGCCTTTATATAGCTTCGCCTTTGGGTCGGCTTTCCATTAAGCAAGCACGCCCCCAGAAAAACCAATTTTTCAGTGGGGTATAAGGGCTCTCAGAGATTTTGAAACTGAAATCAAAACTTGCCGGAGGATTAGAGCTTAAGAGATATTTGTTGTTGTTAAAGTGTGGATGATCTATCAGAAATGGGGTTTTCTAAAAAAGAATTTCATTGCTTTAAAGTCTAATACACACATACTTATGTATGTACATACATGAAATATAGTACAATATAATAACTTAATTATTTAAGCTCGTTTAATTTCATTTTCGGCTTTATAAATCTTGCTATTTACAATTTACTTTCATTCAAGTCAAAATCTATTACAACTAAGTATTTTACATAACTTTATTTTTTTTTTACTTTCATTTTAATTTTTTCAGCATTTAAAAACGCTATACACCCTCCTCCGCTACCACCGCCTCCAACTTATGCTCTTCCACGCCATTTACCGCTCTCTCCACCGCTTCCTTTTCTTCTTCCACACACTGCGCTTCCGCAGTCTCTAAATCTCATACATAATCGGACGGTACGGTGGGCGCTAAAGTTGTTGTGCTCGTCTCATTTATGGCCGCCAAACGTGGCATCCGTCGTTGTGAACTGTCCAACGGTCCAACCACGCCGGCGATGCCACCGACACCACCAATTGAATGCGTTGTCATATCCATAGCAACAATGCCAACACCGCCACCAGCACCTCTGCTACCATCCCAATTAGGCAGCGGTTGTGACATAACATTTAGACCAACAATTTCATAGGCACGTTCATTGCCACCGCCTGGCATAGCGGTCATCGAGAGATCAGAATAGTAGGCGCTACTGGGCGCCGAAGACACAACCATCGGAATATCTTGTTCGTGTTGTTGGAAGGTGTATTTCTGTAAAGAAAAAGAAAATGAATGCATGATTAATTGCTTAATTGAATTTAGTACTTGTAAGCAGCAACGATAGTTTGTTTGGAACTGTATTAGGCAGTACCCGAGAAGGCTGTGGTGGTATCTCAACAATTGGACTACTAAACCATGCTTTACTAATTTGACATTCGGTTCATATTTTCTGCTTATCTATGAAAACCCATTAAATCAATATACCATACAATCGTTTCCTCCAGCCCAGCTTAGTTTCCCTAAACTCTTTGGATCAACTAAACAACTGCGATTTTTTGTTAAGTAAGCACAAGTGTCAGTCAAGTCAGTTTCCCGATTTTCCACACTTTCGTCTTCTCTAATCTTTCTACTCTAAAAATATATCCTTCTTCCCTCCTTTCTCTCCTCTGTCTTTCTAACATTTCCTTCCCCCAAAACACTCACCTCACCACACTGACTGTAGGCCGTATTTTGATATGATGGATTCCCCGAACGTACCGATTCGCGATCCAATTCAGCATACAATGCCTCATTAACCGGACTATAAGCATCATCCATGTGCGTATAATGATTTTCGGCAGGCGATGAGGACGGTGGTCCAATTTGATCGGGACTAGCCGATGAGCGACGACTCCATGACCAAACGCCCGAATTGCTATTCGGACGCCTTCGTATACTATCGGCCGGATGTTTGATGGAGAGCGTGGAACGGCCATTGGAGCTGCCATTGCGATTGTTGCGACACCACCACGGTTGCGTGCGACCAGCTGCATGCAAAAAAGAAAAAGAAAAGGAGTTTTAAAGTTTTTGTTTTCAAGAAGCATATTTTTCTAAATTAAAGAAAAAAGTTAGAATTAAATATGTATGCATGTACATTGTGCAAGCACCTGGCGCCCATACGCCAACACTAGCTGGTAGTAAATGCCATGCAAGCCACCAACTGACACTTCCAATTTTTCTTCTAGGCGCGTTGGTGTGAATGGTATTGGGTGTCGTGTTGCGAATGCGCTTTTATATGCTCGATCAACTTTTGCTACTTTTGTGGGAGTTGCACGTATGTATGTACGCTAGGGTGGTCCCCTAATTTGTGAAGAAAAATTTTACATTATATTTCTTCAAGCTCACCCTCTAGGTCGACGCTAATATAGTCGAAGATTCGACATACATATAATTTTTCCCCCGATCGGAGACGGTTAAGGTGTGTCACATAGCGGTCAAAGTTCAGAAAACTCTATGGAGACTCAAAAAATAAATTTAATTTTTTGTTTATCTAATGCCCATAATCGATAATCCTGGACTGAAGGATACCAAATATAAATTTTGACCCCGATCATAGACAGTTAAGCGGTGTCGCGCAGAGGACAAAATTCATATTAACATATGTAACCCCCGTGCGGCACCCCTTAAGCGCTTACCATCGCGACCAAAATTTATATGTGGTACCATTAACTGTGCTGTTACCGATATAGGGGATGAGACCGAAGAAAATCGCTAATTTGATTTTGAGCACCATCCTAATGTGCACATTGGTGTGAGTACGAATCAACAAACGATTGCCAGGCGCATTTAAAAAAAATTGCTACTGCCAAAGCAATAATTATTGCGCATTTTGAAAGTCATACACCATAGATCGTATTTGGTATATACGATAATATGTACCTCATAACCGCCAATTGTGCTAAAAATTATATTTGCCAACCCCGAATTTCTGACGTCCAGCCTTGCAATTTCCGAGCTCAAAATTACATTAGTTAGAAATATAAAGCTTCCCAGGCCCAGAGTTATGGTACGGATATATAGTAGATCTACGAATATTAGTGACATTTTGTATGAGAATTTAATCCACTTTTCGTACATAATGCAGCAAAACCTCATTGTTATGTCCCACATAGCATTTTATAAATTTTTTTTTTTATCATATTCCAGTCTTTTTCGATCCCTATGCACGTTTAAAATAATGGAAAATGCGCTCATTTTCTGATCATAAAAGAGCCTCTCGCCTGTAGAAAATGGTACCCTACGTCCAACTCTTCTTGGGGAGTCGTTTTCGAGTCTTATTTTAATCATTTTCGAGTCCCTTTCGATTTTATTTTTTTCGATTTTGAATCTTATTTTGGTCATTTTTGAATCGTTTTCTGATCGTTTTTGAATCTTTTTAGGGTCATTTTTCTTCGTTTTTCTGATCATTTTCGATTGGCTTTCCAATCTTTTTTGGCTAATTTTACAATCGTTTTTCTGGTCATATTCGAATCTTTTTTGGGTCGTTTTTCAGTAATTTTCTGATCAATTTCTAATCATTTTCTATTACTTGTCTACTCTTTTTCCTATCATTTTTGGGCCAGTTTACAACCGCATTTCTTTCCCATCTTTTATCCTTATACATATTCTACCCTTAGCCTTACCTTTACCAATATCGCAAAAATAACTTCAACGGTCACCCTCAGTCCATATTGGTTGGAACTTTTGAAACAGATTTTTAGCCTACAATAATATTAAGCAAATAAGGAGGCATGTTCCACCACCTGATCATGACGAAGTGCGAATAGCAGTATCTAGGCTTAAGAATAACAAGGCCCCGGGCGCTGACGGCTTGCCAGCCGAGCTATTCAAACATGGTGGCGAAGAGTTGATAAGGAGCATGCATCAACTCCTATGCAGAATATGGTCGGACGAGCGCATGCCCGACGATTGGAACTTAAGTGTGCTCTGCCCAATCCACAAAAAAGGAGACTCCACAGTACGCGCCAATTATCGTGGGATAAGCCTGCTGAATATCGCATATAAGGTCATAGCAAGTGTATTGTGCGAAAGACTGAAGCCTATCGTCAACAATCTGATTGGACCTTATCAGTGTGGCTTCAGACCTGGTAAATCTACCATCGACCAGATCTTTACAATACGACAAATACTGGAAAAAACTCATGAAAAAGGATCCGACACACACCATCTCTTTGTCGATTTTAAAGCCGCTTTTGATAGCACGAATAGGAATTGCCTGTATGCCGCAATGTCTGAATTTGGTTTCCCTGCTAAACTTATACGGCTATGCCAAATGACGTTGACTAACACCACCAGCTCCGTCAGAATTGGGAAGGACCTCTCCGAGCCGTTCGAGACCAAACGAGGTTTCAGACAAGGTGACTCTCTTTCGTGCGACTTCTTCAATTTGATGCTGGAAAAGATAATACGAGCTGCAGAACTTAACAATACAGGAAGCATCTTATATCACAAGAGTGTGCAACTGCTGGCGTACGCCGATGACATCGACATCATTGGCACTAACACGCGCGCCGTATGTTCTGCCTTCTCCAAGCTGGATAAAGAGGCTAAGAAAATGGGTTTGGCGGTCAACGAGGACAAGACGAAGTACCTCCTGTCATCACACAAAGAAAAAGCACGCCTTGGCAGCCACGTCAATGTTGATAGCTACAAATTCGAAACTGTTAAGGACTTCGTCTATCTGGGAACCAGCATTAACACCAAGAATGATGTCAGCACGGAGATCCAACGAAGAATCACGCTTGCCAATAAATGCTACTTCGGACTAAGTAGGCAACTGAAAAGTAAAGTCCTCTCTCGACAAACAAAAATCACACTCTACAGGACGCTCATCGTTCCAGTCCTCATGTACGGCGCAGAAGCATGGACAATTTCAAAATCAGATGAGATGGCACTTGGAGTATTCGAGAGAAAAGTTCTTCGTAAGATTTATGGACCTTTGCGCGTTGGCGTGGGCGAGTATCGACGGAGATTTAACGATGAGCTGTACGAGCTTTACACAGACATCGACATTGTTCAGTGAATAAAGATCCAGCGGCTGCGTTGGGCAGGTCATTTCGTGAGAATGGACGAAGGCGCTCCGGCCAAGAAAGCATTTCTATCGAAACCCGCTGAACGCAAAAGAAAAGGGAGACCTCCACTGCGTTGGGAAAATCAGGTGGACAGCGATGCTGCCTCCCTAGGTGTTCCCAAGTGGCGCCATGCTGCACGAAACAGAAGCAATTGGCGCGCTCTGTTGGACTCGGCCAGAATCGTCTAGACGGTTAAGCGCCAATCAAGAAGAAGAAGAAGAAATAAGGAGTTTAAGATATAAAAATTTCAATCCATAAATGAATTCCTATGAAAATGCATATGCACATTTTGGCACTCTCATATACGGCAACACGGAAGACATACATCCATATGTTCCTGCTCTACAACATTCGGAACCATCAATACCGAAATCTAATATGTATATCAGGGCTGCTCACCTCATAGGCACTCAAAGCACAATTGTTTTTGTTTTGTACCGAATCATAGGCACAGATACATATTTTCACTTCAAATATGAAAATAAAATTTTCTTTGCACTCCCATAAGCACTCAGATATAAAAAAAAATTTATATGTATGTGCCTATGATTCATATTGAATGTGCAGAGCAAAGGCACTTTGTATAGGAGCTCGAGCACTGCCGTAAGAAATCGAAATTTACAATAACAAATGTGTAATGAAAAAAAAATTCAAAAAATGAAAGCACTGTAAAAAATTAGTATTCAAAAAATTTTCATATAAAAAATAAAAAAATTTGTATGTATGTGATACTACCATTTGAAAATAAATTCTAAAATAATATTTTATTGGAATTCATAAAAAAATTTAAATGAGCAAAAAAATTTTTCAGTGCATATACAAAATTTGTAGATGTATTGAGCTTTGTACTTTCAATACAAGAGCGTTGAGCAGCCCTGATGTATATGTATGTAAAATCTCTGAAATTTTGTCTGAAAAGACAAAGACTCATCTAGGTGATATTTATATGATAAAAAATAAAATCACTTTTCAATCGCTGGCTGACTCGTTTTCCAGTCTTCTTTTAATCGTCAAAGTGATAAATTCTTTTTTTAATCAGCAAAGGGGATCGAAAAAGGCTCAGTTAGGTGATTTTTATATGACAAAAAATAAAATTACTTTTCAATCGCTGGAGTGACTCATTTTCGAGTCTTATTCTAATCGCAGAGGTGATGATTCAGTTTTTGATCATCAAAGGGGATCGAAAAAGACTCGGCGCAGTCAGTTTTCATAAAACAATCTTCCAAATGCTATGTGGGGTGTAGCCTAATTACGTAGATATTTACAAAAGGAAACGTTCTCTCTAAAAATTTGTATGTACATATGTATGTATATGCTCCTTACGACAACTTGGCGGTTATGGCTCGATATCTTCTATCACATATTTTATCACCTTTACACACATGCATACATAGCTATAAATATGTGGTCGATTACCTATCTGTTAAATACCTTCACAGGTTCAACGTGGCGTATGAGTAATGCCAACAGTTCAATATGTGATTATTTATAGGCTTCTACGGAAATATGATATTTTCTGCAACCCACGTACCAACGACATTTATATACCTACATAAATTCATGGTGTTGCAACACTGTTTTAGGACTTGTTATGAGCATGTGTAAACATATCGCAGATTATGCATAAGTGTACACACAAGCGCGATTTGAAGTACAAAACAAAAAAAGAAAAATTAACTTTTTAGACAACATCGATTGTCGCGGTTCATTTGCACTATAACATGTCACTAAAACAAATTGAATGTGACTTTTATCGCAGCATATCATTTATAGCGCAATTTAAGATCAAAAGGAAAGTTGTTAGTCCCCTCCAAAAAAATGTGCGATTAATACCGAAAGATATTTGTCCCGGATTGATCTCTTTCGAGAACAATCGGTCCACAATTAGTCCCCGATTCTTCCCGTACGGGTATAAATGTAGACTAATTGTAGACCAATTGTTCCCTAACGGGTATAAATGTAGATTAATCGCTTTCATCCCGAACGGGTATAAATGTAGATTAATCGCTTTCATTCCGAACGGGTACAAAACTAGATTCCTTAAATGTAGAAATTTTAGAAAAATGTGCAATGTATTTAAAAAATTGTAGAACAACCGGTAAAACGAATTGAACACCCTTTCTTTTAATAACAATGATGAATAATAATTTTAACAAAATGTTTCCTAAAAAATCATATGAAAAAATCCTTTAAATTACGCTCATATAATGCATACTCAAAACTTAAAATTTTTTTAATTTATTTATTGAGATTTTTTTTTCAAAAGTAAAACATTGTATAATCTTTATTTATATATGCATGAACATTTACAATTTTTTAAAGATTGTTATTAAAAATTGCCTTGGCGAACAACTTGGAAAAATCAACATTTGTACCGGTTGGCGATGAAAGCGATTAATCTACATTTGTACCCGTTCGGGATGAAAGCGATTGATCTACATTTGTACCCGTTGGGGATGAAAGCGATTAATCTACATTTGTACCCGTTGGGGATGTAAGCGATTGATCTACATTTGTACCCGTTCGGGATGAAGACGATTGATCTACATTTGTACCCGTTCGGGATGAAAGCGATTGATCTACATTTGTACCCGTTCGGTATGTTAGTGATCAATCTACATTGGTACCCGTTCGGGTATACAAGTTGAACAATTAGTCTCTTCATAGGACATGCTCGAACAAATGCGATCAATTCACTCCATATAAAAAGATGTAAAATTGTATTAGTCTCATGCTCCCTTGCGATTGATCCCGGACACGTCCCGGATTAATCGCATTTTTTGCAGGGTCATACAACATACAACAACAACAAAACGTTTGCTCTATCGTAATAACTCGTGCGCGATTTCAGATGTGAATACGTTTATGTACATATATGTACATATGTATGTACTTGTTTCTTTTTGCAACATAGCGTGCAGTTATTTGCATATTTACGTATTTACATATGTATGTACAATTGCCTGTTTTTAGAGGGAGCTGCTTATACACGCCCAATATAACCACATAGTCACATGTGTAAAATATTAATATTTATTGCATTCAAAGCTATGAAGTTATGAATGATTTCGTTGACAGTCAGCAGATGGGGGTGTGGTGTTGGGTTATTTCTTGCTTTGCTGTTTTTCTATTTTTGTTTTAATAACTTGAAAGGTGTCAGTTGCATTTGACTTTATGCCATCTTAAAAGCTTATTCACCTCTTTCATTTGTGTTTATACTACATATGTACATATGTACATAAGCATAGACTTTTCATATTCGCTTACATGTTCAATTATTTATTAATGATTTCTGCAAAGCTAATTGAAAGCATATGCGTGCATGTATGCCAAAATTTGTTATCTTTGATTCAAAATCATATATGATTAATTAAAAAAAAATGTGTGTTTTAAGGCTTGTACTCAAAAGTAAGTTGGGGTATGGTTTGGTTGATTTGGCTGGTTTGGCTTTACTTTCACTTAACTAACGTTAGTAAATAATGGTTGGAGTGAGTCATACTACTAAACTCGTATGTATTTATGTATAATTTCATAGATTTTGAAGTGACAAGTCTAGTGTAGTATTGATTTTAGGAAAATTTTCCAAACATTCCTATAGCATTTTTAAATTAATTATCGTACACAAATATATTTAAAACCGCTTTAATTAGAGATTAAGTTTGGCTTACAGTGCCAGCAAAGAATAAAAAATGAGTAGAAAATTACCGTAACAAAAAACTGTTCAGTTATTGAACGAATTCGCTCGTTTTTAAAAGAAAAATAAACCATAACAAATTATTTTATTCTTTCTATATACGAATTCAGTGCAATTAAATGTCTTGCACTACAAGAAAAATGCAACACGTTCAATTGTGTAATACCATGTCCCCACATAACGTGTTTCGCTCTTTTTTTCTGCATTTTCTCTCTCAATCTTGTTTCGACACGGAAACCAGTGCCGAAACTCGCCAATTTCCATACAAATTTCTGAGAGCGAGTGAAGATTGAAACACTGTTTCATTCTGAATCATCTTGCCAACCTCGATGATATCGATGTCTTCTCTAATTTTGTATCGAAAATCTATCGAAATCTCACACAGACCAAAACAAAGACGCAAAAATAAGCAAACATACAAACATTTAAGAAGAACAAGAAAGAGAAATGTCAAACTGAATCACGATTAGCCACGTGGAGACGGGTTATTGAGCGAGATGTTTTGCTACATGTTTCTCTGGTGAATCAAGTTATGTGGAACAGGGCTTTAACATCATTGTTCCGATTTCAGTGAACTGTAATGACAAATCGTTAACCGCTGACCATTTTCGACAACATTGTTGCATTAAGCAACAAAAAAAACCACACACACACATAAAAAAGAGGTGGAATCAACCAAAAACACATTTCGAAAAGCCAATTAGCCTTTGGCAATGTACCTACAATGCTGAATCGCGGAATTTCCTTTCCTTTGCTTTAAGCTTTTTTATTCCCTTTTACACTCTCTGTTGGTTCTATTTTTTTTTTTACTCTTTTGGCTAAAGAACAGTTAAACGTAATTTAAGTTTACAAGGAGAAAAGTTGAGCGAACAGCAGAGGAACAAAGAAAAAAAAAATAAAAAAAAGAGTTAAAAAAAAAATTAAAAAAGTGTAAAAAGTTAAAAAAAAGTTAAAAAAATTAAGAAAACAGAAAGTATGTACCTAGCAGATAAAGCGTAAGAAACAGTGGCAATGCGAAAACTAAACCAATTAACAACTTTAACGTAGCAAATTTGAAACTCCGAAAATAAGTTGAAACCGTTTCAATGAAACGTGTGTGCTATTATCTGTTTTTTGTTCTTTTGTTTTTTGCTTTTTTTTTTTGTTTTTTTTTGTTTCTTTGTTTTTTTTTGCTTCTTGCTCATTTCTATAACGGTTAGTCAATACTTCTGTTAATCAGCAATGACGGTGAGTTGCAATTGCGTGGCAAGCAAAAGAAAAGCAAAAAAGAAAATACACAAAAAAAAAACGCACAGAAAAAGTTTAACATTTGGCAATACAAATCGATGAGTTGTCAAGCGATTTTACTAAATTTGCTAGAAAATAAAAACAAATTAAAAGAAGTTAAGAAAATCAACTAATACTATGTTCAGGCATGTGTTTAATATAATTATTTAATAATGTAGAGCACTTATCGAGCTCTATTTACTATGCAATAACTCAATTTATTAATGGTATAAATTAACATCTAAATTGAATGCGATCCTCAGTGCAACTCTGGTAACGAGCTTTGTTTAGTGGGCAAACGAAATGTGATGAAAAGGAAATGAAAATTGAGCGAAATGTCATTCATATATCTACATACTTATAACCCATTATTTTTTCAAAAAATTCTCATTCTCATTCTCTTCTATGGGTAATTTGGCGAATTTTTCACTCCACTTTCATTGCACTCTATAGTGGAATTATTTTGGGAGTACTCCTTCGCTGCTTCCTTGCAGCGCACCAAAAGTAATTGGCTGTAATATAATATTTAATATTATATTTCATTAAATTAATGCAGGCATGCAATTTAAAGCTTAATTGATTCAATTGGTTGGCATGTCTGAATCTATATTATTAATACGCTAACATAAATTTTGTTCCTTCTTCTCCGTCGAAACTACTGAACCGATTTTAAAACTAAGCACACCATTAGAAAGGTATTGCTCTCAAATAGAACTGCGCCAATTTTCATTAAAATTGGTTGGAAAATGCGCCCACAATCGTCGTTGGAAAATTCCCGTGTGGTTGTTGTTGCATGCATTTGAACACAACAGAGCTGTCTCAATGCGCAAGCATATGTACCTGACTTTGTGCGTTTTCACCAAATCACGCAATTCTGAACATGTTTGGCTGGATGTGGTCATGGAGGAACAATAAAGGAGAATGCATAAGATCAGCTGACTTCTTCTTCAATCTTCATAAACACACACGAACACAAGCATTTTTTTGTTGACATATTCCACACACACACGCACCCTAGCATTTGTGTGGCCCCTACATCTGTCAAATTCTTCTACATTCCTCTTTGCATGACACTTCTCGGCCCACTATGTATGAAGGTATGTCGTTATGCATTCTCCTTTATTGTTCCTCCATGGATGTGGTGTGTAGTTTCAAAGAAGTAGAAACGTAAAAAGGTAGCAAAATTACTACAACAAAAACATAATGGCAAGGAATAAGTAGGATAAGAAATAATAAATAAAGTAGAAATAAAATGAGACAATTATGTACATATATTGTACAATGTACATATGTATCTATGTATGTACGTAGTTAGAAGAATTAGTAGGACGAGTAACAACAACAACAACACCACACCAAATATAACAGCAACAACAACATCTACAAACAAAAACAATATCTACAAGCAACAACATATTAGCAGTGACAATGAGAAGAAGCACTATAACAAAAAGAAATAGATGGAATAAGTAGAATAAAAAAGAAAAAGTAAGAAAGAAAGGGGGAAAGGGAACGTCGAGAAATAGAAAGAAGCAATTAGGAAGACTAGAAACAACGATAACAACAACAGTAAGGTTTTTTACCGTTATTTTAAGAAAATTAATTTACGTAGAGGACAGTTATTTTAAGAAAGTTCATTGAGGTATCTTCTATTCTTCTATATTATTAATACGCTAACATAAATGTTGTTCCATCTTCTCTTTCGAAACTACTGAACCGATTTTAAAACTAGGCACACCATTAGAAAGGTATTACTCTCAAATAGAACTGCGCCAATTTTCATGAAAATTGGTTGGAAAATACGTCCACAATCGTCGTTGGAAAATTGACGTATGGTTGTTGTTGCATGCTTTTGAGCACAACACAAAGTCAAGTAATAAGAAGGATAAGAAAGAATAAGTAGGAAAGAAATTTAGGAAAGAAAAGAGCAGAAATAGATAGATAGAAGTTCATATGTAGGAGAATTGTGAAGACAAGTAACGACAACAACACCAACAACAACAACAAAATAGTAGCGGTGACATTAGCAACAAAAGGAGCAGCATCAACAGGAACAATAATAAAATAGTAACTGTGACAACAAACAATTATACAAAAACTATAGTTGCACCTTAGTCATAAGAACACATCTAGAAAACTGTCGAATTTCGACAGTAGGCAGAACTCTAGTATAGCATAAATGAAGCAATTCTCTTGTAATAAGAGGGACATGCGGTGCAGCAAGAAATATAGAATGGCTAGTAAACTTTTTTGGAAGGAACGAAGGCGACTGTCAAGCGAAAAAAACTGGAGAAAAGTTTTAAGAAAGCTTTTACATTAACTTCAATGAACTTTTAAAAACCATAACCATTATTATAAGCACTACTGCTACGTTCGACATAGTATTTGATTTCATAGAATCCGTAGGAGTAAGGTTTGGCAAGTTAGAAAATTCAAAGCCAAAAATCAAAAGAAGAAAAAAAAATGGTTTCAAGTAACCAAGGCCGTTTTGTGTAAACGAGATTTTAACATAGAACGAAAAAATTAACTACAAACTGCAAACAGGCTAACAGATTAACGATTTGTTGCGGACGGAAAGACATGCGCAGCAAATTCCTTGTATAGTTGGCTAACCAAAAAAAAAACAATACCAATGGGAACAACAGTTAAAAGTTAAAAACAAAAAAAAAAAAAACAAAAAAAAAATAAAAAAAATAAAAATAAAAAACACAAAAAAGCTCAAAGCAAGCAAATTGCTTTAATGAAAAAATCCAAACGATGCGGCTCAATGGAACGTATGCACGCCGAATGCTGCGGGAATCTTGTCACAGCAGCGAAAACGCCGCTTTGGCTTGTGTTTCTTTTTTTGTTGTTTTGATCAAAAAGCAAAAATGCAGAAATGCAAACTGACAATTAAACGTTTGTGCGCGCTTTTATTTCCTATTAACACGCCTAAGAGGCTTAAAACAACAAAGACAAATGAAAAAAAAAAATGGGAAAAAAATTAAAAAAAAAAAATAACGAACAAAAATCTTGATTGGCGCTCAAAAGGCGCCTCTGTTCACAACTGGAAACTGTGCCAACTCAATAAGAAAGAAACATAAAACAAAAGAATGAAATATGGTCAGAGGTGGGCAACATGTTGCACGCACGCACGCCTAACACAAACAACGCGATTTTGTTGTCTGTTGTCGCTTTGTTGGTGGTGGCGCATGCATACAAAAAGGTCACCAAAGCGTTGACGAATGAAATGGCGCTCATGCGGTTTGTGCGTTTCAGCAGAGATTTCGAGGCGGAAGTGCTCCAACGCCTCCTCTTACATATTAAAATTCATTATTTTTTGTGATTTTTTTTATTCATAGGTAGATAAAAAGAGTAGCGTTATACATACATGCATACATATATGGTTACATAGACAATTAAAATAGTCTTTCTTGTTTAAGCCAACGGTACTTTGTGTAAAAAGCGCTTGACATGCACGAACATGAACGCAGGCGCGCGAGCACTGCAATTACGCGACATTACCTGAACTGCATTTGCGTGTGTGGTCGCGTTTGTTCTGAGTGGGATTTAAATAAAAAGAAATGCTTGTGGCAGCATCATTTTGGGCGGATTTGGTGCTTGGAGTGGTTCACAGAAGAATTTCATGTAAAGTTTTCGTTAATAGTAGACGCACTCACATGTTGGCCTCTTAAAAACTACTTGTTTGGCCTTCAAAATCTAAGATAATTCAAATTGACGCTGAACATACTACTTGTGAGTATGTGTTATTTTTAAGGTGACTCAATTTCTGTTTCTTGCCATCTATAGAACTAAGGTATTCAAATAATTCAGGGTATGGAATTTGGCATGAGGAAGAAGAAGGGGTAACATTTTCTGTGACAGCAGCGTTAGCCAGAGTTTGCTAGAGGACAGCTTTAGTAAATTTGTAGTCACATTTGCCAAAAATCTAGTACGAATAACTTTTGCAGAATGAATTTCAAAAAAAGTAGCAGACCTTCTCAAACCACAAGCGCTTGGTCCGCTTTTTTCCGAAACCACATTCACACTTCACACAACTTCTTAAATTCTTTTTTTTTGCTTGCTTGCTCCAAACCGTTGCATGCTAAATAACTGTTAACTTACACATGCAGTGGCACATTAACTTCACATTGACTTCTTATCAGCGTCGAGTTATCTCTCAATGGCTGACTTGGCATGCTTGATTATTGGTTGCACACAAAACGCAAGTGAATGCACCTTTAACTGCTTATACAACAAAAAAAAAAGGTAGTTGTGACCAAGCACTGATTACATATTAAATTACAAGCAGTATGAACGAGTATGTGGGCTAAGAGCTAAACAAACGTTCGCTTCTGCGCATTGGCGTGTTTTTTTTTTGTATGAACATGTCACTTGTTTGCGCGTAAATAAATTATGTATGCATTGTTGCACCAGAATGGTGTTTGTTCTCATGTAAAAATTGTGCAGTTTTTGTTTTGAACAAACGCTTATTAAAAAACATACTTTTTTTTTTATGAAAGTGCATAAATATTAAAAGTCAAAAGCGTTGTGCGCAGCTGCTGTAAAGCCTGAAAGCGCGTCTTTGAGTTTCTTTTAAAAAAAATTCAAAATCACATGTGTGCCTTGTCAATGATACATAAACGATATGACCTTTTCATGAGCGTTCAATTATTGCATGTGAAAACTAGTTTACAAATGTTTAGATAAGAATTACAAAAAAACAAAAAAAAAAAAATAATAGTTGACTTTGGTATGCCTTTTTTTTGCTTTATTTTTGGTTATGACTTTCTAAGGTGTTTCTAAAATGATTTGAGAAATGATAAAGTTCTGTTAGAGAAGAGTTAAAACTAGTTAAAATAGAGAATAATTTCGGATTTCGTTTCATTGCTTTTTTTTACTATACAAAGTCATTCATGCAAAGGCGGCCATCGCCGTGCGATAGTCATGGGGCACTGTCATGGAAGTTGTTATCTTCCCTAAAGGAAATGTAATGAGGAAAGTATTGATGATTTGTAGATCTTTGTGCCTACTGCGCATTTTCCAAATGACGTTAAGTATTCTATGTAGTATGTGAGTTCCAATACTGGAAATATAAATCAAACTTTACTGTCTTCCCGTAAACATGTATACACACTAGGGTGGTCCTTGAAATAAAATTAGCGATTTTCACCCTCTACATCGGTAACAGTACAGTCAGTGATATCACATATTAATTTTAGTACCGATCGGAGATCGTTGAGGGTTCTCACGCAGGGGTCAAAATTCCGAAAACTCGATGGATATCAAAAAATTAAATACATTTTTTTATATATAATGCCCGAAATGAAATCGATAGTCCCGCACTCAACGATATCGAATATAGCTTTTGGTCCCGATCAGAGGCTGTCAAGGGATGTCATACATGGATCACATATGGTAATATGAACTTTGACCGCTGTTCGACACGCCTTAACTGTCTCTGATGGGGACAAAAAATTACATGTGGTATCTTGTACTCTATTGGCGTCGACATAGGGGGTGATGTTGAAGTAATATGATATAAAATTCTTCTTCATATATTTGGGGACTACCCTAATATACGCATATGCACATATTTGCGTAGGTAGCCGCAAAATATTCTTCAACGCTTTATTTATTTAGATTTATATAAGAATATTTCAATTAAGCGTTACAAAGTTGGCATGATATAAATAGGAAAATCATTTCTTTGTGGCAAGACTTACAACACCACATGTAATACAGAACTACATACTTTAAAGCACTTAAGTCACTTTTTGAATTTTTAAACTTGGCTTTCGTGGAGATATTCGAAAAGAAAAATAATTTGTGGGCAAAGTAAGTTAATATTAGCCGCTTTCGATTCACAATTTCTCTGCTGGTTATAAATTACCTTCTGTCAAATTTATATGTGAATGATAGCGAGCAGAGGGAAATTTTTATCGACCAGTTAGCGAGTATGGCTACTACTCATTATGGATTCAAACATTTTTGTTCGATCCGACCTCGCTTGTGTGATGGCGAATCGAAAACAACAATTAGAAAATAAATCAGTATATCACATACTATTTCCTTGTTTTTTTTTACAAAAAAAAAAAGAAATCTTGAATTAAAGCTGGTATTGGAATTAAAGCTTCCACTTTAAAGCTCAAAGCTCAAAAGAATGAATATCTTACTAATTTAAAAGTTAAAAGTGAAGGCTTAAAGCTTAACTAAACTCAAAAAGCTTAAGCAAAAACGCTCGTAAAGCTTCACCCATAATCTAAATTCGAGAAAAAAATAGCAACTTAAATTAAGCATTTCTAAAATGACTTAAGCACTTTTCAAAATTAACGACTTGTATCTACATTCATACATCCACGTATCCATTTGTAGATGTTTGTATGCATATAGTAAATTGCACGAAAATGTGGCATCCTTCAACTTCAAGTATGAATCTATGCAAATAAATAGAAGATGAATATGTACAATGTGTGTATATAGATGTGCGCGTTAAATGAAAATGAAATTGTCATTACTCTAAATACGTTTTGCAAGCTCTGATACGCCGTGCACACTCGCATAAACGCACTTGCACATGCATACATATGTTTGCAATTAAATTTAAAAATACCCAAAGGGCGTTAAAATAACAAATCTTCAGTGAAATATTATGCATGAAGTTCACTTTTGCGCAAATGAAACAGGGAAAAACAAAAAAACAAGAAAATTTCGCAATAAAACGACGCATTTTTGTCTCATCATTTTCATTGTGCAGATAAAATGAAAGTAAGAGCAGTGCTTAAGGAAAAGGTAAAGAAAAAAAAAAAAAAAAAAATGTGCTGCAAAGCAGAGGTTGGCATTGCATAGCACAATTGTGTCGTAACATCACTGATTCAGCGAACAGTTATTGTTTTTTGGCATTAAAAGCTATATATAATCTAAAATTAAGTAAAATGAGATCAGTAAAAAGTGGACCATAGCCTTCATGAGCTCCATTAATATCACAGATTTGAGAACTAATGAAATTTACAGGTACAGACTCATCGCTTTTATATACATACTAAGACGACATGTGTAACGTAGCGTTACAATAATACAGCCCCCAATGTAACATCGGACAACTTACGCATAAAAGTCCTCTAGGAAAATAGCGCAAATACACCACCAACAACCAAGAGCATTTCGTTGCCTACCAATAAACAAGCACAGTAATTCTCAACCGTTTACTAACTGCTGGCATGTAAAAGGGCTGAAGCGGTCTCTGCAAAGCAGTCTCCGTAGCTAAACCGGCGGAAGCGTACGCCTTTAATGCATTCCTCTCCTCACACTAGCTGACTTGGTGGAGGAGGTGTTATCATGGCGCTAGTCGGGGGTGAAGCCTTTTAGGCATACTTTCCCCTGTCACCCCAACTAAGTGATGGCGGCCATGCAGCCCTTATGACACCTCGCTCCTCCTCCACATCCAACCGAGAGCGCGAGAGCCAAATACTAACCCCGCAGCCTTCGTGGGTTACATCCACAGTCTATAGGAATTACACCGTCACCAACACCGCTACTCCGTTGCCATACCCCTGGTACTGCTTCCCTCTCATGTACGCTAGTCGCCCTCTGCTAATACGACCGCTAACCGCTCTCAGAACCCTGTATCCATTGCCGCTCAACCCAACTCCCAGAATCTCCGATACCGGCCGCTGCCAGCCACCCTGTCCACGTCTATTAGCATCTCCTGCTCTATTTTAAACATTTTACCCTTTCATTACCGAAGCTGCTGTCCTCTCGCAACACCTCAGTCCGTGTGTGTGTGTGTGTGTCTTCGGTTGTTGGCTTGTTTTCTCGCTTTCGCTAAGGAGAAACCAATTGCTTATTTTCAGACTTAAATTGAAAAAAAAAAACTAGCTAAGCACTTTTTTTATTTTTCACATCAAATTTGTATGCGAATATGAAGCTGGCTTCGGCATTGAAAAGTTCAGTATTCACAGCCATATGCATACATATTTGATTTGATTTTCGTTTGCATGTAGGTACATACTTATGCACATAATTTCTTACATCTGCATGTGCATGCAAACATAAATATCAAATAGCAGATTATAAAAGGGTTGATTGTGATTTTTGGCGACTATTGGCACAATATCAAGATAATTTTAAAAAGCGGTGGATATCAAATTGGACCTCAGTTTTTCAAACACTAAAGCACCCATGTTTTAGGCAATAAGCAAATACACTTGCTACTGCTGAAATTTCCGTCGGTATAAGGAAACTAAAAATACCTCTGCGCTTTCGTGCAAGATTTCCCTAGCGCACGTTTTTATATTTAAGAATTATGTAAATGCGAAATTTTTTATTTTAAAAATGTTCAGAGTAAAATTGCAAAATCAAGAAAAAACAATTTTAATTAAAAAATGTTTATTTTTATTTTAAGCACTATGAGATTTTGAAGGAAAAACTTTCGTTTTTATTCTATTAATTTTAATTTTTAATTTAAACATGTTTCTTTTTAAATACTAAATACATTTTAATTTAAAAAATTTAATTTTCTATTTAAAAATTTTCATTTATAAAATAAAAATGACTTGGTTTAAAACGTGCATTATAAAAATAAAAATTTTATTTTTGATTCCTTTTCTCTGAGTATACAAACAAAAAAATGTGTATCAGGAAAACAAAAATAAAAAATACATATGAAAAAAACAAAAAAAAAAAAAATAAACGAGAAAAAACGATCTTCAAATACCCGAATTGTTCAAATGCCCGTACAAACATACGCGTAATAAACAAACAAACGAGCGTTCGAGCATTGAAAAGCATTTATTCGGGCCACTCGAAAATGTTAAAAAGAAATCGAGAACTCTAAATCAAAGTCAATGACGGAACGCAATCAGACTTTTAAATAATACAGCAAAGGAAATTACATAAATGGCTAATGGTTATGCTTCACACATAGGCTTGCCCAGGCAATTTATGCTAGGTCCGCCACTGGTATGTATGTATGTATTTACAATGCAATCAAATCGTGCCAACTCTTTCTTTCTTTCTTGTGCACATGATGTGGCAAAAAAAGCCCAAAAAAAAGAGAAAAATCGGTTTCACGATGCTCTTATGCATTGCAGTCAAGTGCATTTGCAATGAAGTATTCGCCAGTTTCGTAATTTTACAGCCAACAATTCACGATGGGCCATTTAATTAAATTGTCGCTACAATAGTAGATGGCAATAGCAACAACAAAAACAACAACAACAGTGACAGTGCCAACAACAGAAACAGCAACTGCAATAACAGTGACACTGCTACAACAACAGCAAAAGCAACAGCAACAACAGTGACCCTGCAACAACAACAGCAACTGCAACAACAATCAGTACAGCAGAATGCACTCACTCTACGCTTTATTGCTGTGTTATGTGTTTATGATAAGAAGAGTAAAACGAATAAGATTTCATTGCGACGAAATGCTTTGTATTGTTGTTGTTGCAGTTATTGTGCCTGCTGCTGCTTCGTTAGCCGGGATGGCCAAGTCAAATATCGTTTCGTTTCTTTTTTGCTTGTTGGGCATGGAAAAAGTGCCACTTGCAGCAGCGGCTTATCGAATGCATATTGCAGGGCTGAGAACTTGGCGGATATGAGTTGGTGCTTTTCTTCTTCTTTTTATGGCAATTGTGTCAGGGTTTGTATATACAATAGTATGTAACTAAGTAGTTATTTTTCGTAAAAGCTGAAACAGCTGCAGATGAGTGTGAAAATGTAAGGTTGGCGGAAATGGAAAACATAAAGCTCACACGCGTCAGCTAAAAGATAACGCTTTCGAGAGGCTAAAAGGAATTACAAGCATTTGCAAGGTTTAAAAGCTTTTCAAACTCATTTTACTCGCACAAAGGCAGATTCTATAAAGTATCACCTCTTAGCATGTAGACTCATATGTTTTTAGAACACACTCTTTTCGCAGCCAGTGTGAGTAGCTTGTCAGTCTGAATATTTCTGCTCAGTAATGATGATCTCAGCAGTTGTTGTTGTTGTAGCCACCAAGACACTCCTCGAAGGTTTTGGGAAGTGTAGGGAAAGTAACAGTCCTTTGCCGAATATATCCGGTATGCTCGGGTACTAGTCCCTTCTGACACTAACCCGACTGTCGTGCGAACGATTTTTTGGCCATCATCAACCTTCTAGGCCAGTGGATTTTAGTCGCCTCTTACGACAGGCATTCCTTACCACGGGTATATTCAAAGCCCATTTTTCATTAATAAATTTCTCGCTGTGTAATAAGCACTTTTACATATATGCAAATACATATGTACATATTTTTCGCGTGATTTTACATACTTTCACTTAATTAACTGCAGAGCTGCTTGCTACTCACTTAAGATGCAGCAAATTGGCAATGTTTCAACTGAAATTGCTTGCTGCTCTGTCATTTGCTAGCAAAAAGCAAAAGCAAAAACAAAAATTAATATATTTTACTTATAAACATTCATATGCATACAAATGTGTCTTTTGCTACATCATCCATCTTCAGCTTGCGACAAATATTATTGCTGTTGTTGTTGTTGTTGCTGTTGTTGTGGCGCATTTAAAATTAAATACACACTTGCAACGTTCCTACTCGTATGCATGCTCCGCCTTTATGCAGTTTGCTGCCACATTTAATACGGATTGTGGCAATGATTTTGCAGTTAGCTAACAACATAAGTTTTTGCTGTTTATTGTTGTTGTTGTTTGCTGTTGTGGTTTTTTGTTGTTGTTGCTGTTTTTTCTGTTGCTGCTATTATTATCTCATTGCTGCGTTTCTGGCTCATTTAAGTTATGAGTAGAGCTAGAGTGAGAATGCGTTGCACTAAAGCATGACGACGCATGCAACAAACGTGATGGACGCATGGGCGGACAGACGGACGGACGGACGGATGGAGCTATGTACTTTGCCATGCAACAGTTGAAAGTATTAAATTCAGCATTGCTTGCTGACGGTGACATTAAATTAGCGGTTCTTTTCTTCATTCAAATGCATTGCAAGTTGGCAACGAGTGTAAAATTGCTTTGAAAAGTAGATTTTTTTTCTGTTTTTTTTTTTTTTATTAGAATGCCTTCAATTATAATCACTTATATATTTATGCGTGCGCGCGCTTATATGCAACATTGCGACAGTTTGACCGAGTGTCTGCTGGAGACAGGAAAGCGTTGCCCAGACAGCAGCACGCAGCAATATATGTAATCTATGTGTATGTATAATATCGTGCATACTTCAAGTCATAATTTAGTTGAGATTTTAAGAAGTTCCCGTTTGGAAAGAAATTTTCCAGCATTCCTTTGACTGCTATTTTTAGTTTATAGGTGGCGCTTTCTTCAGGATTATCCGATTAGAGCTTTATGTATGTACATCAATTTAGTTTATATTTACTTAGAAAATTCTGTATCGTGAAATGTAAGGGAGCGTATTGTATCACAAATAATGACCCTTTAAAAATTTGTTATTTTTAGGTTAGAGAGAAATAATCTCGAAACTATTTATATATGTACTTACATATTTCTTCAGGTTTCCTTCCGTCACTTAATTTACTTCAATGTAAAGTTATCTTAGACTCCAATCAACATTTTTGGCTTTCTGCTAACGAATTTAGTTTTTTTGGCTTTCGGTTTTCGTTCTCTGGTTTTCGCTTAGTGTTCTTTTTTTGAATTATCGGTTTTTTGAATTTGCGTTTCGTTTTTGTTTTTTTTTCGGTTTTCGTTTTGTTTCAGATTTTCTTGGAGTTCGGTTTTTGGAATTTTGGTAATCGATTTTTGGATTTCAGTAATCGGGTTTTTAAATTTCTGCTATTGTTTTATGGATTTTTGTTATCGGTTTTTTGATTTTGGTAATCGGTTTTTGGATTTCAGTAATAGGTATTTTGAATTGCGGTAATCGGTTTTTTGGATTTATGTTTACGGATTTTCCTTTTTGATTTTCGGTTTTCTGTTGCTCGGATTTCGATTATTGGCTGTTTTGCATTACTGTTATCGGTTTTTTGGATTTATATTTTGTAAGTACGGTTTTCTTGGAAATCGGATTTTTGAATTTCGTTAATCGGTTTTATAGATTCTGTTATCGGTTTTGCGATTTCAGTGATCGGTTTTTGCATTTCAGTAATAGGTTTTTTGAATTTCGGTAACCGGTTATTTTGGATTTATGTTTATGGATTTACCTTTTTAGATTTTCGGTTTTCTGTTTCTCAGATTTCGATTATTGGCTGTTTTGGATTGCTTCTATCGGTTTTTTGGACTTATCTTTTGTAAGTCCGGTTTTCTTGGAAATCCGGTTTTTTGAATTTCGGCAATCGTTTTTATGGACTTCTGTTATCGGTTTTTCGATTTCGCTGATCGGTCTTTGTATTTTAGTAATAGGTTTTTTAAATTTCGGTAACCGGTTATTATGTTATTATGTTAACGGATTTCGCTTTTTTGGTTTTAGCTTTTCTGTTTCTTGGATTTCGATTATGGGTTGTTTTGGATTACTGTTATCGGTTTTTTAGATTTCTGTTTTGGAATACGGATTTTTAAATTTCCGTAATCTGGATATCTGTTATCGGGGTTTGGACTTCTGTTATTGGTTTAAATTTCGACAATTGTTTTTTTTTTGGATTTCGGTAATCGGTTTTTTTAATTTCGGTAATCGGTTTTTTAATTTCGATAATCGGTTTTTTTGGATTCCTATTCTCGATTTCGTGGACTTCTGTTACAGTTATTTTCTATTTCGGAGTTCAGTTCTACCTAATTTGTAAGTTTGGTTAAAGCCTCCCGACGCGTTTGAACGTCATCCGGCACACACGTAAACCTAGTCTCAATTTTTATATACATCCATATAAAAATTTCGCATCTTTCTTCTTCTGCCATCTATGTACTTTATTTCTATCGCTTTTTGCTTCTTACTTTCTTACATTTTGTTGCATGTTGCAAGCAACGCTACCCACCCACACGCAGCTTTGCGTTTTAGCAGCGCATTAACGAAATTACATTTTAAAATGCAAATTGAATTTGAAATGAAAATTTGCGCAAACTCCCGAAAACGAGAAAATGAAAACTTTATCGTCTCATTGCATCAATTAATTGTTTAAAGTAAGCGCTTGCTGGCTCCTTGACTGGCTTCGCACACCCTCAACCAACCATCCAATGAACCAATGGACCAACCAACTGAGTGACTATAAAGCATGATGGCAATTTGTTGTCATGTTGCATGCTCGTCTTAAGCAGCATTGAGTCTTTGTTGTCGTTGTTTTTTGTTTTTTTTTTTTCATTTTGCTACTTATTTGCGTTTATATTGTGTAAGTAAAGCGACATTATCGGCCGACAAATTTAATCTTTAACTTAAACTTAAGTGACTTTTAAAAAACGTTCACGAGATAGCCCAAGTGATGAATAAGCGTAGACAAGGGCGCCAGAAGGCAAATGCAGTTAATTTTTGCTTCCTTTGCATCAAACGGTGAGCTTCATTCTCATACAATAAACAAGCGCATGCCTGCGCCCATTCAGCAGCGTTGCGCATTGAAAAAGCTACCGGTTGTTTGGTTTGGCTTAGCTGCTGCAGCTGCAAAAAACTGCACATATTAACTGTTAAACTGGAAAAAAATGTACATATATTTTATCGCAAATTTGTCACTTTGCTCTATGGCATGTGGAATGTTATCAGCCATAACAGTAGCTTTGCTGCGCGACTACATTAAAATTCATTGCTTGTGTGGCAAAGATTACTTGGCATATTTTTGTGTAAATTTTTCGCTTTTTTGTAGTTGTGTTCCACTATTACAAAGTGTTTGTATAAAAAAAAAAAATGAATACTTTTTTTATCAGCAAGCTTAGCATATTTTTTCGCACTCTACAATGATTCATGTCCATGCGCTCGTAAAAATTTATTGCGCATTTTTAGTGGCATTTTTTCTTAGGTAACTTTTAAATTACAATGTTACTTTGCTTGGGGCGTAAATTTTATATTTTTGTACTTACCATTACCGTTAGCTGATTTTATTCTGCAAAAAAAGAAGCGGAAAAGAAAAATAAAAAAAATTAATTATAATGAACAATTATAATAAACAGTTTTATTTATCAGTAAATTACGAGCTAGTGAATGGCATTTAGAAATGAAAGACTTAGGCAACAAACTTGGAATGCATTGAGTACTAAAAATATTTTTTTATGTACCGATATGAGGAGAATGCTGTTATTATTTATAATTGTGACAGTGCTGTCAAATGCCCTTGCCGGCTTTAAATTGTATTTATCATCGGTTTTTTATCGTATTTCCGTAACTTAGTTTATTTCGATTATTGCTTTTTTTTGGATTTTAGTTATCGGGTTTTTTGGATTTCGGTTATTCGTTTATAGATTTCGGTTATCGGCTTTTGAAATTTGAATTATCGGTTTGTTTGATTCATTAAGCGGTTTTTTGGATTTCAAATATCGTTTTTTTAGAGTAATTGTTTTTTGGATTTCGGGTAACGGTTTTTGATTTCAGTTATCGGATTTTTGATATCACTTATCGTTTTTCTTGGATGTCAGTTATCTGTTTCTTAGAATACGGTTATTGGTTTCATGGATTTCAGTTATAGGTGTATTACATTTCGGTTATCGTTTCCGGTATAGGTTTCTTAGATTTAGGTTATCGGTTTTGTTTTAAATTTCAATTATAGTTTTTTTTAGATTTCATTTGTCTGTTTCTTAGGTTTCGCTTATCGGTTTTTTTTAATTTCAATTATCGGTTTTAAATTTCGGTAAGCGGTTCTTAAAATTTCAATTATCGGTTTTTTAGAATTCGGTAATCGGTTTTTTTAAATTTACATTGTCGGTTTTCTAGATTTAAATTATCGATTTCTTAGATTGCGGTTATCGGTTTTTTGTATTTTAATTATCGGTTTTTTATTTAATTTATCGGTTTTAGATTTAAGTTATTGTTTTTTTAGATTTCAATTATAGGATTTTGTACATTTCATTTATAGGTTTTTTACATAGATTTAAGTTATTGGTTACTTAGATTTCAATTATCGGTGCTTTATCTTTCGGTTATCGGTTTTCTGGACTTCAGTAATTGGTGTATTAGATTTGGGCTATCGTTTACGGTACTCGGTTTTTTGTGGATTTCAATTATCAGTTTTTTTGTATGTATATCAGTTTTCGGTTTTTGGATTTCTGTTATCAGTTCTTTAGATTTCAGTTCTCGTTTTTTTTGATTGCGATTATTTTTTGGAGTCGATTTTCTTTGCACTTGCCAAAATGATAATGCTCGCCTATAATAATAACTCATTTTTATAAGGTGAATTTGACTGATTTTCTTAATCACCGTTAACCCCTTTCAACCATCTAGCCAGATTTGCAAATTTAAATCACTAGTTAAGCAAATATCAACTACTAAACACAATCAAAGCATTTTCCTACCAATAAAATATTTCTGGCCTACTCATACATTTATCGATACAAATTAACACTAATTTGACCTAAAAAAAATTAAAACAATTTTCTAATCACAGGAAAAGCTTTTAACACTTGCCCACTTTTTGTTTGTTGTGTGCCCGTTAAAATAAACTGCAAACTTTACTGCTCATATGTGAAGCAAATCAATAAATTTGTTTACGGTAAAGTGTTAAAAACAACAATAAATGGCGCAAGTGTTGGCAATATTTAACCAAAATTCATTTGTAAAAATGGGCAAACCATGTAAAGCAAAGAAAGGCAGTGAAAACCAAAGAAAGGCATAAAAGAAACAGCCAAAGTCAAATAGAGCAGAGCTATAACAGCAATTTCGCTTATTTCGATAGTAGAGTATAAAAAAACAGCAACAACAACAATAACCTTGCGCAAATTTAACTGTGCGGCAGTGAAATGTTTACGACATTCGCCATTTGCGTATGAAACAGCAAAATTGCATTTGACCAACCAATGTTAAATTCTAAAATACTTTGTTTACAGCTTAATGTTAGACGATTTGAGGCAATTGCTTTCTTTTTACACATACATATATTTTTGTGGAAATGTATAAAAGCGAGCTGCTGGCAGTGTCTACAAAGCGAAAAAAAAGAAGAAAAGTCAGCAAGTTGAGGAAATAGCGAAAATAGCGATTTTTGATGTGTAAACATCTTTGCTGTAGCTACGAGTGATTTAGAAAAACAGGTAAAGTTTACGCGTAAACATGTAAATGCGTAAATGCGTAAACCGTAAATGACCTTGGCATTGTCAGCGGTAGCTACGTAGCTAGGCATGTACTTACAAATGCTTGCATGCATAGTCGTGCAAATGCAAATATCAGCAACAACAGCAATGAAGCGAAGCGAAGTTGTTGTTGTTGTTGTTGTTTTCTGCAACAATGCGACAAATAGGCAAAATAAAAAGGACCAATCTGTTTGAACATGTATGCAAATGTATGGATATGCATTTTTCTGAGCAATATTGGCATCAAATGAAAGGTTTTGAGCAGGACTTCGATATGAAGCTCTTTTCATTGTGACCCCTAGACCGGGTCTCCAGATATGCGTCAAAACGAGGACCCGGATGATCCTTGAATGTTTCTGAGCAATATTGGTATCAAATGAAAGGTTTTGAGAAGGCCTTCTTCTTTTCATGGTGACCCCTAGGCCGGGTCTCAAGATATGGGTCAAAAGGAGGACCCGGATGATCCTTGAATGTTTCTGAGCAATATTGGTACCGAATGAAAGGTTTTGAGCAGGACTTAGATATGAAGCTCTTTTCATTGTCACTCCTAGGCCGGGTCTCCAGATATGGGTCAAAAGGAGGACTCGGATGATCCTTGAATGTTTCTGAGCAATATTGGTATGAAATAAAAAGGTTTTGAGCAGGACTTCGATATGAAACTCTTTTCATTGTGACCCCTAGGCCGGGTCTCCAGATATGGGTCAAACGTGGACTCGGATGATCTTGCATGTTTCTGAGCAATACAAAACAAAACAATATAAAAAATCAAAAGTCAAAAACCAAAAACCAAAACAAACAAAAACAACCAAATAATAGCAGTCACAATGACAACAAAAAATTACAAAAACGATAGTCGCCTTTTAATCCATAGAAAACCAGGAAAAAAGGAATAAGGAAAAGGGAATAAATATCCGATTTCGAAACTGTTTACACATCAATATTCATGAATACCCGTTATTCACGCTTTAATTTTTTTTGCTGTAATTGCAATGACAGGCTGACAATTGCAAATTGCGGATGTGATGATTTGCGAATGAAAAAAAAAAATAGAAAAAAGATTTGAATAACAATACGAGAGCGCATTGATAAATACAACACATTGATGGGTGGCTTCAGACATCTTTAGAGGGTATAGTTATTTCTGCTGATGTTTTTGTTTTTATTGAAACCTCCCTCTTTGTCCCAGCAATAACTAGTGAATAATGATAAGTTTCTAATTGAGCTATGAGTGAATAAATCAGAGATGTAGAATAATTATTATTTCATTTTCAAATTATAAAAAAGTCTCACAAATTTCCTTCCGAATTATAAAAGTCTTTTGTCAATATTTTTTTTCTGATGAAAATGATAAAAATTTATATTTTAAAAATCTTTCCATAATAGTTATTTGAAATATATTTTTTTTAAGTCTTCAAAGACTTATATTGAGACAAATTTGAAAAAAGTCTTTGCGTAATTATTATCAGTAACAAATTGTTTTTTATATCTTCAAAGACTTTTTCATTGAGATAAAGTTCAAAAAAGTCTAAGAAAATTTTCAATAACTTTCATATAAGTATAAAATAAGAATAACTTTCATATAAGTACTTCAAAATTCAAGCAAATTTCCAATTTGAAATTGTATGAAAGACTTTTATTGAAGATATAAAAAATAAATTTGTTACTCAAAATAATTACTTGAAGATATTTTTGAAATTCGTCTCAATGAAAAAGTCTTTGAAGACTCAAAAAATAATTTGTTACGGACAAGGCTGCTCAACAAAATAAACAAAAAAAATTTGTTTCAATAAACATATAAAAAAATATCAAAAATTTATATTGCTTTGCTGCTTATCAAAACCAAAATATTTCCGATTCCAAAATTATCAATAAAATTGTATCACAACTAATTGTGCTAATTTGATATCAAAACAAAATAACAAAAAGGATTTCGTTTTGTTTATGTTTGTTTGTCTCCCTGCAGTAAATGTATTTCACTGCTGAATGATCGTTGATGATTCTTTGTCGAATATTCATCAGACGGTCATCACTGAGCACAATTCCAATATTATACAAATTTTTCTCTCACATTTTCGAAAAAATATAAAATTCAAAAGGAGATTTGTTGAAGTTTATGAATTAAATAATTTATTTGGTTTGTTTGGTTTTGTGTGTTCTCGGAAAGAATGTTTTATTGTGGAGGAATTTGGAATTTTTCGCGATGCGCGCAAACCAATTTCTTGTTCAAATGTTTAATCTATTGGAAAAAATTATTTACGAGATTCAGGGTGGATAAAGAGAAGAGATACAATATTAGCAGCACGCAGGGGAAAGATATTTCACAAAAGTAGAGCAGGCACCCGCGGCCAATTGTATTCTGAGTTTTTGATACACCTTCGGTTAACCCTTCGGCGTGCCAAAATCAAGTGCAGGAAACGGACGCAATCTGAACGAACGGTCCATTCCAGCACAACACTAATTTTGTAATATTTTTTTGTTATTCTTAGCTTTTGAAATTGAATTTGTTATTTAACAATAGTTACATATATTATATTATGTTAAAATTCATAGTATGTACTATGTATCTATGTACCTAAATACATATTTGCATACTTTCAAATAGAAACGAAAAAAAAACAAAAAAGTGTGTTTTATTTTTGTTTACAGCGGATATTTCATCAATCATTCATTAAAGAATCAGCAAGCCCCCTTACATTAGAAATCATTAAGTAATCATCACACATTCAGCAGTGAATATTCCTTTTTTCGAAATCTCTTTTTCAATTTCGAATGAGAGCTCTCCCATTTTTTTTTGTTTACTGCACACCGTTCATCAGTAGTTCATGTAGAAGTCAGCGCTGAACAGTCATGCAGTGCTCCTCAATAAAATCATTGATGAACTCAAACCATTTATATGAAAAATTCAGCAGTCTTTATAAGAAACTTGTCATCGATGCCTCCGCACTAGGCAGACAATTTCATCAGTGATTCATTAAGATTTCACTTCGGACATTTACTGCGGGGCTGTTGCTAAGATATACATACGTATGTATGTACATATGTATGTATGTATGAATACATATTTATATGATAGGTTTTCAGTTTTTTTTTTTATAGGCACAGGAAACAAAATTATTTTGGTAATCAATTTTTTGTTTGCAGCTGAAACAATATTTTTAAAAAAATTTTGTTTCGGCAATTATCGATTTTTGTTGAAGCAATTTCAATTTAGTTAAATTTTTTATGCTTTTAAAATGAAAAGTTTCAACATAAACAAAATTATTTTTTGTTTATCGTTAAAAATATCAATAAATTTCAGCCCTGGTTACGGATAATAGTTACTCAAAGACTTTTTTCAAATTTGTCTCAATATAAAAGTCTTTGAAGATATAAAACAAAATTTCTCATTTATAATAATTACAAAAAGACTTAAAAAACAGAAATAACTATTATGGAAAGACTTTTAAAATATGTTTCTTTCAATAATAATTATTTTTTGATTTTTATTTTTTCTCTTATAATAATTACAACTCTGGAATAAATAATGTTTAAAATAGAGCAACAAGTCGATGATTTTTTGAAAGAAAGGAGTATTACAAGCCACTTTAGTCGAGACACAACAATTTTCTTATTATCTTAGCGAAGACATGACCCAGAACAGCACACTGTGTTGTGTGTTTTGCAGTTTTTCAAAACTCGGCACATATCCCTAGTTGTTGAAATATTTATGAAGAGAGAAAATAAATTTAAAAAATATCATCTGCGAAAACTCAGATTTTATTCATTCACCCTCGTTAACGAAAACTCAACGTAAAAATATGTAATAAAATTGTGGCAAACTATTGCACTGTTAAAAATGCAAACGAATAAAAGGCGCGTCCAAACGATTGAACTTGATGCTTTAGTAGGAAAGGAAGCTGGCAATTGTTAACAACAAAAATGCAAAAAAAAAAAAAAGAAACGATTTTCCAGCAGAGGCCAGAGAAGAAGAAGAAGAGTAAGAACAGCAATGCAAACTGGCACAAAAACAAAATGCAAGTAAGTGCTTAAAGTGAAGGAAAATGTCGCCAGTCGCCGGTTGCCAGTCGTCAGCTGCTGACTGTCGCGACGTTTGCTGATGCTGATGCAGTTTTATAGCAAATGAGATTTGCACTATTTATGGCAGTTGCAGAACAATTGTGGTGGAATAGGCTTGTGGTGAGCAAGCACACAGATGAATATATTTATATAACTTTACTTTTAAGCAGGAAACGAAAATAATAGTTGTTTTAAATTCCATTTGGACAAAACAAAATCAGTTCGAGAAAGGCTTTGAAGGCCACTATTTTCATGAATTAGGTACTCTGGTTGAAGCAGAAGACAACAAATATGAATGATAGTACATAACTGTTTATGGAAAACTATATTTCCTTTTGGTTTTCAACGATTAGTGACGAAGAAAAAATTTTCTAATTCCATAAACAAAAAATAATAGTTACGATTCCTGCTTCTGAGGCTGTAATTGCAATGTGTGCGTGCACTTGAGAGGCGGCAGGTGGAATAAGCATAGCAGGCCAGCATGTCAAATAAAAATGTCAGCCTTAATAGACCCAAAAGTGGGGAGGCGGAGCGAAGAAATGTGCTCAAGTGGCGGCAACATACATACATACATACATACATACATACATATATATGTAGTGGCTTTGACTGACGCTTTTAATGCCTACAGGAGCAATGGAGCATTTTATGCAGTTAAAAGAGTCAGCTGCACTCAAAAAAAAATTACTCAGATTATGGAAAAATGGGAATGATTCGGCGCTAAAGACATATTTCCATATTTTGATGTACAATTTTCTTTAAAACGTGGTTTTTATTCCTTGATTTGAAGAAAATCGTACATCAAAATATGGAAATATGTCTTTAGCGCCGAACCATTCCCACTTTTCCATAATCTGAGTAAGTTGTTTTTTCAGTGTGGAGCTGCCAGCCGACAACCGCCAGACGCCAAATGCCTGCCTGCCAGTTCAAGTTAAATTATGTTACAAAGCTTCCCACTTTGTTGCCGCTGGTGATTTAATTACGTTGCACAAGTGTTTACCTTGACAAGCGGTACATAGCATATTTACATATGTATACGTACTTACAACAAATATGTTTGCAAACAAATGCATGAACAAATACATATCTGTGTATACAGTGGGGAGCAAAAAAAATTGAGTGAGTGATGTGTACACATGAAGATTGAAGTGTGAAGCAGTTTCGAAATGGAATTGTTACTCCCTTTCTAGTTTTCTTGGGATTAAATGCGATTAAGTTAAGTTAAGATTAGATTAGTTAGATTGGCTGTGATACAGTGATCTCTCACATAGATCACATATGGTCCTTAGTGTTGCCAGCATAGTATTGGAGGCGTTATACTAAACTTGGAATGCAAGACTTCGCAAGTTTTAGAATTTTGTGTATTTTCTGAAGAGTATTTTGTTGACCACTAGATTCCACAACAGGGGTGAGCGTACTCCCCCTTGTGGGCTGCCCTCCTTGACATAGTCGAAATGCCCCACCCACCCGTCAACGTCCGACATCTCAAAATGTGCTCGATTCAGCGCTGAATGATTGGGGAATTCCGATGAATTCGAGCCCCTACTACAGCACCTCAGCAGAGACGCTGCTAAAGCCACCCGAAATATCAAGAATAACACCTGTCGTACTCCCTGTAGTTGTGATTCTTTATCTTGTTTATCCTCCGTCACAACAAGATAAATGCGTTTCATGCCTTCCGCCAGGCACCTCGAACCATGACTACGATCGTGCCTTGATGGGACCTACTCGACCGGACAATAGCCTTTGCTAGCCCTCCGCGGTCTCCCTCTGCAGTCTGCCCTGGCGCAAGCACCAGGAACAGGCATCGGAGAGGAAAGATGGAGGTAAATGGCCTAGGCAGCAACCTCTTGTAGGTCTCAACCGAGGATTTTTGCCGCCCAAAATGCCACTATAGATTTTTGTATAATTTTTTGTTGTTATTGTCCCTGCTACTATTTTGTTGTTGTTGTTGTTGTTGTTGTTGTTGTTGTTGTTGTTGTTGTTGTTGTTGTTGTTGTTGCTGTATGCACGTCCATACATTTGTATCTACATATACATACATGTTGCTCCTTTTCATTTTTCTTACTTGTCGCAATGTTGCAGAAAGCAACAACAATAACAACTTCGTTGTATGTAGAGAGCCATTTACGTTCCGTGAAGACATGGTATGACAAAAAATGTCTATGACTATCTGTACAAGTAAAAGTGATCCACCTTCTCATAGTTCTAGTCGAAATTCTTTAGAATACTTTTTCTATCGACCAAAATCTAACTGAGACAAGTGTGAATAAGCTAAGCTCACAACTGAGTTACGAGTTTAAAGATCGATTATTCAGAAACTCTGAATCATTAGCTGGGACACAACCCCCATCATCTGTAGAGCTTTAACCTGTAAGCTTTATCTGAGACATTCATTGTTCAAGAATGTAAGCAAAGTGTTGGAGGGAAGCTTCCATTCGCTGTTGAGAAAAATGTTGTAATACATTCTTTCTCTCCACTGTACAATATCACATATTCACACATATACATACGCGTAAACACAATTTTGCATGTACCCTGCAAAAAATGCGATCACTCCGGGATACATCCGGGACAACTCGCAAGGGAGCATGCGATTACTACCCATTTGTATCTCTTTATATGGGTTGAAGTGTTCTCTTTTGTTTGAGCATGTCCTATGAAGAGACTAATTGTACCCAGTTTGTACCCGAACGGGTAGCAAAAGCGCACAATTGTACCCGTTTTGTATCCGAACAGGTAGCAAATGCGACACATCCATTTGTGCGACTAATTGTACCCGTTTGATACCCTTTCGGGTACAATTCGTCTACAATTAGTATACATATGTACCCGTTCGGGTACAATTGGGAACAATTGTAGACTAATTGTACCCGAAAGAGAGCGCTCCCGTACAAATCTTTTTAGAGACTCGTCGCACACTTTTTTGCAGGGTAAACGAACATATGTATGCTTGTGAGACTACAACAATAATGCTTAACATTTATTTAACAAGTAGATTTTAATAGCATATATTTCTGCTCAGGCTGATATTTTACATACATTCTTACATATAAGTACTTATTTTAACAAATAAAATACTTTCAGCGAAATATATGAAAATTTTAATTGCATTTCATTTTATTCGCTAGAATTTTTTCACTTTTCATTCTAAGTATTCGTACCTACATACATACATACATTAGTGCATATGAACAAGCACTTGAACTTTGAACTAAATTGCAATTCATTGCACTTTCATTTGGGTTTTCAGGCAGAAACAGACAGACGAATTTGTGCTTCATTTTAAGTGATGGAATTCTTTGGAAAATAGTTGTAGAAGTAGAGGGAAAACGAAGCAGCAGAAAAAACGAGGTAAATTGAGTGTAAATGAGGCTATACCACACATTTAAGTTGATTCTAAAGTAGTTTTTTGTTTTTATTTTTATTTCTATTTTCTATGAACATTAAGCGCTTTCATTGAAAACGTTTGTTTGAAATGAGTGCAAAGCGCAAAGTCAATGAGTTTCTGGGGCAAACGTGATTTTAACATTTGAAAAACATACAGACAAACGCCATGTATGCTATGTATTAATGTGTGAATGCATGTGTGCTCGTATGGAAGTGTGGTAAAATACTTAAACAAATAGTATATATGTAAGTATGTAGAGCAATGTGCAACGTTTTTGCTTAGATGCGTGTTTCTGAATGTTCAGCATCCTAGAGCAACGGAGGAAGTCAGATGCACATATATATGTAGGTATATTTGTATTTACTTGCATGCATTTGTATGTATGTAGTACACTTGATAGAATGAAATTAAAATTCGCGTCAAATCAAACAACTTTTTACTTAAAGGTTTTTTTGGGAAGCAAAATATGCTCATACTTTGGAAGGAAAGCACATACGGGCATGGTCTTATTCTGCTCAACGTTATCGACTTAAACATCTATACGAAAAGAGATTATATCTGTCCTATAACAGTCTTCGATGATATTGTATTTCCATCCAGCAAGAACTGGAGATATGGTAAACATGCTCAGAGATTCGATGTTTCAGTTACCACGGACGAATCATAGATGGCATGCGCAGTGGGAGCGGGTATCTTCGCAACTCAGCCGAACATAAGAATCAGGCTCTTAGAAACGGCAAGCGTTTCTCAATCTGAAGTTTTGGCAAAACAGGAGGCCTGAAATGGAAAATGCTGGTGTCGGATGGTCAGGCGGCTCTGAAGGCTCTGGAATCTACAACGGTTTCATCAAGCCTGGTCAAGCAGTGTAGAGAGTGGGTCGTAGGCCTGGCAAGTCGACATAGCGGGTCCCTGATCTGGGTGCCGGGGCGCTGCGACATCCAAGGAAACGAAATGGCCGATGAGCTAGACAGACAAGGTTCGGCTCTTGATATCGCAGAGACTCAGGAGATTCTTGCGCAACTTGGTTTCATCAAGGGCTGTATCTCTTGGCACTGGTTCGAGCAGGCTACGACCAGGTGGAAACGGTTGCAGACCTGCATAGTCTGCAGAAGTCAGTTTCCTTTATACAATGAGATGTGATCCTCAACCATTCTACAGATGGACAGAGGGAGCATTTCCAGCTTAATTTCAGTATTCGCAGGACTTTGAGCTATTGGTACCCACGCGTCCCATTTGGGATTGGACCATAACATAACCCTAACCAACCAACCAACCTATTTATTGGAGTTTTACTCTTGCAATGGTCACAATGATCTCGCTAATTGAGCACAAGTTTCTTTTAAGATTTGCAGAATGTATGTGCTAATTGATGACTAGAAGGTTCCAGGATGCATGTGGTATCACAATGGAAGCTTTTTGGGTCTAAGTGTGCTTGTAGAGGTACTGATTAATTATGAAGTTGGGAAGAACTACTGGGCGTATGATTAACACGGAAGCTTAGAATTAGGCTTAACATTAGACTATTGTTGACTAATTAAATCTAAGTAAATAAATAAATACATAATTACCTCCAAAATTTACAAGTTTAATGCATTCTTTAAGTATCCCTCGGCACCCTTGATGTTTTGGCTTGTTCTTTAAGCTAAATTCAGTACCATCCTCATACATCTTTGCACTGTGAGCAATTTTTTCGCTTCCTATTTCTGAAATGCACTTCTATTCTATTTAGCTGACCTTAATGATAAACATGCTCGTATCTTCATATGTGAGTGTATTTCCATATATTTTGGAAAATATTTGAAAAGTTTTTATTTGCAGCAGTTAGTGAGCGTGCAAAAATGTTGCTAGTCGAGGCAGTCAAAGCAGTCAAGGCGGCCAAGGCAGTTGAGGTATGTAGTCGAGGGCGAGATTTGCCCAAGCATAGCCCGGTTTCATTTAGTCAAAAACGTTGAAGGCTAACCTTAATAAAAGTAGAGGAAAACAAAAACAACAACAATAAATGTTGTGTATAAAGGTACTAGTTAAATGTTCATTGATCGAGCACGTAATGTGCGAGTATTTCATTGCAATGATAACGATGCGGAGCTTAAAGCTGTGGGAGCTTAAAGCTGTTGATGCGCTTATTTAAGAAAAAGGGTTCGTGCATTTGAAAAATTTGAAATTTAACTGAGTCATTGAGAAAATATTTTTGCATATTTTTTAGTAAAAGTGAATCAATGGGTCATATTAATAAAAGCCAAGCATTTGCTTTTGCTTAAGATTTCAGACATTTTACTCAAATTAATGTAAATTTTTTAAAATTTTGAGTAAAAGTATTTGCTTGGTTTTTATTAATACGGCCCAATGTACAAATATTTTGATGATGAACTTTTTCTGCGGAAGTTCTGATGAAAAAACAGAGCGGCGGTAAAGCAAATGCCATACGGTGATGGATAACTGGAATATCTTTATATCTGTAATACTCAAAGATTTAATACCAATTAATTTGCATGGAAATTTAAACAAATTTTGTTTAGCTAAAAACAAAAACTCAAAATCATTCACTTCATATATCGTGTTAATGCGCGAAAATTTATATTAGCAAACCATTTTAATGTAACAACGCCTCTGCAAATACCTGGCCATAAAAAAAAATTGCTTTTATGTTCTTAACGAGCTTTGTTTGTTGTTGTTTATTTCTTCTTGCATTCTTTATCTTAAAAAAAAAAACAAAACAAACTGAAAAGATCAAATTTGTAATTTTAATTTTAATCACTGTTTGCACGCAATTTTCAAATGTTTTGTTTTAAACATAAATTAGATGTGAATGTGTTTGCGTGTATAGTGTAGTTATCTTTATTCCTTTCAGTTACAATTTTTTCGCACATATTTACTAGCAGCACCTTAAAAATTGTGTGCAATTAACTTTTGTCTGAGGCGGAGTTATGTGCTCAAGTCACAATAGACAAGCGTTTTGAGTTAATGCAGCCTTGAGCTGATTAGCGAGCAGCGCATTGGCTTTGCAATTTTGCGATATTATCTTGTTTAAGCTTTGATTTAATAGAAAATTTGTTATGTGTTACTTTAAATTAGTTTACTATTTTATTGTGTAATATTTTTATTGTGTAATTTTTTTATTGTTTAATTCTTCTTTATTGTTTAATTTTTTAATAATTTCCTGTCTAATTTATTTATGTATGTTTGCGAATTTGAGTTTCAAATACCTTATTAGCTGCATTCGTTTGAGTCTTGCCGAGAGAGAGTTGCGAAAAAAAAACAACTAGTAAACATGATGTGACCGTTTGTTAAAGTAAGGAGATTGGAAAAAAGTGTGTGTATTTACTTCCTTTTCTCCATTTCGACACTATCCAAAACTCAATCCCAACAATTTGAAACCATTTTACTTATTCACAATAGAAAAAATTTACTTACGACCAGTTTAATGAGTAGCTGGCATACTCTCTAAAGGTCTCTTAAGGTCTTTAAAATTTTGTATGTATGAAAACCGTCAGTTAAGACCGTAGAAATGCGCCTATTTTGAGAAAGTTCTCCCAGCTCCTTGCCGTAGCAGAAAATTACAGAATTAATTGAGTTCTCATGACTAATATGTATATCCACTCCAGCATCATTGAACGAATTTAGTAACAATATTATTGTTAGGGTTTTTGTTCCCATGCTGACGAGAAATCGATACGTTGATGTGATCTAAGGAAGTTTCCTTTGAACCCCGAAAATGTTAATGCTTCCGAAATGTATAATTGCCCAGCAGTATTTATCAGCTGGAAAAAAGCACATATTTCCTATTGAATATTCAGCAGAGATTTAGTCCTAAAATCTGAACCTTCCCATTCGTTTTTATATAGAGGTGGCATCGAAAATCAACTACCTAAAAACTACCAAACGAAAAGGGGGAGTTTTTCTATGAAAAAGGGGCTGAATACGCAGGGACAACTTCCATAGCATATATTTCAGTACACTTGATGTCTTCACTGCGTGTTCAGTTATTTTTTGAGCAATGAATTTTGAACTCAGTTTCAGGGTATTTTTCATACAGAATATTCAACTAAATATGCACCTCCTTACCTCGAATAGTGCTGGGTGGTTATATTTCATTACACACCAACACACTAAGGCTAAAAAGGCCCCATTGTGAAACCACGAGAAACTCAACCCCTCAACTCAAAGCAATGGTGTGAATTAGCGAAACTTACTTCGTTGAAATCACACTTAAAAGGGGACCCCCAAAGTTTTAAGGCGCTTAAATCTAAGCTCGGTACATTTATAAAAGAGATTTTGTATACTTTTTGGGCCCTCTACGTCTCTAAACCTTTAGAGTCATAATAAAATATGCTAAGTCATTTCCTTTAGATAGTGCATAACAAACATGCGAACAGCGCCATATAGCGAGAAAAAAATATAGTCTATGTCGAGAGGTATTACCCAAAGAATAAACTGTCAAAATTTGCCAAAAATGCGTTCAGTAGCTTTTGAGCCATTTCCTCACAGAAAACCACCTACAATTTTATATTGTACATACAACATATATAGGTATGTACATATGCACATATGTATAGATTGCGAATTTATATGTGTTCATGTCAATAAATGTTAATTATTTTCCAGCAATGTGAGTATAGCGTGTGTATATGTTTTTTAAAACACATAAATAAATCAATATCGGATTTAAAAACTTGCTCATGTTTAAATATTTATTAATACAGATGTAGGGCACTATGTATGTATTTGATTTGCATTTACACGAAACTGCACTTGTAAGCACATGTGTATATTTATTGGCATGTGTTGTGTATACATATATATGTACATATGTTGGTATGCTTTTTCGTTTTTTTCACACTCTCTTTCGGCTTTGTTTGTTGTTCGTCAACACTTGCACGTCAAGGCTCATTAATCAATCGATTAAGCAAATTTGCCCTAACAATGACAGAATGAAAAAAATAAAATGTAAAAGCATTTACACATATCCGACCGAGAAGTTGATGTAACAATAAAACAATAATAACACCAACCAAGAACTATAACAACAAAAACAACAAAAACTATGACAACAACAATTACAAAAATTCCTACAACTATGAGCGAAAAAAGGAAAAATTAAAAAAAAAAACACAAAAACAAATCAGAGAAAAATCATTCAATACCTACAAAAAAGTTAATTTTAACAACAAAACCTCAACATGATTGATATATTGCATACATCTGTGCAATATCAATAACAACAACACACAGTAAATGATAGCGATATACAGATACATACATATATGTGCAACCAAATAAATAAATAATGCGAAGTACAAAAAAAAAAAAAAACATAAGTGGGAACACCACTAGTATACTTGTACATATATAAGTAATAACTAACGATAGTGCAATATATTGACATTTTATGTTGCCAATTAACTTTCATTTACCGCAACATTTATTTTGGATTTTTTTTTGTAATTTTATTTTGTGAATTGCTATACTTTATATGTGTATATGGATATATTTGCGTACATGTATGTAAATATGTATATATTCATATTTGTAAGCTTAATATTGCTCGAATTTACAATGACATGCCACATAGTATTTGCTTATTAATTGTGATTTTTTCAGCCACTTTAAGCTTACTGGGTGTTTTATGTGCTAAAAATGTTATACGAAAGAATGAGATAGAATTTGCTCATGTTTTAAAAACAAATTTCTTTCAAATTCACTTTCAATTCTGTACACCTTTCTTATTTTTGGCTCAGTAAGTTGCGAATGGCATCAGAAAACTAATATGGTACAACATCGCTTAGCTCTCATTCGATATAAAGGGAAGGCTTGTTTCTGCTAAAAAAAAAATAATAAAAAGCTGCACGTGCGCGTTTCCTCAAGCACTTGCTGCACCCTGTGCTTTTTCTGCAATTGCATATTTACAGTTTAAAAATTGGTTTCACTTATCATTTTTAACTGTAACCAATTTTACCGCTATTAGCACGAACATATGTATGTATGAACATACATAAATATTAAGTGTAAAAAATAACTTGTAAATTTATAGAGATGCGCATATAAATATGAATTTAAAATTAATAAGCATAATTTACTCTTTTTGGCTGCGCACTCCATTAACTGGATTATATTTCATTTTTGCATAAAAGTAGATTTTTAATGAATTTTCCATTTAAATTAAATGCGAAAGGATTTAAATATAATCAATAATAATTATTTTGCATGCTACCTTTAGCTATTTAAGTAGGTATAATAAAGTATATACTCGTAATTGGCAGTAAATAGCTATGGATTATAGCGTTTTTTCGGTAGAAAGGGAAGTGGCATTCTTTAACAATATCGATAAAGAGTGTAGTACATAATCTTGTGCGAACCACTGTCGTTTAGTCTGTACTAAATAGTACATATTAACGAATGGTACGAAATATCAGCAAACGCAGGCTTAAATTTCAGTCGATTTTTTCTTTTTTTTTTATCTGCTTCCCCTTATTTGAAATCATATATTACATTAGCGCTAATAATCTACTTCTTTCCTACATATTTTGTATTAAATACTTCAAATAAATTTGGTTAACTAATCAATTATTACATAACATTTCATTTCTATTTAAATGAGATTTGTTGTAGGCAAAAAATTGCTGCATTAAGGAACATATGTTTCGTTGCAGTAATTAGTTTGGTTGTTTATTGCATTTATCATTATTAGAATTGTCTGTTTGCTGTATGTAAATGACTTCACGCTTCAAAGCGACAAAAACTTGGTTTGGTCATTATTCGCAATCAAAGCACAACAAACGACACCTGAGTGAGGCCAATTATAAGTAAAATTATTCACGGTAACAGAAAAAATCGTAAACAGTGGCATACACTGAAAGAAAAAATGCTTCGGTGAAGGCGTTTCTAAAGACTGAAATTGAGCTCTTTCGTGACCATAAAATTACTTGCACTAAAGAAAAAATATTTGAAAGAAATAGTGCTGGCTTACCTAATATGAAGGACAATTACACAATCGAACAAATTTGAAAGAAATATTGCTGGCTTATCTAATATGAAGGACAATTACACAATCGAACAAATTTACAAAAATTTTACGCAACACGAAACATGATTATTATTTCCTATGATATTTTGAGTTCGTTTTACAAAGATTTGGTTTGAGAGGACCCCTAGTGAAATTTTATGGCGAATATTTTTGTAGCATATTTTAATCCTCTATCTGCACTTTTAATTGGTGTTGTCTCCATATATTTCCAAAAAGTGTTAAAAACAGCCATTTTCGTGTGGGTTAGAGTGTTAAACTCTACCGCAAAGAAATTGCTTATTAACTTCTGTAGAAGAAATCTGAGCTAAAAAACTTAATTTGAAGTAATTTTTTATAAGATATCTATATTTTTTACAGTGCATAACATCTAAATTGGAGCCAAAAAAAGACATTCAAAAAAGCTAACATTTATGTACAGTGGCTCTCAGAAGTATTTTGCATAATTCATTTATTAAGAAAACGTTAGAAATTCGCATATTTTTCGAATTGTTTTCGAAATTTTTTTAATGTGGTATTATAGCTGAATCTCCATACTACAAAAACCCATTCATTAAAAAATCAAAATGCATTTCATCTTTTTTATAAAATTAAAGAAACGAAAAAAGACCTACATTTTTGCTCACAAAAGTATTTTGCATATTGGTAATTTTGGTGAATAAATGCATCTACAACCTGTTTAATATTTTTTATGATATCCGTTCTTTTTCGAAATGGCTTCCAAGAGTCAAGGAATGGGCTCCGCTAATTATTGGCAAAATTTCCGGAGGTATTTTGTCCCATTCCCCGGTCAAACCCGCATTTGAGTTATTTTTTGGGGAAATCTTCGATTTTCTCACATGATCTTCAAGACAGGACTAAAAATTTTGATTGGTTCTTATATCTGAGCTTTAAAAAAGAGTTTGTAAGTGTTTTTTATTCGAAAGTGTTCATATTCTAACATCATTAGCGGTATTTTTCGGATTATTATCTTGTTGAATTAAAAACCCATTATATATCATATCCATTTTTTCTGCACTAGAACGTAGGTTTTCCCTGAAAATGGAATATCGGGAATACTCGTCCCTCGTACTATCCATTAAAACCAGTTTTACAACTCACTGAGGTGATATAGAAACTCTATGAGCCTCGATTGATCACAAACTCCTACAGTGCTTAACAATCGCTTTAATGTTTTTGATTTTCATCTCTTAATTGGGCTTTCGCCATAAAATACGACTCAAAAATATTATATTTGCTTTCGGCACTTAAAATTATGATTTTAGAAATGTCATTTTTTTTTTATTTTGTGTTTGTTGGGGAAAATAAGACACTTTCTTTGAGATAGAGAGTTGGTTGCGCAGTACTTGGCGGTGAATATGGGTTTTCTCGGTACTCTGTGCACTGCCTCGTCCGATACTTGATTGTTGAGTATTGGTTTTAGTTTTCTGTTTATTGTAGGAGCTTATGTGTGGGGGTTTAGTTGATTTTCTCTCAATATATCACGTTCTTCTAGCGAGGTTCTTCTTTGTACTAGCAACTTTTTTCCGAAAAATATCACTCTTGATGTTAAAATGTGAACACTTTGGAATAAAAAACACTTCCAAGTTTGTGTTCGAAGCTCCGATATAAGAACCATTCAAAATTGTTGATCCTATCTTGAAGATCATGTGAGAAAATCGAAGATTTCCCCAAAAAATTATCCCAATGCGGTTTTGGCCGAGGAATGGGACAAAAAACCTCCGGAATTCTGCCAAAAATTAGCAGAGCCCATCCCTAGACTCTTGGAAGCCATTTCGAAAAAGAACGGATATCATAAAAAATATTAAACAGGTTGTAGATGCATTTATTCACCAAAATTACCAATATGCAAAATACTTTTGTGAGAAAAAATGTATGCCTTTTTTCCTTTCCTTAATTTTATAAAAAAGATGAAATGCATTTTGATTTTTTAATGAATGTGTTTTTGTAGTATGGAGATTCAGCTATAATACCACATTAAAAAAATTTCGAAAACAGTTCGAAAAATATGCGAATTTCTAACGTTTTCTTAATAAATGCATTATGCAAAATACTTCTGAGAGCCACTGTATAAGAATCTAATTGATTGTCGCAGCTAAAAATCGCGCACAACTGCTGGCCAAAGCTAATCTTGTTGTCATTTTGTACAAGCATTGCTGATTGCGCGTTATTAAAATTTCTGCTAATTTAACGCTGTAAATAAGTTAAAAAAAAAAAAAAAAAAAAACAAAATAAAAAAGACTGTTTCAAAAACTTAAAAGCAAAAGTGCATTTTTTCACTTTGTTTTTTTGGGTTTTTTTTTTTTATTAATTTTTTGCTTTGTTTGTTGTTCTTTTATTAATGTTTTGCTTTGTTTGTTGTTTTTTTCTTATTTATTTTTGCTTTTTTATTAATGTATGTACATACATAGTTTGCTGACAATTTTCTGGCTGGCTTACATAGTCGCCGATCGCTAAACATCCCACGTTCGTTTAGTCAAGGCGACATTAATTTGCAGCGCCAGTTTGATGTCTCTACAAAATACTACAAAAACGACAACAACAAAATACATATACAAAATGGAAAATTGTTAAATTATGCATGACAAATTTTGTTTGTAGGAGTTAAACAACATTGAAAGCCGCTTTTTTCTTATAAACACATTCTATTTGTTTTTGTTTTGTCTTTTTGTGTTGTGCTGCAATTTTTATACCTTTCATGAGAATGAAATGGTATTATAACTTAGTGCCAAAAAATTTTTGTCGAAAGTACCAGAAGGAAGCGTGGGGGACCCACCAAAATATATACCGATATGATCAGAATCACGAGCTGAGTCGATTAAGCCACGTCCGTCTGTCCGTCTGTCCGTCTGTCCGTCCGTCCGTCTGTGTGAACGCAAACTAGTCCCTCAGTTTTTGAGATATCTGAATGAAATTCGGAATACAGGTATGTTGTTATATGCAGCTGATCATTTGTCGGAACCGGCCGAATCGGACCACTATAACATATAGAAAACAACCGATTATTCAGATATACATGAAATTTTTGGAAGTAATTTGTGCATAACTTCCCCATTTAAACAGCTAAGGACATGAAACTTTGAATTAGACGTGCCCATTTTGGCCCAAACAAGGTAACCGAAAATTGTCTAGATCGGACCACTATAACATATAGTTCCACAACATCCGATTATTCAGATATACACATTTTGGTGTATAACTCCCCATTTTAACAGCTAACGGCGTCAAATTTTGAAGTATTTGTACCCATATGGGCCCAAACAGGGTTACCGAAAATTGTCAAGATCGGACCACTATAACATATAGCTCCCATACAACCGATTGTTCAGATATGCACATTTTGGTGTATAACTCCTCCATTTAAATAGTAAAGACACCATTTTTTCTAATAAATCTTTCCATAAATAACCCACAGAATTAAAATTATAAATTAAACTTAATCCGGCTATGTACATACATAGGTAACTTTTCATTTCCCCACTCATGAAAGGTATGAAGTCTTCGGTACGGCCGAAGACAGCCGCGCTTTTACTTGTTTCTCATTCAAATTAGTGCAATTAAATGTGCAATGCAATTATTGCCATAGACTTTTGGCGTTAAATACCACATACATACATATACAGTATTTGGTTTTTTTTTTTAGAATGGCTACAAAGTCTGTTAAATATCACATCCGCTGTGTTTTCTGGCTTTTTTTAGTGACTGGGACTTGTTGTTGCATAAAAGGTGTTATTGGAGCTCATAGCTCATAGTTGATGGGTCATGGTCTTCGCTAAAAATTGCTGGAAATATATCTAAGGGTTTAAATATTTTTATAAGATTTCCGCTGTGCATTGAACTTGGTAACGAAGTACTCCAAGTTGCGTGAACCAGCATATAAAGTTAATACCAGAAATTGCTTCACAAAATAAGTTACCTATCTGAAAAATTGAAGAAACTTTAATTTAACTAACTAGTACTCTTTGCCTGCTCTTGAATAACTTGACAAGCTTCTCAGCTCCCGAAAAATTCGAAAACCATAAAAGCCCACCTTAATCAAGCTGTAGATACGTACGAAATCAGTGGGTTAATTACCATCTCTGGAGCCTAACTAAAACGCCGTTAAAACAAAACAAGCGGATTTGTTTAATTAATCAAAGAAATTCCAGTATGTATTGTGGAACGATTTTCCGTCATTCCTTGTCAAGTGTCCACCAACGAAGCAAGATATTGAAGATGGTACATCGCCGAAACCGTTTTATAACCAAATCAAACTTGACAAGGGATGACAGAAATTCGTTCCACAATACATCGCAATCCTAACCTTTCCGAAAATGAAATTCCAGTATCTTTTGCGTAGTCCAGCTCCAACAGAAATTCGAAGCATTTCCTGCGAAAGCAGCGATACCTGGCAATGAACAATGCAGGATTGTAGCATACTGAACACAGTCTCAGCTAGGACAAAAGTTACTTTTGTAGAGGCCCATGCGCCTGTTAAAAGTCCCAACGACAGCCTAATTGAGAGGCGGTTCGGATTTCGATTTCCTTTTATCCAGTTTAAGCCAGCTTTGCCTGGAAATCTCAAATGTTGACTGTCTGTAGCCTGGCTGTTCTAAGAAGGAAGATCGTAACTTACTTGAGTTCAATGGCAATCCCACCCAACCGGCATTTATAATTTCCAGCAAGTTGGTGCTTTTTCTTGCTAGCTCGTCTGTGAGGCAGTGTTCTTTTGAACCCCTTTTTAAAAATTCAGAAAAAATAGTTTTTTAAGGTCGCTAGAAGGTTAAAAGGTTCTAGAAATTTATTCGCCATAATATTTCAGCAGGGGTCTCCTCAGAAAAAACCTTTGTAAAATGAACCTAAAAGACCACGGGAAGCGAAAAACATACATACATATATTGCTCGGAATGTTGAATGTCTTTTATTTCGTGCGCTATTGTAGAGAACGAAATACATCTTTTGCAAAAGATTAATGATTTTTGATGGTGTCTCACATACAAGCATGAAAAATGTACATTAAGGTGGTCTAAACTAAGTACTGGCTGGAAGTGACCGCACTGGCACAGATAGGGTTAATACGATTACATAGTCGAAACCTGTCTCTCGGGCAAAACAGTGCTTTATTAAACCTAGTGAATGGACTATAAATACCGAAGATATGAAAAAAAAAAAACAAATATTTTAGCGACATCTAGCGGTGTCAAAAAAAAATGTAAAATTTTCTGGAAATGTTTTCCAAGAAGACATCATATGGAGGGGCGTATAGCCTACTTTTTTTTGGTCCATATACGGCGACACGGCCTAATCTACAGGCATCAACGAACACCCCTCTTATATCCTCAATGTCATTTCCACACTCACATAAATTTTGGTATAAATTTTAAACTTTTTTGGTCGATATATAGGACACGACCGAAAAATTATTAAAATTTAAACTTTGAAAAGTTTAAAAGATTTTTAAGCTTTTAAGGTTTAGATTTTATTCAAAATTAAAATTTATTTTTAGACTCTCAAAAGTTTAAAATTTAAACCTCTTTTTGGTTTAAATAAAAAAAAATATCTGCTCCCAAATCCTCTTCATGCTTTTCTCTATTGCATCTTCTTTCCTATCCTTTTTTTTTCCTTTTCTTCCATATTGTTCTCCCCCATCATCCCCTCAATCCTTTTCCATATTGTGCCTTTTTCCTATCCTCTTCTTCTTCTTTTCTTCCTTCTTCATTTTATCTGTTTCCATAATTATTTTGTGTTTGTTTTCATTTCATTCATTCAAATTGTCCAATAACTATAAATGAGCTTTTTATATTGTTCATTTCTCGAAAAAGCAAGTTGGAATTTCAAATCAAAAATTGACATTTTTTTGTGGAAACCAAATTTTACGACCAATGAAAGTTTAAAATTTAATCCTTAAAAGTTTAAATGAGAAAAAGTGTAATAGGGCCCTTACACGATCAAATATTTGATCAAATCGTCTATCTGTGGTAGTAAAATTGTCTATGTGTTTTTCACACGTAGGTGTTTGATGCCGATTTGACCGAAATCAAAAATTTTTGTTTTCCATCAAATTGGATGGCTATTTGACGTGCGTTGTGGATGCGTGTAAGGTGCTGTTTGATCAAATTTCAGTGCCAAATTAGCATTTGACGTGTGTTGCAACCATTTGATCAAATTTCAAATGTAAATAAACGTGTGTTGCATTATATGCTAACGCAATATATGCAATGCAATCGTCAGTGTCACTCATTTTGTGCTCCAAAATTTAATTCTATAAACAAATTAAAAGAAATATCAGCATTAATACGTGATAAAATATCTATTGTAAATAATAGAAAGCTAGAATGAAATTTGATGGGCTATTTGATGAGCTATTTGACAACGATTTGATCAAATTACACAGACACGCGATTTGATCAAATGATTTGATCGTGTAAGGGCCCTATAAGATTTAAATAAAAAAAGTATGAAATTTATTCCAAAAAATACTTTGAAATATTTGAACTTTTGTAAGTTTCAATTTTAAACCAAAAAGGAATAAGAAACTTTTAAACTTACAAAAGTTCAAAATTTAACCCAAAAAAAGTTTTAAATTTCTTTCAAACCAAATCAAAGTTTAAAAAATATTCCAATATTTATAACAGTGCATGCATTATTATGACTATTAAAATTGTCACCTGAAAAGATTTGCATAATTTTTGTAAGCCATCGAATGACGCCTTCACTGCAAGTTGCATAAAATTTATGGTTTGTTTTTATACTCAGCTGTACTAGTACACAGAGTATTATAGTTTTAATCACATAACGGTGGATTGTAACAGAATGAAATAATCGAGATAGATATAGACTTATATATATCAAAATGATCAGTGTGAAAAGAGAAATCGATTGAGCCATGTCCGTCCGTCCGTCCGTCCGTCCGTCCGTCCGTCCGTCCGTCCGTCCGTCTGTCCGTCCGTCCGTCTGTAAACACTCTAACTCGCGCAAAAATTGAAATATTTTGATGAAATTTGAAATGCAAGTTGGTATCGACACTGGGACGGTTGGTATTGAAAATGGGCGAAATCGGACCATGACCACGCCCACTTTTCCTATATAGAAAAAATCGGAAATTTGGTATCTCAGCCACTAATATAGCTAGAGTGATGAAATTTTACCCACGTGTTGAGCTCAGGCCCCTAAGAAGAAATTTGATGGAATTTTGGAAATTGGGCGGTGCCACGCCCACTTATTAAGGAGCAAATATTGAAAGCTTTATGAGTCATAACTCAGAAACTGTTGAAGATATATCGATGAAATTTGGTACGCGTCATATACTTACTTAGGCAAATGTTTGGACGAAAAATTGTTAAAATCGGTTGACGGCCACGCCCACTTTTATAAATGGGTATTATAAAGTGACCTAATAAAAACATTTTAAGCGATATCTCTGTCAAATATAAAGATATATCATTGCAATTTTATGCCAGGAGGCCACCTGCGGACATACAACGAAAAACACAAAAATTTTGGAAAATGGGCGTGGCACCGCCTCTTTTTAGAAGCTGGAATATACGAGATTTCTGAGCCCATAGCTCGACAAATAATTGATATATAATGACGAAACTTGGTGTGTACACTTTTATTACTTGTGGTAATACATGTTGAAAATTTTAGCGAAATCGGTTGACTACCACGCCCACTTTTATATATGGGTATTATAAAGTGGCCTAATAAAAACATTTTAAGCGATATCTTTGTCAAATATAAAGATAATTCATTGAAATTTTGTGGCAAGAGTTCCACAATAGACCGGAAACAAAAAATATACAAATTTTGGAAAATGGGCGTGGCACCGCCTCTTTTTAGACAAAGGAATATACGAGATTTCTTAGCCTATAACTCGACAAATAATTGAGATATTATGACGAAACTTGGTTTATACACTTTTATAACTTGTGTTAATAGACACGCAAAAATTTATTGAAATCGGTTTATGACCACGCCTACTTTTTAACAAAGATATTTCTGGAACACCCTTTGGGAATTTGTAACGTGACATCTTTGTAACTAGAAGTCATAAAGGAATGAAATTTTGCACAAAGAATAATATTCATATGCTTAGTTGGATGACTGATAAAAATTTTGAAAATGGGCGTGGCTACGCCCACTTTATGCAACACTCGCTTTATATAAAATCTATCAAACGCAAACAAACAATCAAAACATACAGCTGAGTATCCAATGTTCGATTCCACTCGAACTTAGGCTTCCTTACTTGTTATTATTGGCATTGTAGATAAAACCAATTGTTGCCTCATAATAAATGTCAATGCATTCGCTAAGCTTAATTTTTTTGTTTGCTAAAATACCACACATTCGTCATGCTTCAACCGCCTGAGTGTCATTAAAAATATTTAGCCAACCATTTTTGGGTAAAAAAGACTAAGACCCAAAAAAAGTCACTACACTAAACAAATTTTTTAAAACTTCATTAACGAAGTTTTCAATTAGCTACGCTGCAAGTAATTTAAATCAATTTTTATTAAACGCTTGCTTATGTATATGAGCACGTATACAATCGCATATGCACATTCATTATAAATTTTAATGGTTATGTTGACATTTTAATTGAGCGGTAATTACATCATTACGTGTAAGTAGTTGCAACAAATGAAATATAGAGAGAGAAATACACATACGAATATGTATGTATGTATAAATTTATATATCCGCATATGCATGCTTAATTACATATTTACATACATAATTTGCAATAGAGCTTTTGCAAGCAAAAAAAAAAAATCCAAAAATTAAAAAATGTGAAGGGTCATTTGTCGCCCACACGAGACTCACATTTTTCACATGCAAGCCAAAATGTATGAATTATGCAAACCTCCCCCCTGCACCGCAAAAAAAACCATAGCAAATGCATGAAGCATGACGGCGCGCAAATATAAATGATTTATGACTTTGAAAATATGTATGTAATTTTTGTGTATCATTTTTCGAAATTCACAAATTTTTTCTCTGCTCAAACAATCTATAGTAATCGAGATAATGTAATTAAAGCCATATTGTGCTATTATTGTATATTATTGTATATTATTTAGCGATTAACAAGAAAAAAAATGCATATAAATAATATAAAATAAACAAAACATGAATTTAAAATTTAAAACGCACGATTTTTTCTGATTTTTTCTAAGGCCGCATGCCTAAAAAGGCCTTCATCCGTAACGGCTGTGTTAAATTAAAGGGCTATTAATGTTCATACAAAATAAACTAAAAGCAAGTAAATGTGGAATTTTCGCTTTAAATATTCGTGACTTAATTTGACAGCATTTGTTACAAAATCACTCGAAAAATTTTGAAGAAAAAAAAAAGACAGGAAATACCAAATTTAAGACACAATGAAAGCTAGTAATCGAAACCGCAAGAAAATGTAGAAAAAAAGCTTTAATTTCTTAGTTTGGCGGTAATTAAGCGTTATATACCCAGTGGTTGTCTTTGCGAGCATTTTGAGAGCATAAGCTATTTAAGTGAGGGACTTTTAAAGCACAATTATTGTAGTTCCCAAATGTTCACTAAGTTGCTATAAAGTATTTTGATTGCTTTTATCAAGCTTTTATTGCGGCATGAATCAATAAATTTTCTCACATGCCTTATAGAATTGACAGACGGCAGCGATAATTCCGATTACCGCAACACTTAATTCGATTAAAATTTTACCCTGGCAGACGGCAAGTATTGCGGATTAACAAAACAGCTGAAGGAAGGTAGGCGCAGCGGCGAATTCAAAAACTTCTTGTTTTATTTCCAAAGGTAGGGTAATGTCAAAATCAAAACGAAATCACATCATGATTAATAGGAATGGGCGAGTCCCAAACGAATTCAGATTTTAACCAAGGCGAAATATCATTTTGACATTACAATCTACCAATTACAATAACAAATAACATTCGAAATTTCTGAATTCACTTATGCGCCTACCTTCCTAGATCTGCCTTGGGTTCTTCTTTTTCTTCCCTTTCATTCACAATAGACATTTTTCACCAGGGATGTCATTACAAAATGCTCTAATCCGCTAAAATTTTGAGGACTAACTCAAGAGATATTCCGGATTACCTCCACTTAATTCTCAAGTTAAGTCCGAATTAGCTAGATATTCCGGATTATCGCTGCCGTCTGTCAATGCTATTATAATATAATAATACAATGGCGCTATTATAACTCTGACGAGTTTTATGGCCGAGCTTCTCTCCCAATTCGAGGTGTGCTCCTTTTTGTTTTTCCTACTAATTGGGTGGACCTACAGTTTTATGCCGGCTCCGAACGGCGAATGCATTTTTGTGAGAAGCTTTTTCATGGCAGAAATACACTCGGAGCGTATGCCGCCCACTGCCGAGAGGTCACCGCTGCTCTTAAAAAACCCAATAATTGGATTTTTACTAATTAGAAAAATTGTTTTGGTGTTTGGCTCGGGCCGTGGTTTGAACCCGAGACCTCTGGCATAGCAGGCGAGCACTCTACCCACTGCACCACAGCGGCCAATGCTATTAGGCTGCATTGCTGTAGCTATGCCAACTATGCTGTAATGCTCAATACTCAGCTGGTTATACATAAATATACAAATATGTTTAACAATAAAAGCTAATCAATGAATTTTGATGAAATTAACCATAAAATGCGTGTCTCTCGTAAAACCAAAAGTGGCATTTAAAATTCCAAGCCAAATTAAGAAATTATGCGTTTTTATTTACTTCTACACTTTTACCGAATTTTACGCAGCCATAAGATATACCTTTTTTGAATAGATATACATACATACATACATGTATGCATTAGAACGTATCGCAAAAAACTCTCCACCACGGAAAGGTTTACTTTGATCGCTTTTTTAGAATGCATGAAAAAGTAAAATTTCTAAGGTCGCTAGAGGGTTAAAATGTTCTAGAAAATTATTCGCCATAAAATTTTAATAGGGATGCCCTCAGAAAAAAATCTTTGTAAAATGAACCTAAAAGACCACAGGAAGCGAACAACGTATAGGAATTTCTCTGAATGTTGATTGTGTTTTATTTCGTGTGCTACTGCAGGGAACGAAATACTTCTTTTGCAAAAGATTAATGCTTTTTGACAGCGTTTAACATACAGGCAAAAAAGGTTAGATTAAGGTGGTATAAACTAAGTACTGGGTGGAAGTGACTGCATTGACACACATAGGGTTAATATATAGTTATATAGTAGATACTCTCCGTTCAAGCCAGAGACATTGGTGTATCAAATTTAGGGACCGGACCATAAATATAGAAGATGTGAAACAAATGCCTTTTAGAGACATCTAGCGGTCAAGGAAATAAAAGATAAACATTTTCGGAAATGTTTTCCAAAAAGGCATCATTAAAATGGGGGAAGCGTACAGCGATTTTTTTTTACGATACCGTCTAATGTGCATATGTATGTATGTATGTATGTGTGTATACCCTGCAGCAAATCACTCTAGTTCCAGGCTGATGCAGAACTAGTTCAAAAAGAGACAGGGTTGGTTCTAGTTTTATCCCAACGCAATGTTTTCAATTGTCTTTTTTTAACACGGCGATGTCCTACGAAGTGGCAATTACCCCCCTCTGCAGAATCTTGAAACGCGTTCTAAACTTACTCCTATAAGAACAGTCCAGTGATAGTTGAAAAATCAATAGTTCGGAAATAGTTCAATAGGAAGCTCTAGTTCAGCACTAGTTCAAAAATTGTCGGTCTTTGGTCGCGTTTTACAAAAATAATCCTCACCCGGCAGAACTCTTAAAATACTGAAAATAAATGCCGCATAAAAACATGAAGTCGCAAATGAAACTGTCCCGCTCTGCATCCGTTTAGAACCAGTTCTGAGTTAGTTGTGGACTCTCTAGTGCTAGACTATCGTTTTTCGGCATTGTCCCTTATATTAGCTACAGGGTAGAGTTCAGTGCTCATCAACCGCCTTTAATTGCTGTTTGCATTGCTGTCTGGCTGTCAAATGAACCGCATCAATTAACAACTCATTCACCGGGTCGGGTCGCGCTGAGCTAAATTAAAATTCGTGTTAATTTCATTTCTATTATTAATACAATTAAAACAGGTATAGCAAGCGCTTATTAATATAGACATAAATACATACATACATACATATGTATGTGTATGTAAGCTTGTACAAACATACCCTGCAAAAAATGCGATCACTCCGGGATACATCCGGGACAACTCGCAAGGGAGCATGCGATTACTACCCATTTGTATCTCTTTATATGGGTTGAAGTGTTCTCTTTTGTTTGAGCATGTCCTATGAAGAGACTAATTGTACCCAGTTTGTACCCGAACGGGTAGCAAAAGCGCACAATTGTACCCGTTTTGTACCCGTTTTGTACCCGAACAGGTAGCAAATGCGACACATCCATTTGTGCGACTAATTGTACCCGTTTGATACCCTTTCGGGTACAATTCGTCTACAATTAGTATACATATGTACCCGTTCGGGTACAATTGGGAACAATTGTAGACTAATTGTACCCGAAAGAGAGCGCTCCCGGACAAATCTTTTTAGAGACTCGTCGCACACTTTTTTACAGGGTATGTATGTGTGTTGTTTGTGTGTTAATGAGAGCGCAATCAGTTATAACTAAGCTAGCTTACTAATTGACTTGCCGTTTGGCAGCCGCGCTTGTTTTGTTAATTTATTTTATTTTCCTTTTTTGTGATAAATAAATTAACACACATACATATGTATATACAAACAAATCTAAACAACTTCATATTTTAGCTACTCATTTTAATAATGTGACAATTGCCTAACAATGTCTGCTTAACGCTAATGATGATGACAAGTTTGTCGCTTAAGTCTTTCGTATTATGATGTCTTAATTTTTATACTCAGCTGTACTAGTACACAGAGTATTATAGTTTTAATCACATAACGGTGGATTGTAACAGAATGAAATAATCGAGATAGATATAGACTTATATATATCAAAATGATCAGGGTGTAATGAGAAATCGATTGAGCCATGTCCGTCCGTCCGTCCGTCTGTCCGTCCGTCCGTCCGTCCGTCCGTCCGTCTGTCCGTCCGTCCGTCTGTCCGTCCGTCTGTCCGTCCGTCCGTCCGTCCGTCCGTCCGTCCGTCTGTCCGTCCGTCTGTAAACACTCTAACTCACGCAAAAATTGAGATATTTTGATGAAATTTGAAATGCAAGTTGGTATCGACACTGGGACGGTTGGTATTGAAAATGGGCGAAATCGGACCATGACCACGCCCACTTTTCCTATATAGAAATAATCGGAAATTTGGTATCTCACTCACTAATATAGCTAGAGCGATGAAATTTTACCCACGTGTTGAGCTCAGGCCCCTAGGAAGAAATTTGATGAAATTTTGGAAAACGGGCGGTGCCACGCCCACTTATTAAGGGTCAAACCTTGAAAGTTTTATATGTCATAACTGAGAAACCATTGAAGATATATCGACAAAATTTGGTAAGCGTGATTTACTTACTTAGGCATACGTTTGGACGGAAAATAGTTAAAATCGGTTGACGGCCACGCCCACTTTTATATATGTATATTACAAAGTGACCTAATAAAAACATTTTAAGCGATATCTCTGTCAAATATAAAGATATATCATTGAAATTTTATAGCAGGAGTCCAACTGCGGACATAAAACGAAAAACACAAAAATTTTGGAAAATGGGCGTGGCACCGCCTCTTTTTAGAAGCAGGAATATACGAGATTTCTTAGCCTATAACTCGACAAATAATTTATATATAATGACGAAACTGTGTACACACCTTTTATTACTTGTGGTAATACATGTTCAAAATGTTAGAGAAACCGGTTGACGGCCACGCCCACTTTTATATATGGGTATTATAAAGTGACCTAATAAAAACATTTTATGCGATATCTTTGTCAAATGTAAAGATAATTCATTGAAATTTTGTGGTATGATTTCTACAATAGACCGGAAACAAAAAATAGAAAAATTTTGGAAAATGGGCGTGGCACCGCCTCCTTAACCGCCCATAACTCGACAAATAATTGAGACATTATGACGAAACTTGGTTTATACACTTTTATAACTTGTGTTAATAGACACGCAAAAATTTATTGAAATCGGTTTATGACCACGCCTACTTTTTAGCAAAGATATTTCTGGAACACGCTTTGGAAATTTGTAACGTGACATCTTTGTAACTAAAAGTGATGAAGGAATGAAATTTTGCACAAAGAATAATATTCATATGCTTAGTTGGATGACTGATAAAAATTTTGAAAATGGGCGTGGCTACGCCCACTTTATGCAGCACTCGCTTTATATAAAATCCATCAAACGCAAACAAACAATGAAAACATACAGCTGAGTATCTAATGTTCGATTCCACTCGAACTTAGGCTTCCTTACTTGTTTTTAGTTAATTTCGTTGTTAGTTGAGTGGAAAAAAATATGTAAATAATAAGCAAAACAATTTAAAGCTAAAAAAATATATACACATTAAAGCCATTAAAGTTATGTTAATGTAAGATTTATATTCTCAAGTGACTCACCTTCTACACCTTAGAACTATGACCATTATAATAGCACCTATAAGAGCTGATATGATTGAAACTATGATTAAGGTGAATGCCCAACCTAATTCACCGGCATGATCTGTAAATATAATTAAATAGAGTAAGAGGTTAAAGTTTTATGTTAAGTTCAAGTTGTATGAAATGATAAAGTGAATTGCATATGTATGTAATATGTATGTAGTTATATGTATGTACCCAGCAGAATTTGAGGTAAGGAGGTGCATATTCAGTAGAATATTCATTATGAAAAATACCCTGAAACTAAGTTCAAAATTCATTGCTGAAAAAATAACTGAACACGCAGTGAAGACATCAGGTGTACTGAAATACATGCTATGGAAGTTCTCCCTGCGTATTCAGGCCTTTTTTCCTACAGAAACTCTCCCTTCTCGTTCAGCAGTTTTTAGGTAGTTGATTTTCGACGCCACCTTTATATAAAAACGAAAGGGAAATTTCAGATTTTAGAACTACTTCTCTACTGCATATTCAATAGGAAATATGTGCTGTTTTCCAGCTGATAAATACTGCAGGGTAGTTATATGTATGTAGTTATATGTATGTACTTTTTAATGTAATTTTTATAGTAATTTTCGCTATGTTTTAAATAACCTTTGCAACGTTGAAAACTGTCATCTTTATGACTATAAATATAGTCAAGCTAAAAATTAAGTTATTAAGTGTATTCTAAGCTGTTTTGCATTCTTAAATTAATATTTTCTTTGTCTAAGAGTGATTCGAAAAAAACTACTCACTTGAACAATAAATACTTTTATGTCCCACCCTTCTCTACGTAAACTATTTGCAATGTCATTTATTTGACACGGAAATGAGCGCAATTTATTATGCTAATTGGTGTAGTTAGATACTTTGTTTTGTTTTGTTTCCTGGCCAACCGACTAATTTTTGCATAAATTTATTTATAGGAAATTGCAATATAATACCATGTAATGACTAATCAAAAATTTCAAAGCCACATAAATACGTACATACGTAGATAAATTTACTAACATACTTAGACCGAAGTAAGCAATAGGCTTAAAGCTTTTAGCTAAGAGAACAATGAAGAATTGCGACAAACAATTTTGTATGGAAAATTAATGTTAACTGTTGCGAGGAATAAAATAACTAAAGTCAATTAGAAGGAATTTGCTGAAGGAAGATTATAAAAATCCCCACAAAAAGCTTATTTTAAACCATTTTTTAGAAAGTATAAAAAATCGTATTTCTAAGGTCGCTAAAGGGTTAAGGTGTTTTAGAAAATGATTCGCCATAAAATTTCAGTAGGTGTGCCCTCAGAAAAAAATCTTTATAAAATAAACCTAAAAGACCATAGAATGTTAAATGCGTCTTATTTCATTTTCTACTGAAGCGATCGAAATACTTCTTTTGCAAAAGATTTATAATTTTTGACAACGTTGAACATGCAGGCATAAAAAGTGTGCATTAAGCTGGTATAAACTAAGTACTGTGTGGTGGAGACCCCAATGGAGAACATAGGGTTAATACGATTACATAGTAGAAAACGTCTTTTAAGTTAAAAGTGTATTATACTTATAGATCGGACTATATCTAAATAACGAAAATATTTAAAAAATTTATTTGGGCGACATCTAGCGGCGGACAGGGCTTCGATCCCATACAAACAATGGACGAAAATAGAAGGAGTGGTCAGAAAATCTTGAAACTTAACTTCCTAAAGTATCTTATTTCTCTGAATTCAAAATTGAAATCGGGGTTTCTCTACCGGTTACCAGTTCTACAAAAAATTTGAATTTGAGAATGTCAAAATTCTTGTATGAATGAATGGGCGAACACCAGGAATGTGTTTTTGGCGAAATCTAGTTTTTGCCAAAAATGTTACTTACGCGGTTTTGCACTTTAAATGACGAAAATATTCAAACTAAAAAACTAATACACTCTAATTGAACTCGTGAAAATGTGTTTGCTACCGTTGCGGCATACCGGCAATACAAAATTTATATTGAACTATAGCTGCATACATATGTATGTATGTATGTCCGTACAGTAGCGTTGCCAACTACATTCATAAAAAATTTTACTTTATTGGCTTTATGGATAATTACACGCCTGTGGTGTGGCTGAACGGCCAATAAATTTTCACAACTTTCATTTCTATAAACCACTAGACATTTCTGTCTACTTACGTGTGTAAGTTTGTATGTACGTATGTATGGCAGCTTTTGTGGCATTTTTGGTTGCACGCTTAACTTAGTAGCGCCGTAAACACGTTGTAGCTGCTATTGGTTATTATTGTTTTTGTATTCAATTGTTGTTGTGCACTCATTAACCGACTTCCGTTTTAACGATTCAATCCGAAATTGAACAGGCGTTCAGGCGTTGCTTGCTGTGCAAGTGTCTGCACTTGCTGACAAACGCCCAAATTTCATTTTCATACCGATTTTCAATTTCTTTTACGTACATATATGTAAGCATGATTTGCGGTTTTGACGCCCCACAAATTTTTGCTACAAAAGTTATTTAATGCGAGTGGTTGTACTATTATTATTTTTGCTGTTGTTGGATGCTCAGTTGTTTCCTAATTCGGCCACTAATTGCTAAGGCTTTTGTTGTTTGTGTGCGTGTGTCTGTGTGTATTTTAATTACTTATTTCATCCGTAATTTAACTTAAGTAGAAGCCCACTCATTCCATTAAGTGCCCATTCGACAATTTATTTGTGGTGGAAAGTCTCTAAGCGCCAAAATAAAATCGTGCTGTACTTGCCACAGTGCGCAAATAGATACATACTTGACAATATATGCAGGGTCTAGAAATATTATAATTTTTATACAAAACGTAACTCCACAAAGGATCCGCCTGCTTAGTACTTTGAAAATTTACTCTCTGGATATATTTGAGTTTTATTTTTGGCAATAAGGATTACTTATTTCACTTAGGTTGGTTTATTCACCAACAGATCTAGGAATAAATTTATCGGTTTAGGAATGAAAAATTACATTGAATATGGCACATCGCCGAATTTGGCTTGTGGCCTAACAAAGAAAATTTTACAAGCGTTGATGGCGAGCAACTATTATTTTCGACCATTGCAAATATATCCATAAGGACGACTTAATCGTTGTCAAGTTATTCAACCTACTGCTTTGGCATTTATGTAGTACAAATACTCGATGGCTCCTTTTCTGGTATCATTAAAAGCGAATAAATATTGGCGTCAGCAACGCCAAACGTTGCAAAAAGCCAAAAACCCTGAAAACCACAGACAGCAGGCAACATTCTGGGGGATGGAGGGATGGATAAAAGCTTGCTGTTTTTCCACAAAAAAGGAGGCCACTTGGTGAATGTAACAAACAGCAGGTCTGTGCCGTGTTGGCGATTACTTTCATTGGGCTTAGTGTTGTTTTTTTTCAATGTTGTTGTTTTCCAAATGTATTTGATTTGATTTTCTGCCCTTTATCAGTTTCACTTTTTCTTTTACTATACCCAGCTGAGCTGTTGATTTCGATCAATGAGTCTTATAGCCCTATTCTGGCAAAGAAAAGATAGTTGTCTTTGGAAAGAGACTTGCCTGAATAGCTCAGTTAATCTATTATTGATATCAAAATATTATAAGAGATGCAAAGTTCTTCTTCTTCTTCTTCTTCTTCTTCTTCTTCTTCTTCTGCTCATTCTTCTCTCCCTCTTCTTTTTTCTTCTTCTTCCTATTTTTCTTAATTGTCCAAACCATTTTGGCCAAGACCAGCACAGCACGCCGGACTGTTTCGTAATAACTGACGCCAGTTAGAAACACCTACAGAGGCCAAGTTATTCCCCGCCTGACCTTTTCAAAGCCATCGATGCCTCTTACTTTCTCGGTTGACACCGGTATCTGTCGATAGACATGTATTCTGGGCTTAGGATCTCATATATGTGTAAAGTGTAGAAATTCTAACAACAAGCAAATCTTAGTATTTCCGGTACTTAGGCCTGACTGTTGAGGGAATGTGGATCAAGTTTTATTAATAAAGTCTCTTCGATAGTCATACCTTTAGCCAACCAACAAATGGGTACATAGAGTTCAAATCCTACCAAATCTAGCCGTTTTTATTTATTTATTTTTGTTTTCGCTTTCATTTTTCATTTCATACGCCCAAGTTTTTGTTTTTTGGTTTTGTTTTTTTTTCTTTTGCTTTATTTATTTATTTATTGAAAACTTTTCAACTAAGCCGACAACCGACAACAATTGTAAGCCTCAAGCCTTTTGGCAGAGCACACGTTGTACACAACACAACATAACACAAGTGAGCACTCGCCACCGCAACTTCAGCCGCCGGTGGATGGTGGTTGAGTCAGCAACGACAAGCAGCGAATGTAGCGACAACCGCGAAGCGTCGACAACGATGAGTCCAAAAAAAGGGTGCATAAAAGGGCAAACAGCAAGCGGCAGAAAGGATAACATCAAGTGGTTGAAATGTTTATTGTTTTTTTCGTGACGATTTATAGTTTTGCTTTGTAGATAAGTAACTAAGTAGGTCTAAAATTCGAACGAGACCGTTTTATAACTACTACATATTTATATGCGAGTGAGTGTGTGTCTGTTTTCTGTTGATGTTATTGGGTTTTGTGCTCATTTCTGCTCATTGCTGCTGTCTTCCGTATTTTCTCTGCTTTTATTTAGTTTTGTGTGTGCGCCGTTATTTGCTTATGACTAGGGCAACAGAAAATATGCCCTAAAAAATTAGTTTTTAGCGCTAAAAATATGTCCTTAAAATTGTGGTTTAAGCGCTAAAAATATGCTCTTAAAACTTGGTTTAAGCACTGAAAATATGCCCTTAAAAATTTTTTTTTTATATACTTAATAAAAAGATATACGGCAGGGTAGGTTGTGTGCTCACCTTCCATGCAAGAGGTTTCAGGTTCAAACCCTGGCCCGGACAAATATCAAAAATTAGTTTTAAATAAAATTAGAACACTTTTTGTAATAAAAATATTTTTATTAAAGGTACATATGTATTTGTTTTTATAGGTACAAAAGCGAAATAAAAAATTCACATTTTATTAAATTGTAATACTTTTTGTAACAAAAAATTATTTTTATTAAAGGTACATTTTATAGGTACAAAAGACGAAATAAAAATATTCACATTTGCGAAACACATCTTCGTTACCAAAAGAAAACAAATATTTTTACATACGAAAATTTATACATACATATATTTATGTGCATGAATTTTAAATTATATGTGTTGCTGGCAATCAAAATTCCAGTGCAAAACTTGCATACTTATTTATTCAAATTGCTATTGCTGTAAACTACACAATTTTGCGATAAATTTTCAAATAGAAAACTATGTCGATTGTCGCGGTAAGTTTTTAAACGTAGAAAAAGATCTTTCCACGTCAACTGAAGTTATCGGGCCGTATTTAAAAGCAAGAATTTCAGTCACTGTGTAGCGTGTACTGCTACACGTTGAATATGAATATTGAGATATTTTTCTCGCTCTGTGAATCAAGATATTTTATTTCCGTCCTTTTCGCACTCACTTTCAATTCGTTTATTGCCAAAGTAAAAAAATGTAAATAAAAACAATTTTTCGAGCGGGATGGAAAAATATGACGAAATACTATGCTAAAATATGAATTTATAGCAAAATATGCCAAAAATATGCAAATAAGTCAAGATATAAAAATATGCCTTTTGAACTACAGCTATGGACACATAAATGGCACACCTTGTTAGAAATATTTTGTTATGCTAAAAAAACGCGAATAATTTTAGCTACCACCACATGTTTGGTATTTTTTCAAACCTTTATTCTTTACATTTAGTAATATCACAAAATTAAATTATAATTCATATCTAAATTTAAAAAAAATCATGAAATTCTGAGAAAGGTACAAAATGAGCTGGACATATAAATGGCACATTATGAAAATAAGTGTAAAAATTCGAGTAAAACCCGTTTTTTGTTCTAGTTTTTGCTAATATTTTGTGCTGTCCCTGCCCTTATTAAGTATGACTGCCTCGCACCTGCGGCCCATACTCTCCACGAGTTTTTGGCACTTTGCTGGGGGTATGGCATACCAAGCTTCTTCAACGGCCGACCACAGTTCGTCTAAATTTTTATAATTTTTCCCCGCTATTGAAACCTTGACTTCATTCCACAGGTTTTCTATCGGATTTAGGTCGGGACTCTGGGCTGGCCAATCTAATACATCAATCTTCTCCGCACTGAACCAACTTTTGACTAGTTTAGACGAGTGTTCTGGGTCGTTGTCTTGCATAAACCTCCACTTAACTGGCATTTTTTCAAAGGCGAATGGCTCCATATGGCTTTTTAAAATATCTAAATACTGAAATTTATCCATTTTGCCGTTTATCTTTACGAGTGGCCCTATACCATGCCAAGAAAATGCTCCCCAAACCATAATATTTCCGCCCCCATGCTTGATCGTCTTCTGGGTGAACCTTGGATTGTATTCTTGGCTTTTCGGGCGATGAACATACACTCTGCCATCTGGCCCCATCCGATTTATCTTGGTTTCGTCACTCCACAAAACATTTTTCCAAAAATTTAGACATTTTTCTTTGTGAGCTTTAGCGAAGTCCATTCTCTTTAGGATATTTCTTCTTGACAGGAGTGGTTTCTTCCTGGAAATGCGCCCAAATAAATTTGCTTCATTCAGACGTCTTCTGACAAGCCTACTAGATATTTCTGTGCTTAATTTTTGATTTATACTACTTGCTATCTCTCGTGATGACTTAAAGGGTTCACTTTTCACCATTCTTACAATAGAGGCATCCGTACGTGCATCTGTTTTTCGTGGCCTTGGCTTCCGAGTTTTGCCTCTAATTAACACATCAGGGTCCTCCATACATGAATTTATGACATTGTATGCCTTTTTGCGAGAAATCTTTAAAATTTTTGCAATTTCTGCAATTTTTCTACCCGATTTTCCCAAATAATTCGTCTTTCTTCATTTGTGGTATGTTTTCCTGAACCCATTTTCAAACGCTCTTCGTCTTAAAACACTTTTAATATTAAATAGCGAGGAAATAAGCAAAATATTGTCTAATTTGATTGAAAGTTACACGCCAACTGCAAATGAAATTAGTTCGTGCCATTTATGTGTCCAGCCAAAAAGTGCACTGTTTACATAAAATTGATAACGGTAAGCAGTAAACACAACAAACTCACATATTTTTGCGTCGCAGATGCGGCACACATTACGACAGCAACTAGAAATGCAACAGTTTTGTATTACGATAATCTTTCAGCTAAAAATTTAAATTTGTAGTTGATATGAAATTTTGTGCCATTTATGTGTCCACAGCTGTAAATATGCGAAAATATGCCCTAACAAGTTAGGCTTATTCTCCTCGTCTTGAGCTAAAACGCCGATATATATTTATCATATGTAAATAGGACTGCAACAGAAGAATATAATAATAATAATACAATGGCGCTATTATAACTCTGACGAGTTTTATTGCCGAGCTTCTCTCCCAATTTGAGGTGTGCTCCTTTTTGTTTTTCCTACTAATTGGTTGGACCTACAGTTTTATGCCGGCTCCGAACGGCGAATGCATTTTTTGTGAGAAGCTTTTTCATGGCAGAAATACTCTCGGAGGGTATGCCGTCCACTGCCGAGAGGTGACCGCTGCTCTTAAAAAACCCAATAATTGGATTTTTACAAATTAGAAAAATTTTTTGGTGTTTTGCTCGGACCGTGGTTTGAACCCGAGACCTCTGGCATAGCAGGCGAGCACTCTACCCACTGCACCACAGCGGCCATGCATTTGCATATCTTCTGTTGCCCTACTTATGACTTTTGCCATGTGCTTTTGCTTTTGCTGTAGCTGTGTGTGTGTGCGTTTCGACCACCCGTTTTTAACCCCTTTTGCCATATTTTTGTGTGTTGTGTTGCGTTGCACCAAAAAGATTGTCACTTTGTGATAAATGATCAAAATAAAATAAAGAGTGTACCAACCTAAGCACTGAAATGCGAATGCGCCTAAGCTTCACTTGTGGGTCACTGGGGTTTTTAATTTTGATACCTTGTTTGCTTGCTGTGCTGTGCTGTGCTGTGCTGTGCTGCGTTGTGGCATAACAGCTGTGTGTAGTGGATTAATGCGAATGCCATGCTGCTGGGTAATAAACGATGAACAAACGAACGAATGAATGAAAGTGATATCTAGATATGAGCGCGCTAAGTACACCGTGGGGAAATTTCACGGCGGAAGATGTGCACATTTAATTTCCCTTTCTGTACACTTTTCTAGTCTGATTAATGTATTTTTTATTTTGGTGTACCTATTCAAAGTAGTACAAAAAATAACTTAAGGTGTTGGCGAAGCATTTTTATTTTCTAATCTTTAATTTTCATTGACTAAATATAAGAAGTTTTAGCGTTCGTTCTTTACTATCAGTACTCTATTGGGAATAGTAAAGAATTAAAGTTTTACTGAAATGAATACCTCTAACCAAACTTCTCAAGGGAATAAAATAAGGCAAACCTGATAATTCGAATACTTTTTGCAATTAACTAATGAATGGTGGTGGTTTTAAGGTTGTTGAGTGTTGAAGCATGTTTCGTAGACATATGTAGGTAGTACATATCGTCGTTTAAAGTGCATTTTAGCATAGCGGACAGGAGAGCATAAAAACTATTTCATTTCAAAACCGTTACTTATTTCTGCGTATAAACTTAAATTTAAATAATTCTAAGTTTTGTTGAGCTTAGAATCATAAAACGAAGACTGGCCAAAACAAAAACATCACAAATTTAAATAGTTACGTAGATCAGTTTGTTAGCTAAAACATCGACTTAGTGTAAAAAAGAAAACAAAATGTCCCTTACGCGAAAATGTAGGTATAAAAATTTTATTGAATAACTTATAGAATGCTTTTGGTAAAGTACTGCCATTCCAGTAGCAATTCTCAAAGCAGTTGGAAAATATCTTGTGTATTCAACAAAAATATCACAAGCTTTTAGAATGTTAGGAAATTAAATTTGCGAAATTAAATTAACGAAAAAAAACAATATAAAAATGATTTATTTGCTTAAATTTATTCAACACGAAAAACGTTATTACATATTATTATGCGATATACAAGAAAACATTACATACTATGTATGTAAGTACGTAGTCAAAGGCAATGCCAGAATAACATTTGGCTAGCGTAGAACTAAACTGGTCTATCTAACAAAATAAAAAAGTGGCGAAAACAGATGAAACGCGTTTTAATGCGGTGTGCGATTGTTGATGTATGTTAAGTGAATATTGTAAATTATTATGTTAGCTTAATAGTTAACTTAACATTCTGCATTAAAAAAAAATATTATAGAAACGTTTTTTATATAATATTTGTTTGTAACAAGAAAACTTTAGAATTTTTAATTTTTAAGGAAGTTTGAACTACAAATTGGAAATTATATGAATAAAAAAACAAAAAATATGTGAAAGGAAGTACTTTAATTGTAAAAATAACATACACGTGTTCGTAAATGATCACCTCTGCATTAAAAGTAACAGTAACCTAGTTTTCTCCACGGCGCACAATGGGTGATTGCGGCCAAAAATAAATTCAAAATTAAAGTATGAGTAAAACCATTTTTTTAAACAGAGATCGACAGATACATCAAATTGTAATAAAAAAGCTTATATAAAAATTTTTGAGTATCTTTTCGTTTAGCCGTACAGGGTGCCCAAAGTTGAGCAAAAAATAGGTCCTTTTATTTCTCAATGAACACACCTCATACAAAACGCTCTTTCTCATTTAACTGTTAACCTACATACACGAATGATACATCGTTACATAGATAATGATTTTCTCTTTCAGAAAAAATAACTTAGTTGTAAATAGCGCTCACTGTTGAATTTATATGAATTTTCAAATATTCACAAAAAATGTCGATGATAAAAAAATTTTCCTCGACTTTGAATAAAAAAATAAAAAAAACAAAAAATACTACCTCCTCAATTTTTTTTTATGCTTTGAAATAATATATTCTTAATCAAACTGCATTTTCACTTTAAAAATCCACTTGCTCCATTTGCTTTTATAATTTTTTTCCCATCTGCCTAAAACTGTGTTTTTGTAAATGCATTAATTATGTTACTTTTGACATTATGAAAAACGTGTATATTTAGGCGACTAATCGAATATTTCTCTATCGTCTTTCAGCAAATGGTCCATACTTTAAAATTATGAGGTAATTTTTTTTATCAGCGTTAATTGTTATCTTTGGCAGCTTTTTTATTTTAGAATATAAAAAAAAAAAATTGTTAAAATTGTAAAATTTTAAAATGAAATTAAAAAAAAACAAAAAATATTACCTCCTCAATTTTTTAATATTTGATGCTCCTGAATGTCTTTTAAAAACTGGCGAAAAAATTGTAAAAATTCGTTTGCTCCATTTTGTTTTATGAACATTTTTATGGAAGGTGTTTTTTGAGTTTTGGTACATTTTTCCCATACAAAATGCCCAGAAGTATGCTTCAAAAAGTTTAAATTTTTTTGTATGGGGAATATTTGTCAAAATGGTGAAACTTAAATATCGATATTTCCAATTCTAATTAAGATATTCGAAGAAACTAAACGCTGTTTTTAAGGGTAATGATTGTGCTTTCAACTGGTTAAATCGAATTTGAGTGGAAAGTAATTATATAAAAGATATTAAGCAGGGAATAGAGCCAAAAAACGTGTTTTTTTCCTATTTTGGCATGAATATCTCAGAAACTAGAAACAATTTGGAAAATCTGACTCCAGACTCAGGTTTATCACACTGAAATCCTTTAGAAAAGTGTAATTTCATTTCCGGTATAAAATTTTTTTGAAATGCGATTTTTTTGTATGAAAGTTTTATGATAAATGCTTATAACATACTTAAAAGTGCATATATTTTTAATTTAAAAACGGTGAAGTGCTTTACCCTTTTTCCAAAATGATTACCGCATTTGATTTATATTTCAAAAATGTATACACTAATCAAAATGGAGCATTTTAGCTATAATAGTTAGGAAAATGCTGAAATTTCAAAAATACCGTTATATGGGAGGTGGGCGTATTTGTGGGTGGATTTTGTTCAAATTTTCACAGTTTACTAACTTCAACCAAAAAAGCTTAAGTTCCGAGTTTCAAGATTCTAGCTTAATTATTACTATTTTTGGCCGCGTTTGTATGGAGGTGCCCCCACTGTGCGGCGGGCTGGTAGAAAATCTTCTAGATTGTTTTCTGTTTCATCTCTGCGGCTTACATGTGGAGAGACAGGTAAAAGGGGTGATGAATTGGTGGTACAAATTTCAAATTTCGCTGCCCTGATCTGGTGTAAAATTCTGCAAGAACTCTATGAAATCATGTAGGTTCACGCTAGATTTCTTTATATCGACGGATTTATGTTTCAAAATAATCATCATTAAACTGCATCACAGATTCACCCTTGTCAAATTTTGCCTCTCGCATTTGGGAAACTTTTGTGCCGTCGTCTACTATACTCTGGTAGTCCCTGAACCAGTGGCGCACACAGAAAAATATTTTGGGGGGGGTTTTCAATATCCAACGAAAAATTAAAAAAAAAAATACTCAAAATTCGTCCAGACAATTTTTACTTAAATCTATATATGTTTGGGGAGTGGGCCTACGTATGCACACATTATACAAAGGCGCCTTTTAAAGCTCAATTCATTGCATTTTCTCTGTATTTAAACTAAAACTAAAAAGGAAAGGTCAGCTGTATTATTGCGTCATGATTGTAACTGAATTCATATTTTTCGTCATGTAGCAGCTATATTGTAGCTTTGGTGAAACGAATTGGATTATGGTGAATTAAATATTCGTTAAGTCCACATCATTGCACACTGGTCAGCCCCCGTACACAAAAGTAAAAAATGTTGGTGTTTCAAAAAGAAATTTCTGTAATGCATTTCCGTGGGAAATATATTGAATTTTATGGAAAACCTCCTTCATACGCAATAGACACCATTAAACGTTACTTTGCCTCATTTAAAGTCAACACATTTGATAAAAAAATATTCTGGAAAAAGTTTGTGTAAATAAGTGTGTTATGATTTTTGCGCGATTTCAAGTTTGAGTTCTAAAACAATGCGGATAACTATTGAAACGCAAGAAAAGGTATGTTTCAAGATTCTTAGCGAAATACAATATGAAGAAATCTTAGGTTTTCTATGAGCGTAATATTCAAGCATTAGCATTTTCATTTAAACTTTTAACAACTAAGGATCAGTCTGGACCAGGTCTTATAAGCAGATTTGAGTTGTTTCAAGTCTTGTCTTGTTAAGCCTGTTTATACATTTTTCCCTTTTTCTTAAAATATCATATTAGATGTAGCTAGTCTATAAAAAATATTGTTGCCCAAGATGCTCCTTTTACGTATTTTTGTACATATGTACGTCTACTGTTTTCGATAAAACTTTATTTTCGATAAAATCTGAGTAAATGAGTTTTGCCCCACTCTCCATACAATTTTTTTTATCCCGCGAAATAACGCGGAAATATTTTTTTTAATGGTAACTTTGTTATTTGACATCGGATTTTTAAAATTCAAATGTCATTAGTCTAGTCTTTGGAAGCTCTATATATCCTTCTAATTTCATTTTGACCTATGAAGTCATTTTCACATAGTTAAGTCACCTAACCCAGTTGTTCATCCAAAATATCCTATTTGTTTCACAAGAAAAAAATCGCCAAAAATAAAGTATTCATCGGATCTCTCTGATATTACGCTTAAAGTCTTTGCAATTAAATGGGCAAATTTTTAAAAGGATAAAACTTTCCAGATTTTTACAACTTTTTGTAAAAAACTTACTTACTCTTTGAAAATCAAAATTTTTTCAAAAATCGCAAAAAATGCACAAAATTTTTACCAGGTATCGCGAGTTTTTATTAGACCACTACAAGTTGTATGTCATTTGAAGCGTATTTTAATTGCCTTTCGAACGAGATACTGTTTTTGTTTATCGCATTTGTAACTCCAGCGAAAATAATTTTTGAATGAAGTGATAACAAAAAAACACAAAATTACCGTTATCTCAAAAACCTAACCATACAAAAAATTAAAAAAAAAAAATAGTTCCAAGCTCAGCAGGTCAATTCTTATCCTCCACATTCCTGGTTTTCTTGTTTTTTTTTTTTGGCTGTAAACTAGCGTTAGTGGTGGGCATGGATTACAACATATGCTTTTAATTTTTCTAAAAGATGAGTCGTTTAGTGGGACACCAATCTGCAAAGTTTGGTTTCGGTAGGTCCATCTGTTTCCAAGAAACTGAGTTTTGTCCCACTCTCCATACAAATGTGACCAATGTGCGTTGGTGAATTATTTTAAATTAACCCGAATCAACCCACGAGCACCATATTGTAACGCTAAACATCCCCTTACATTTACAAGAAAATAAACAAAAGGAAAAGAAAACACACCAGGAAAATGCCAATTTTCAATGAAAAATTAATGTGGCTTTGCAAAAAGGTAAAGATCGTGTTATTCTGTGCTCAAATGTCGAAGCTATTGCGTGTGAAAATGAGGTGACAAAAATTAGTACTGAAAATTCCCGTTTTCAGATATGGCATGTCGGTAAATATAAGTATATTTTATAACTTTTAGAATAAATTGTTCATATAATTACACTTTTTGAAAGCTAATGAAATTATGTATGTAATGTAAATTAGTTTTTAAAGAAAAAATTCTTCTTTCCAACATTTTTTTACATTTTTCTAAAGGCGTTACCATATGGTAGCCGTGGGTCGCCTAGGGTACAGGTTTTTTTTGTTGGGCTTCGCGTGATTTTCTCTGCCGTTGTGTAAATTTAACTAATGTAATGTTATTAATTTGTTAGAATTTTATAAATTTTCTGCGATTAGAGGTTTAACATTACAAAAAATGCATGATTTAATTCAAGATCAAGATGAGGCATTCGACGATGGTGGACTAAATAACATACCAACTGTCATTTAGGTACATACATGGAGCCTCATCAATATTACAACATTTTTGGAGAAGATAATACTGAAGAGGAATGTGTGGGTAAACCAGATAATGTTTGCTCGGTCCAACTAAAAGGCAACTGAGAAGTTGTAATGGCTGGTAGCTCGACATTGCCCCATTTTGTCCAAGAAGATGAATGGGTGAAGAATATTTCACCATTTCCTCTTCCAATTTTTCCACTGGCGAATACGAGGATTGTCGTAATATACTACGTCATGTTCAATTAGAGAAGTTTTTTAATTATTGTTATTATTTATCAAGCACATTTGCTAACAAAGTGCAATATATGCTATTGGCCAGAATAGGCCAACCCTACATATGGAAGTATTTAAAAAAAAAATATGTTATTTGCATAACTTTACTTAAAACCAAGGATGGAAAATAATTATTATTTTTTAAATTTTGACCAAAAAAATCAGTATGTTCCCACTATCACAAAATTAATTTAAATATACCACTATATTTATCTCTGTATAATCTGCGGCTATCTGCAATGATTTTTATTTTAAGAGTTTTATCCATAAAAATCGAAAGTAATAATTACAGCCTGAGTTTTATTTTTTCGATCGAAAGTAATTATTATTATGTAATTTTAATTTTTTTGATCGCTAATAAGTATTATTCTTGGATTTTAATTTTTTTACTCAAGCATAATTATTATTTCTTGATTTTTACTTTTTGCATCAAAAATAATAATTATATTTGATTTTTATTTTTTCCCTTATGGCATAATGATTATGTGTAATTTTAATTTTTTTACTCAAGAATAAAAATTATGGTCTGATTTTTATTTTATTATTCATAAAATAAAACTCAAAACGTCATACAGCCTGAACCATTAGGATTTTTGGCTTAAAGTTTCGCATGCATACACCTTCTCTTCTGCTCTAACTACTTCCGAAGATAAATCGTTGGAAATTTTGTTATAAATGGTGGAAAACAGGTGTTGAAGTATGCATGTAATTTGCTTTAAAATTCATGCAAAAATGTTACGTATACGCCACGGAAATATGCTCATATGTAAAACTAGCTTATATCCTTGGGTTTCACGCCTTGGGTAGATATCAATTTTTTTCTTGTGCAAAATCATAACTTTTTCCATACATAAATCTAAACATACCTTGAAATTCCGGGAATTTTCGCGATTTTTGGTGTAGCTCCATCCAGTTTTTGGAAAAGTGAAATTTTTTTTTTTCAGTTTACTTACTCTAATGTACATATGTCTGAAGATATGCACAAGTTGCGTCCTAAACGGATTGGCCGATAAATAAATCTTACACACACATTGAAATACAATAGAATTTTCTAAAACACAGCTGGAAAGGCTGTATAAAAAATTTAAAGTTGTTCTTTTTTCATTTATTTTGCATATAGAAACGCGGCGTGAAAACCAAGGATATAAGCTAGTTTTACATATGAGCATATTGCCGTGGCGTATACGTAACATTTTTGAATGAATTTTAAAGCAAATTACATGCATACTTCAACACCTTTTTACCACCATTTATAACAAAATTTCCAACGATTTATCTACGGAAGTAGTTAGAGGAGACTAGAAGGTCTGTGCGTGCAAAATGTTAAGTCAAAAATCCTAATGGTTCAGGCTGTATGACGTTTTGAGTTTTATTTTATGAATAATAAAATAAAAATCAGACCATAATTTTTATTCTTGAGTAAAAAAAATAAAAATTACACATAATCATTATGCCATAAGGGAAAAAATAAAAATCAAATATAATTATTATTTTTGATGCAAAAAGTAAAAATCAAGAAATAATAATTATGCTTGAGTAAAAAAATTAAAATCCAAGAATAATACTTATTAGCGATCAAAAAAATTAAAATTACATAATAATAATTACTTTCGATCGAAAAAATAACACTTACAAAATAATAATTATTTTTAATCAGAAAAATATAAATCGAAGAATAATGATTATACGGTGATTTATATTATTTCGCTTATAATGATTACCGTCCCTGCTTAAAACCTACTTAAATCTCAATAAAGTGAATTAGATATGTGTTTTTTTCCTGTGAAACTAAAAAAAAAAGTTTCCAAACATCATTTACCCTTTAAACAAAAACCTGTACCCTAGGCGACCCACGGCTACCATATGGTAACGCTAGTTTTTCACATTTTCCGGAAAAGTGCCACAAGGTATTGGAAAACGGACTTCAATTTCATGCTCAGGAGGTCGAAATTTATTGGTGTACATACTTTTATGAAAATCTGAAACAAAAAAAGTTCTGGGAAAATCCGGGTTAAAACAAACCTCAGCTAATATCCACAGCATACTTTTAGGGAAATGTCTCCACACTGCTTGTTTATAAACATAATCAGTAGATCTTGACAAACATTGGCAATGTATATCCACGAATATTCATAGATTTTACAACATTTATTTACACAAATATTTATGCATGTACCATCTTTTATAAAATTATTTTTTTTATGGTGTGCTGTCAAATTTTGGGGGGGTTTTAACCCCAAAACCCTCCCTTGAGTGCGCCAATGCCCTGAACATTGGCCGTAGTTCGTCAAATAACATAAATTTCCCCACCGTATTATTAACATCAAAAAGAGCATGCCTTCTACAATTTTTAACCAATTCCATCCACTCATCTGGTGTAAGATCATACTGGTGTATGGTAGTCTATGCTAGTTGGACCACTTTAGGATTTCTTGAAATGACAAAAGGACGTGAATTCTAAAGTGACATTTTTAGCGTTTGGACACTTTGGTGCAGAAATAAGACCTACATCAATTTTGCACGGATAAATTTATGATTTTCACGTTCAAAAATGTACATAACTCGATTTCTGAAAAAATGTTAGATAGACCAGTTTAGTTCTACGCTAGCCATTTATACATATTTAACTCTTGTAAACATATTGAATATCCTTTCTTTTTAGCATGAGAGTGTAAAAGTTGACATTTACTTATAAACAGTATTATTTGAGTGTTGCTCTGCATTTCCAATGCTTGACAATAGCAAACATGCCTTCATCTACGTATGGATAGTAGATAAATACCACGCCCAATGGCGCCGCACACAATAAAAGATTTATGATATTTGTTTTTGCACAAGCTATAATCTGTGGGCATAAATTTGCGAAAGTTTTTTTTACTCTAATGTACAATTATGACATATTATACATTTACGTTGTTGTAACAAATGTAGTTACTAGCAATTATAGACATAAGATGTAATAGTCAAACCCAGCCTCTTTTCACTAATCACTCACTTGTGTACGATAACTATACCGAACTGCTATAACTAATAGTAACGTCTTAGTCGATAACAGAAATCGAAAAGAGCGAAAGCGAGAATCCAAAGAAGCAAACACCGAAATCTTAAACGTCGAAACCCGATATCGGAAATACCGAAATATCAAAACCGTAAACCGAAATCTTTACTTATCCCGTCAGTGTGGGACTTTAATTGCACTAAACTTCCTACTGTCATCGTACGGAACGCTTCTACCGTCGGTGAATTGAGCACCGGCTCTATGTCCGTAATGATTGCTTTATTGCCTTTAGTAGGCCTTGAAGGTTTCACCTTTAACCTGTTTTTACAAAACGTACTCCGTTAATGATAGCCATGATTGTTCATTACCATGTAGTTTGCGGAAGAGTAAGTTGCACACCACACGTTATAGCCGATGCGGGAGGCTGAACTCTTGTACGTATCCGTTCCACTCGAAGTGGGAAATGTTAGGTGGTCTGCAGAGGCTGAACTCTTGTACGTATCCGTTCCACACAAAGTATCTATGGTAACTGGAATAATCTGATACGCCGCTGATATTTTTAATCGCCCCTGGTTCGTGGCAGCCTCTCTAGGTTCCTCAGTGTCTTAATCGTGTCCGCTATTATGGTTTTACGAGCGACTCAGGTGAATAGTTATTTTCGCATCCTCTACTACTTTCCCTCCGCAGTGGTCACACTTTGGATTTATCTCGTGTTTAAAACGGTAGAGATAAGCCTAAAAAGCCGTGCCCTGTTAGGAACTGGGTCAAGCAGAAATCCACTACCTTACCCATACTCGTATGTACATGAATATACATAAATGCGCAAATTGGGTTACCTACTCTAAAAAAAAAAACGTTGTAAATCTAAAGAATTTCTTTGTTAAATCAACTACTTTCCGCAGTTGAACAACGCTCCGTTGTTGTTTCAAAAATGCGAGCATTGTTGATTTAAATCAACAGCGGAAACTGTTGGATCAAATACTTTTGCCTTTATGTTAACAACTGAGATTGAATTTTACTCTTCATCTTCTCTCCGCCCGGGTCCCAACTGTAAATATGTAGCCTCCGCTTGTTCTCCTATTCTTCTCTCCTTGTTATCATTCACTGGTTGCTATCTTTATTTCTTATTCTGCTTTTTCTTCTTTATTTTATATTCTCCTCCGGATTCGAACCATGAGATCAACCTGAAATTCTATCCAATCATCACATAGTGAAACATTTAACATTATATTGAATTGTAGTAACCTATTTATACTTCCCTTTTCCTAAAAAAGAATCCCCATGAATTATATGAATCATTGTAAAAACAAAATTTAAAAAAATTTGTTCTCATTAGTTTTGTTAACAACGGAAACTGTTGGGTGAAATACTTCTGCCTTTAAATCAACAACGGGGACTTTTGGAGAACATTTTCTGCTAAAAATAAACTTTTGTTTCGATTTTTCTCTTCATCTTCTCTCCATCATTATTGTTTTTGTTGGTTTTCCGACAAAAAAATGTTTTCTCACAAACAAATTTTTAAAAGCAAGCAAGTTTTTGAAACAACAGTGCCCGTTTTTGAATCAATTGTTGGATAAAAAACTTTGCTGTAAAAACAAATACTTTTGCTTTTCAATCAAAGACGGAGATTCAACAGCCGAAAGTTGTTAATTTAACTACGGGTATTTTTTTCAGAGTACAGAAAGTTCATCGCTAAAGAATCAATATGATCTAGAAAATAATCAAAAAGATACCAAATTTTCATACAAATAAAAGAAAAAGTCTATAGAACATAGAAAATATTGGCTCAGAAAAGAGCGTCTGTTGAATTGTCTGCCGAAATATACATACATATGTACATATAATACAGATTATTTTATTAATGCTCCCAGAAAATATAGGTTTTAAAAGAGAGTTGCAATTCTTGGAGAATTTTGCTACATACATAATTTTTTCTAACTGCGCCCACAAAACACAAATCTTTCACTCCACCTCCACAAATTCTGTTACATTTTGAAGACAAGCGAAAAGCAGAAATTATTAGAAGCGAGCAAATCATTAATTTATGTTTTTCCTAAATGTTCAATGTGCTTGTACAATGTGTACAACTAGCAAATCCACAACATCCGACGCCCACTTTTTGTTATTTCATCTGCTTTCATCTGCAAAACTATTAGATTTTCATGGAAATTATTATTGAATTCAAATCTTTATTTGCTAAGTATTAGCTATATAAGTACATCACAAATGCATACATATCTATAAACATAAACACATTTCTACGCAAGCACTTACAACTTATTGAATTAAAGATGAGGCAAGCGGCGGAAGATTAGTTAAACGAAAGGATGCTCAACAAGGCCTAAAGATTTGCGCTTTTACTTATTAGTATACATACATATTTTCATAAAAGCCAATTCCGATTCATTTCTTCAAATGTTAGATAAACAGTTGATAGAATAAATGCTAAATGTCTATGTATGTATGCTTATTTACACATTCAATTGCTGTTGTGTAAAGAGGATAGTCAGCTAAGTGATTGCTAATTCTTGTACTTGTGAGTGGTTTGTTGATTGGCATAAAATGTGAAAAAGAAGATGTTTATCTAAATTTTATTCGCATTGAATTGCTTTGTGGGGGGAATAGAAGAAATTTTATGCTGCGAAGTTGCTTTGCTTTGCTTTGATTTTTTTGGCTTAGTGTTAATGCCAAATAAGTAAAATATTTTTAGGTTGTTTTGTTGTTGCTTAGCAGTATTCATTGAGTATCAAAATCTTAATATACATATGTAGGTACATATTAGGGATTCCAATTTTTCTGATTTTTACGATCCCGGTATTTTCGAGATTTTACTTTATAATCCCGGGATCCCGGGATTTGGACTTTAATTACACAGGCCGACACAATTTCCAAAAAATTTACTAACTCAAATAAAATTCTACTTTTCTAAAGGATTTCGGTGCGCTGATTCTGAATCTGAAGTCGGATTTTCGGTAATACGTGTAGGTTTTGAGATATTCATGTCCAAAGAGAAGAAAAATACTTACTTTCATAAATAGATGATTGCAGCTATTGAAAGAACGATCATTTCTCTTGAAAACAGCGCTTTGCTTTTTCGGGTATCTTATTCAGTTATCTACGTTGTCTTCAAAAGAAATGATCGTGCTTTCAATAGATGTAATCAGTTTTTAATGAAAGTGAGTAATTTTAAAAATATTGAGGAGTTAATATGGCCACAAACTGCGTTTTTCGCCTCTTTGGACATGAATATCTCAAAAACTACACCGAAATCCTTTTGAAATGTAGAATTTTATTTCTATTACAAAAATTTTTCGACCAGTATTATTTTCCCACATTTGGGATTGAAAAAAGTAAATATGTACACTTTTAGAGAGACGCTACAACTTTAAAATGCAAAGAAACAACAGATTTTTATTGCCATTTTTATTATTTCGTTAGTAACAAAATAAAATATAATAATATATATAATAATATAATAATATAATATAATACAATGGCGCTATTATAACTCTGACGAGTTTTATGGCCGAGCTTCTCTCCCAATTTGAGGTGTGCTCCTTTTTACTTTTCCTACTAATTGGTTGGACCTACAGTTTTATGCCGGCTGCGAACGGCGAATGCATTTTTTGTGAGAAGCTTTTTCATGGCAGAAATAGTCTCGGAGGGTATGCCGTCCACTGCCAAGAGATGACCGCTGCTCTTAAAAAACCCAATAATTGGATTTTTACTAATTAGAAAAATTTTTGGTGTTTTGCTCGGACCGTGGTTTGAACCCGAGACCTCTGGCATAGCAGGCGAGCACTCTACCCACTGCACCACAGCGGCCACAAAATAAAATAGGAATGTAAAATCATGCGTATTATTTAATAATACCTAAGAGTTACTTTAAAAAGCACAACCAACAACGAAAATTACATACATTTGGTGAACAAAACATTTGCCTTTGCAGTTGGTACTTTTAGTATATTATTAAAAAGGCTTGAAATCATTTGATAATTTCCAATAAATTTTTTTTTAGAATTTAATGCAGCTTCTGAATAGATAAATATCGGAGGCAAAATTTTGATATGAATTCCGAGTATGCAGTTGCGTATTTAATTTTAGTACAGTGTTGTAAGACTATCAAATCTAATTAAAATTTTGTTTCCATTTTCTTCCATTTACTTTCCATGTGGGAAAATTCCAAAAAACATTTGAAAATATTAAAGCAACCTACATATATTATTTCCAAAAAAAGAAGTTCACTAAAAGAGTCTTTAAATTCAAATTCAAGTGCTGCCATACCTCTCTGCCAACAGCAAGAACACACTAATAGATACAATCTTAGTGGCAACAGCGGCGCTCTATCGATTTCTTGGCACTAACGTTTGTAATGATTACACTTCATACGTGTGCACATATGTACATATGTATGTATATAGTATGTGTAATAATCGAGCTATCCTTTACCGCTATCCTTAACCGCCATCCATTACTTGTGTATGCATATATGTATGCGCATCCTCTATTTGTCTCTTTACCACATACAAACTATATTTTCATTGTCTATTCACTTTTATTGCAAATCGTAAAGCACATTCATGACCAAAAAGCTAACATCAACGCAGACAAGAAGAAAAACACCAATATATGTATGTACCACTATTATCACCCATATCGACTACAATGGCCAGCCATCAAGCCACCAAGCAAACACAACTAAAGCAACACTAAAACTAACAAAAGCAACAAAACCAAAATCATCATCAGCAACAATCAGCGCATCGTAAGCGGCTAAAAACTAACAAAAGGCTATAACATATACATATGTATGTAGCTGTGTGTTGAAGGCAGTGTGTGTAAAAAGGTGTCACCAAAGGGATGACCGATGCCCTTGTATTCGAGAGTAATAGCATTGACAGACGGCAGCGATAATCCGGAATATCTAGCTAATTCGGACTTAACTTGAGAATTAACTGGAGGTAATCCGGAATATCTCTTGAGTTAGTCCTCAAAATTTTAGCGGATTAGAGCATTTTGTAATGACATCCCTGGTGAAAAATGTCTATTGTGAATGAAAGGGAAGAAAAAGAAGAACCCAAGGCAGATCTAGGAAGGTAGGCGCATAAGTTAATTCAGAAATTTCGAATGTAATTTGTTACTGTAATTGGTAGTGTAATGTCAAAATGATATTTCGCCTTGGTTGAAATCTGAATTCGTTTGGGACTCGCCCATTCCTATTGACCATGATGTGACTTCGTTTTGATTTTGACATTACCCTACTTTTGGAAATAAAACAAGAAGTTTTTTAATTCGCCGCTGCGCCTACCTTCCTTCAGCTGTTTTGTTAATCCGCAATACTTGCCGTCTGTCAAGTTAAAATTTTAATCGAATTAAGTGTTGCGGTAATCGGGATTATCGCTGCCGTCTATCAATGCTATAAGGCAGAAAATTGCATTCGAGAGAACTTGGAGTATTTCTTTCATGTTTTGTGCTGAAAAATCAGGCATATATGGAGGAAAAATTAGGCGGAACTGTCCTTCACTTAATCACCAAGTCAAAGGGAGGTATTTGATGTACATATTGCGGAAAGAATTTCCGTCATTCTTTGTCAAGTTTTTAAACTTCCGCAATGAATCGCATTACTACCCTGTAGGAAAAAAAGGAGAGGAATTTTATTCAAAAAGAGCATCCCTTAACAACTTTTTAACAACCTTGTATGCTTATACATATAAATATGTATATATATATATAAGTACGGTTAGGTTGGGGAATACATGTAAAGCGCACCCCTCTGCCTGCTCCCCTTCATGTTACAAGTTACGAGTATACAATTGGCAATTTTATTGTAGCCACAAAAATTGCATTTGGCCACGGCTGTGTGGCCGACTTTAATGGTGTTGCAAGCTATAAGTTGCAATTGCCGCAAACCCAACAACGGCTTCTGCTAATGCCTTCGCATATACATATGCACTTCTCTTCTTCTTGTTTTTTTTTTAATGCAGCTAGCTGTTGTTGTTTTTGTTATTGTTGGCAATATACGCTATCCAAAAAAAAAAAAAACTTAACTGCAACGGCCCTTAAATCCAATTGCTAGCAAATGGCCGAGAAACAAATGTGTTGGTAGGAGCAGCAGGAGCAACACAGGCAGGATGTAGTAGAGCAGGGCGAGAAAGAGAACACAAGGAAGCGGAGGGTGCCTATCAGGCAGCAAACAAAAAACAAGCAAGAATTGTGGTCGAAAGTTCGAATTAGAGCATGAAATTGCCACACACACGCACACACATACAGACAATGTGCTTGCCACGCAGAGAGGAGAAGCAAGGGCAGGAGTGTTGGCCGCATTCTACTGCAAGCCATAGAAAATCTTTAACATTTTGAATACATGCTCGTGCATGATGGGCATATAAAAAACTTTTAAAACATTTATATATGTATTTGAATTTAAGTGTCTACGTATGTTTGTTTGTATGTACGCGCTATATTTCACACTTCTACGTCCGCCCGTTCGTTCCTTTGTCCGTTCGTCCTTCGTTAGCCACATTTTGGTGGTTGCACTTTCTTTTATTGTTTTTTTGTTTTTTTTTTGTTTTGTGCTCTAACTAACTACTACTAGATTACCCGTGAAAATATAAAAAAGTCGTTGAAATCAAGTGAGGATATATAAAATGTTCAAACACGTGCCGCTGATTGCATTTTGCTAAAAATTTCAAATGAGTTTCTTTCACAGCCCAATAAGCTTTTTGAAATTTTTTTTTTTTAATAATTCCTTTTAGTTTTTTTTTTCCAAATAATCGCTTTTAGTATTTTAGCCACGTTCTATTCCAATTAACGTATTTCTTTTTGTTTTTTTTTTTTGCCGTTGATGCGTTTTATTTTTTAGTCAGATTTCGCTTAATTGCTTATCGATTTAATTATTGAATATGGGTCATCGAAGTTTGTTTTTGTTTTTGTAATGAAACAAGTACTTTTGTTTATTAAAGAGTGCTTAGAGTAGTTGGCAAATGACTTCGGAAATTCATAAGAGTTCAGTTTGAAATAAGCCGATTCCTGTGCGGTTTTTTCGTGTGGAAATGGAACAATTTAACATTTCGCTAGGTTGGAGTGCAAAGTGGCAAGTGCCTTTTTTTCAAACTTTACAAGAGAGACAAAAATAAAAAAAAAAACTAATTTCTTATTCGTGTAAATATTTTAAACTTAGCAACAACAACTGTTCAATTTTGACGTCTTTTTAAGACGAAAATAAAAGTTATTGCTTGAAAACCAACATTTCATATTTTATTATTAGTCTATTGCGTATGGAGTCAACGACATCCACCTAGTTTTACCAGTACTAAATTCATCGTCTCACCAACTTAAGACACTTCCACCAGCCCACATTGGTCCCAATTCCATTTTTTTGGCATAAATTCAACTAATATAGCTACGCAGTTGAAAATTGACAAATCCTATAGCAATGGCATATGGAAGAAAAATAGCAAACATCTGATCAATCAGACCACGCCCACCGTGACTGCCAGTAGGGTGGCCCTTCCAGGTATGAGAAAAATTTCCTTTTGAGATACTATATCGCAAAAGGTGTCAAAATTAGCGTAATTGAATACAGAGTTCTATATATTTATGTATGTTAAGGTAAATTTCAAATAAATAAGCGAATTTAAATTTCGAAAAAATTAGCCACTAATTGGGTGTGTCGAAATACTTCTTTGAGGGTTTTCTTAACGCAAGACCCGTTAAAACTTGCGTGTTTCATAGCAGATTACGAAATAGTATAATAAGTAACGTCCGCAACTCACTTTTTGTGCTTAAGACAGCGACATCATACTATATTAGCGCGGAATTGCTGAGATAGAAGTTCACTGGAAAAATATTGAATTTTTTGAAAACGGCAATAAACGGCAATAATATTTTTGCATGGCTTTATTAAATACACTTTACTTAATAATATAGCGTCTTTACTTTTGTGAAGAATTGTGTAGTTATATAACTTTTTGTCTACGAAACACAAAAATTATAATTTTTTTTTAACATAAATACCTTTCGCAAAGCACTTCAAAGCTACCCTAATACACTCAGAAACATGGAAAAACTTGGTAAGAGTAAATTCTACTTACTTTTTCCTATGTTATCCATAAAAATGTGCACTTGTTTTCAATCAAGCTTAATTTTCCAATATTAAAAAGTTCACAGCAAAAAAAAATACGAAAAAACTTTAATATTATTGTGGCGAAAGAGTTGACTTTGATGGCTTGTCAGAAACTAATGGTAGCCAGATGTATTGAATTAAACTGGTTTTTAGGTGCAATAGTATATGTACTATTGGAAAATGCATGCCTTTTTTGAACACTTAAAAGTTAAAAAATTGGGTTTATGCCAAAAATTTTGGATTTGGGACCAATGTGCAGCCCTATTAATTCACCATCAATTCATCTATGTATGTATGTATGTACATTGTCGAAGTGCGGATCCACCAACATCCAACAGCCGCACTATTTCTTCGTATTAAACGGCTATGTCGTGCTCACTGGCTTCATCACACAAGATGCGATTATTCACCGGTTTGCTAACCTTTTTACTGCGGTTCCACCAATTGCAATATTTTACCGATTTCTTCGATTTTGTTGCATTAACTGGTTCCACTAATTAGGAGTATTTCTACCGATTGCGATCATTCATTAGTTTCATCATTTTTATTGCATTCACCGGTTCCACCAAATATGAGCACGTTCACCAATTGCCTTAATTCACCGATTTAACCAGTTTCATCGATGTAATTGCATTTACCGATTTCGCCGATTTTGTTTTAATCACCGATTCCACCAATTATGAGCACTTCCACCAATTGCGTTAATTCACCGTTTTATCGATTTTACTGCATTCACCGGTTCCACCAATTATGAGCACTTCCACCAATTGCGTTAATTCACCGTTTTCATCGACTTTATTGCATTCACCGGCTCCGCAAATTGCGATAGTTGACCGGTTTTATTGATTTTGTTGTTTTTTTTTTGTTGTACTGAATTAATTAGCGTTCGTATTCGCTATTCGTATTAACATTTTATATATATTCGGTACTCGGTATTAAAATTTGATATCCGTATTCGGAATTAATATTAGTTATTCGGAATTAATATTAGTTATTCGGTATTAATTTTAGCTTTTCGGTATTCGGTATTAATATTCGTTATTAATCTTCGAAATTCGGTATTCGTATTCACCTTCACCCACTTATAATATTAATATTCATATTCGGTATTCGTATTCGGTATTCGTATTCAATATTCGTATTCGTATTCGTATAGGTATTCATATTGTTACGTACACCAAATATGACCCATACTATACACATAATCATTGGTCTAGGCCATTTTAACTTTTATTTTTGATTTATAAAATAAAAGTCGAAATTTAAGAGTTATTTTTGGACTTTTGCGATATAGAAGTAGACTAGAGTGTTTAATTGACTCATTGAGTAGACGTATTTCGAGGTTTTCGACTATAAGGGAATTCAGCTGATTTTAAAGTCAACACTGCTAGGAGTTTTCAAACTTACAGACAGCAACTTATTTGCATACGTAATTTAATTAAAAAAAAAAAAAAAATCAATACTGATTAATACAAAGGCGCCGATGCGTAACATCAAAACATTAAAAAAACACAAAAAAAAAACAAATTTAAGTAGGTAAATAAAAACAAAAAAATAAAAAGCACTACAACTCAATTCCAACATTCATTAACCCACACCAAACGTTGGCAAAGCAAACACGATTTATTACACTAAAAAAGAAACACAACAACACATAAAATGTACGCAGATCTCAGTGGCCCCTAGCAATTTGCAACTTTACAAGCCCAGTCCCTTTAGGCCATTAGAAATGTCAAAGAAAAGAAAGAAAAGTAGGTAAATGTAGCGCGAGGAAAAATCGCATACATTAAACAACGAACAGAACGTATGTACATATGTACAACAGACGAAAGTCAAGCAAAACCAAGCAAAGTCAGCCAAGCCAAGCGACACAGCAATGCCACACCACCGCGGCGGCGGTAATCGTCATTTGCAATATTGAGTCATTGAGCCATTGGGAAGGCAGCAGCAGCAACACCGAGGAGACTCAGCGTGCCAGTGCCACAAATCAAACGTTTTGGCAGTTGTTGTCGGTTTGGCGGACGGAACGCCGCGTAAAAAATCATTCACGCCGTTGGCAGCGGATGAAATGACCGTGTGGCCATCCGTAGTCGTCGAAACAACAAATCCAAAATGTCAGACGCCGCCGCCACGCTCGGCTGTCCAACAACTGAAAAATGCCAAACAAAGCCAAGCGAGACCAGGTCAATCTCTAATAGCAGCAAGAACAACAGCAAAAATAACAGCAATAACAACAACAATAACAACAACAGCACCATTTCTATGTTTGTTTGTTTGTGTAAAATCAATTCTGTTTGTTGTGCTTGCTGTTGCCATTACATACGTTGCTGTTCTACACGCGGAAGACTCTTGCGCCATTGCTGTTGCTGTTGTTGCGCAAAATTGTTACTAATCAATCATCATTGAACATCGATTACTCCAGTTGCTGATAGCGCAGCCATTTGTCTTTCCACCCAAAACGTGAGATTCCAACTAATAATGCAAACAAACTGACAAATGACTAGATTAGGGGGCACTGGGAGGCATGAAAATGTTAAATGTGATAGATAGGCTGAGGTGAAATGTTTGTGCGTTTGCGGAAGACACACAGCAGTGCAGAGCACACAGCACATCAGAGCACAACAGAGCTTGGCAAGGTCAGCAAGCAGATGGGTAAATGAATTGATGGCTGCAATTTTTGTTGGCATGGAAGGGGAAGGTAGCGAGTGTGGTTGATGGCGTAGCGAGCTTAGTTATAAATTCTATTTGGAGGATATTTATACCCAGATGTGGTAAGCTTATAGGTAGATATAGATGTATGTATGTATATATGTATGTTTGTTCAATGTTATACTAAATCAAATATAATGGTAATGAAATTTTTTGCAATTAATTAAAAATATTGGTAATTGAAAATTTCCCACTACTTAAATTAAAAATAGTGGTAGTGAAATTTTGTCCAATAAATTAAAAATAATTAATAATAGTTGCTAAATTAAAAATATTGGTAATTTAAAATTTCCAACCAAACTGAAAATAGTGGTAATGGAATTTTCTCAGCTAAATTAAAAATATTTAAAAATTAGTAGTACCTAGTATATTTTTTTTAGTTACATAAATTAAAAATATTTAAAAATAGTTAGTGGCAGTGGACATTTTCCGACTAAATAAAAATAGTTAGAACTAGTGGTAGTGAAATTTTTTCCACTAAATTAAAAATAGTGGAAATGAAATTGTTTCAATAAATTAAGATTAGTGATAATTGAATTTCTCCATTAATTAAAAATTGTGGTAATGGAATTTTTTTCAATAAATTAAAAATAGTGGTAGTGAAATTTTCCCATTAATTAAAAATAGTGGTAATGATTTTTTTTTAATAAATCAAAAATAGTGTTAGTGGAATTATTTTCACTGAATTAAAAACAGTGCACTAGTGGTGATGAAATTTTTACAGCTAAATTAAAAATATTTAAAAATAGTGATAATGGAATTTCTTCCACTAAATAAAAATATTTAAAAAATAGTGGTAGTGGAATTTTGTTAATAGTGGCAATGGAATTTCTTCACTGAATTAAAAATAGTGGTAGTGGAATTTTTTTTACTTAATCAAATATAGTGGTAGTAAAATAACTTCCACTAAATTAAAAATAGTGGTAGTGTAAATGTTATTCGCTAAATTAAAAATAGTCGTAGTGGAATATTTTCACTAAATTAAAAATAGTGGTAATGGATTTTTTTACTTAACGAAAAATAGTGGTAATGGAATGTCGGCCGCTGTGGTGCAGTGGGTAGAGTGCTCGCCTGCTATGCCAGAGGTCTCGGGTTCAAAGCTCAGTCCGAGCCAAACACCAAAACAATTTTTCTAATTAGTAAAAATCCAATTATTGGGTTTTTTAAGAGCAGCGGTCACCTCTCGGCAGTGGGCGGCATACCCTCCGAGAGTATTTCTGCCATGAAAAAGCTTCTCACAAAAAATGCATTCGCCGTTCGGAGCCGGCATAAAACTGTAGGTCCACCCAATTAGTAGGAAAAACAAAAAGGAGCACACCTCGAATTGGGAGAGAAGCTCGGCCATAAAACTCGTCAGAGTTATAACAGCGCCATTGTATTATTATTATTATTAATGGAATTTTTTCACTAAATTAAATAGTGGAAATAGAATTTTTTCCACTAAATTAAAATTAATGATAATGGAAATTTTTTCCTTCAAATTTAAATTAATGGTAGTGAAATTTTTTCCACTAAATAAATTTTATTAGTGGTTGTGTAAATGTTGTTCTCTAAAATAAAAGTAGTGGTAATGAACACTAAGTTGTAGTTAGTGGAAAAAAGTTACCTCCACTACCATTAAATTTCATTTAGTGGACAATTTTCGCCATTACTACCATAAGCTGGCAGTGGAAGGGTTCTCACTACCTGCAAAATATTATGTAGTGCCCGTTTTTTGATACAATAACAAATTTTACTGATTAAAATAGTTGGTCGACTAATATTAAGAAAGTGCACTACAAAAAATTTAGCGCATTAAGTACGACTTGGCTGATGAAAACAAACAACTGGCTACATAATGCTTCCTTCTTACCAAATATGCGCTCACTTTATGTTTACGTTGTTGTTGTTATTGATCTGACTAACTGTCAAAAAAAATTGGACACTGCGCATCGCCACGCGCCAACCAATACACCAAATAGCGATTTCACCAGCACTCGCCAAACTCAACGGATGAGTGATTAGTTGCATGGTTGGACAGTTGGGCCATTGGGCGCGTTACAAATCTCAATGCCTGCGACGGATGGTCTCCTGCCTGTCTATTTTTCTGTATGTTTATAAACATAGGAAAGCGCTGTTGGCTAAGCCGCACTCACCTGAAGTCGTTGACTGAGCTGAGTGAGTGAGTGATTTTTGTTGCTGCGCCGCGGCAAATGTCGCTGTGATTTGTGATTTGTGGTGGGCAGCAACGCTGAAATAGACGCAAATGCCAGAGACAGCCTTGCAAAACAAACAAACAGAGATAACGTCGAAATTTTTGAGTTACGATGTTTATTCTTGGACAGCAGTAATTTCGCGAAAAAGGAGGGGAAAAAACAAAAGACAAAAACAAATAAATCTGTCAGCAGAGCTAACAATGCAACGAAGCCTAGTGCCGCCACCGCCGCCTATCGAATGCAAAAGCAAACTAACAATCAAACAATCAAACTTGGCAATAGCAACAACAACAAAAAAGCAATAGAAATCAGCAATAGTGAGAATATCAGCTGCAAGATCAAGAACGAAAAATAAAGACAATAACAACAACGACTGCAACAACAAACCAGCAAACGCCTTGCTTAAAACAATAGAACGTTAGACCATAATCGGCTGATTGAAATGGGAACAAAACGCTGGAGGAAGCAAAGAAATTGCGCTGAATTGGCGTCCGTTGTAGAGGAAGCACAAGCTTTGAGTGGGCGTAGTTGAACAAGCAACGCTAATGCTTTGCTTCTGCTGTAGATAGTTGTTGTTGTTAGATATCGCCTATTTTTTGTTTTTTATTTTTTAGAACGACGCTTTTCATGACATGACAGCTATGCATTTAAATGGGGAAAAAACAAAGCAATAGGAACCAACAATGAACAACAAACAACATTGAACAAGCCAAAAACAACAAAATTGTTGACGTAAAACGCCGTTTGTTTTTTCGCAGAAAATTGTTGCAACATGCTGAGCGCTGGAAGGAAGATATTGTCAAATGTTTGATGGCACAGAACAAGTTAAACAGCTGACAGCTAAAATAACAAAATAACAACAACAACAAAATAACAACAAACAAATTGTTAAAAGGAAATGCATAACAACGTAATTGTAGCAACAAATAATGTGGAGTGTCAGCTGAAAATGGAAAAAAGAAAACAAATAACAACAACTAAAATATTTATGTACAGCAACAACAACAACAACAACAACAAAGGAAAAGCACTGAATTAATAGCAGTGTAAGCAAGCAATTTTGCTTTTTTGTTCTAATTGAAAAGAAGCAGCGGAAAGATCACTAAACTCCAGGGATTGCAAATAATCGTTATTTTTTAAATTTTGACTAAAAAAATCATACTGAAGGAGAAACGCTAAACGCAAAAGAAGTACACAGATGTAATCACCGTAACGCAGGCTACCTCTAGGTGCATTAACTTTTATTTTTTCGATTTTTATAAAAAAATTGATTTTTATAAAAAAATTATATATATATATATATGTATATATACAAGAATTGCTCGTTTAAAGTTATTAGATTTAAGTAAATGCTTCACATACAACAACTATATTTCTGTCCTTCTACAGAGTTTCTAAATGATACATATTTATGTACCTAATCACATACATACATAAAATTACATTTTTAATAGTATATATGTGCTCGCGTCACATAAATACGTAAAATTTATAAATAAACTTTTATTATCTGAGCAAAAAAATAAAACTCAAAAAATAACTTTTATTATCTGAGCAAAAAAATAAAACTCAAAAAATAACTTTTATTTTCTGATCGAAAAATAAAACTCAAAAAATAACTTTTATATTCTGATCGAAAAATAAAACTCAAAAAATAACTTTTATTTTCTGAGGGAAAAATAGAACTCAAAAATAACTTTTATTTTCTGATCGAAAAATAAAACTCAGAAAAAAACTTTTATTTTCTGAGGGAAAAATAAAACTCAAAAAATAACTTTTATTTTCTGAGCGAATAATAAAACTCAAGAAAAAACTTTTATTTTCTGATCAAAAAATAAAACTCAAGAGAAAACTTTTATTTTCTGAGCAAAAAATAAAACTCAGAAAATAATCGTTAAAAATCAACTTTTTATATATCACTTATAACCGTTACGGTCCCTGCTAAACTCACACAAAAAAAGGAAAGAATGCGAAAACAAATAATTGTCGATTTGCACAAATTAATTGATGAAAGGTTATTAAATGGATTATTATATGTATGAATAAAGGCGAAATTAAATTGAAAGAGATAAACTGAGAGACAGGATTATTTCATATTTTTAGTGAATTGACGGGATGAGGCAAACTAAACACGTATTTCCCATGTAAAGTTCCAAGAAGCGACAGACCCTTAGAGTTCTGAAATAAGTTTCTTAGAATGGATGGAGAATGAATCTGCGTCTTGCATTGACCTTGGATAACATTTGATCATTTCCCAGCTACCTTAGGCGTACTTGGGAGCGACATTTCATTCCATATTAAGGTGTTTTCGAACTACTGACAAAGCACAAAAGCTTCAGAAATTGCATGCGGTTTCATAAAGAAGATTAACAACAAATGATGTGGGCTGACAATTGATACCGAGGCCAATAAAATTTGAATATGCCATTGTACTTTTGTGTCAATACTAACTGTGGCATTCAGAGTAAGAATATCTGTTCACGTGTAAAGAGAATACTTAAGCACTATCGCTCATATAAACGAAGTAATGCCTACTCCGGTGTTGGGTTAGATAGATTCCAGAAGAGTAAAATCTGAGATTACGTTTAGCTTCCACTGTATAATTGGAACTCAAAAAATATTTTTCTTACTTCTCTACTTGAGAAGCATTTTAGCATTAACCACATTCTGAAATCCTCAAATCTCCAACGCTGGTTGGTTGTTTGCTGTGTTGCCCGGCTTTAGTCGTACCCAATTAGCGCAACTGGCGCTATTTTGATGCACGTAACTATGGACCAAATAATACCAATTGTCACGGTTCGTGATCAATTCGAACCTATTTTGGTTTCCTCGATAAACCTTCTGAAATCGGTTATTTTGCGGTTCATCATCCTTTTCGAAACATTTGCTACCTTTGACGAATCTGTTACGGTCAGCTAGGTGCCAATTATATAAGCCCTTAGGCTCTGAAATTCAAAGCTACCAAGGGTTTTGTGTCTGCTATGAGACAGTGGCGGACATTCGCACAGGAAGTGTATGATCGATTCAACGCTGCCGTCTTTGTTTGCGTGCCCTCACTGTACTTTCTAGCAGGCCCGCTCTATGCCTTGCAACTCCGCTTGAAATATGCTGGCTGAGTCTGGCATATGGAAAGAGAATACCCGAACCCACGCTCCATTTCGGACCAGTCTGGTATAGATGGAGATTATTTCCTTCTTCCGCATGCTATCTCTTCTACATTCCCTTCTCGAGGGGAACCTCACCTTAAAGTTAATGCTAAAGTCCAGCGTGGTTGGGAGATAGTCTGATGTCGTCTATATACTGGGAAGCATATTTAGGACCAACGTTGTTGCTGAAATGCATCTCAAACAAATGTTTTTAACGTTCTCAACTTAGAGGGTTAATTTTTAGTCTGGAATTTCTAAAATTCGGAAATTCACTTTCTCCAATCTATCTCTAAAATGTAACCAAATGGAATGAAATTCTCAAATCTCAGTGAACGTATACTCAAAGTGGATAGTTGACGTTTGAGAATAATTCGGGAATCTACGCTGAAACTGAAATTGAAAATTAAGATTTTCGCAGACGTTTTAGCTTTTACCCTCTGCTGTTTATTAGTACCTACGAGTGTAATTGTTGCCCGTTTTGATGGATTTGTTAGGGCAATAAGCAGTTGAACCTGTCATGGTGCTGAGTAGACTGTTCAGTGTTGCTTAAACGTTTTGTTACCAATTCTAATGATGAAGTGTTATCTTATTAGCTCACATATTTTTTCTGTACCATAAAACGCTGACAATTGGGCTAGTCTAGCCGTTTATATAACACCATAATAGCATATACCAAGTTAAATATCATATTAAAGTTGAAACAAATCTGTGAATCAGTTATTGAAGTAGGTTCGGCCTACTGCTGATGAAAAATTTTATCATTATATTAAAAAATATTACAAAATAAACCAGAAAGCAAAAAAGTAGGCTTAATTCACTTTATTTGCTATTTAAATGTTTTAAGCTGAAAATTCTTTGCAATGACTAATCCACAAAGTTGTGTGTTGCTATGCAATAAAAAACAGACATGGCTATGCAAAATGTCCGCAGGCAGTGTAACAGCATTTGTGACAAATTTTGCCTATGACAAGGAATTTTTTAATTTACTTTCTTAATTTTTCGACTAAACCACTTGCCATCCAACGAAACATGACATGTTCCACGCAACGCACAATTGCGCGGTTGCGAGTTTTGTTTAAACTACTGTTTCGGCGGCGGCGGCCGGAAAATGTGATTGCTGCCGCTTGCCGTTGTTTTTGTTGCTGCTGCGGTTTTTTTCCTGTATTGACAGCTCGTCGCCTGAGAAAACGAATGTATGTGAAAATCGATGATTTCTAGTTTTCAATGCAGATTAACTAAATCGGACCTAATCTTTTAATTTTTCCAATCCATTTTTTTCTATCTCTTTTAGTTTTTGAGTTATTTAGTATGCATTTGTCGTATGTTACAAAATTACTACCATTTGGGTAAGCTTTTGTCGTATGTAACACACATACGACAAATTTCCATATAAATTCGTGTTTGTTTATTTTAAACCAATGTCGTATGTGCCGCTGAGCTACTGAGAATAAACCAAAATATTGTATCGGAGCTATAGGTTATAGTGATCCGATCTGAATGATTTTCACTGACATATTTTATTGTAGTGTAATACCAATTACTGCAAAGTTTAGTATAATTTGATCCTTAAATATGGAAGTTATACCCGAAAACAGCTATATCTGAACAATCGGTTGTATGGGAGCTAAATTCTATAGTGGTCCGACCTTGACAAATTTCGGTGACATTTATTAGGTCCATATGGGTACAAATACTTCAAAGTTGCATGCCCTTATCTCTTTGCATGGAGAAGTTATATTCCAAAATGTCCATATCTGAACAATCAGTTGTATGGGAGCTATATGCTATAGTGGCCCGATCTTAACAAATTTTAGTGACATTTTTTAGGTCCATATGGGTACAACTACTTCAAAGTTTCATATCCTTATCTCCTCAAATAAAGAAGTTATACCCGATAACAGCTATATCTGAACAATCAGTTGTATGGGAGCTATATCTTATATTAGTCCGATGTGGTGGATTCCGACAAATGATCAAGGTATCATCAAAATATATGCAACTGCCTAATTTCAAGTCGATATCTCAAAAAATGTGAGCCTCATAACCATTCCGGTTTGAAAAAAGAGAAGAATTTTTGTCGTATGTGCTATTATAAAGAGGTATTGCTGCTCAGACGTCACATACGACAAATGCATACTGAATGAAAAGTCGTTTATCTCCCATAATTTTAAAGATATCCAACTTTTGCAAATTGCAAGTCAAAATATATAATACTCTCTACAGCTCGTCCAAATAACAGAAAAATCTATTGTACAGTTTTTGAGAATTTCCAATTTAAACTTCAAAGTCGATTTTCTCGAAACTATGTTTTGCTACATACGACATTCGTTTTCTCAGGCGACGAGCTGCTTTGCTGATTTTATTTTTATATTTTTCTATTTTCAATTTAATGTTTTTAATTTAATTGAGTTGCACTTTCGAGTGCAAGTGTTTCATAGATAACTAAAGCGTGTTTTTTTATTGAATTTGCCTTAATAGTAAATATGTATGTGATAGTTGTTTATCTCATACCAGTTAAAATGCACCAACCCATTGCCACTGCGCTACAACCAACAATCTGATAAAAATGTCACAGCCATGCCAATTCAAATGCAATCGCAATCACTAAAATCGCTTGTTATTGCAATTGTTGCTACATATGTACCACTTACTGGTATGTAAATCTAATTTCGGGCTGTTGCTGGCCGTGTTGCAGCAGCAATTTTATCACGCCACCATTTGCTGACTATCTCTATACATATTCTTTTTTTGTTGCGATACTGCGCCGTGTGATCAGCAGCAGGCGACCGTTGGCCAAAAGTGTCGCATAACTTAACGAATTTTACATTAAAAACAAGCAAAAATAGATATTTTGTGCTTATTGTTGCTGTTAGATGTGATAATGCATGTATAGATACATGTCTGTGTGGTCGTAATATGTATGTTGCTAATGATTAACAACATGTTTCGGCGGCCACCTGCTGCCATTGAGGTGAATAGAAGAATGAATATTGATGTTGCAGTGTTGAGCAATACGAAAGCACGCGTGTAGCGCAGTGAATATTATATTGAACTTTAGTGGTACTTTTATAATTCCCATTTTTCGAAACAATATCTATGAATTACAATTATCACTTTAAGGAACAAAAGAAATAATAAAAAAATTCTTAAGCTCATATTTCTCACATATTTCAGGGGGTCTATTAAATAACTCCCACGAAATAAGTCCCACTTTTAAAAACGAAATAAGTCCCACCAAAAATTGATATTTTGAAAGTGGGAGTTATTCCGTTTTTAAAAGTAGGACTTTTTTCGTCAATTGGTGGGACTTATTTCGTTACACGTTTTTATTTTAAGTGGGACTTATTTCGTTTTGAGTGGGAATAAATTCGTTTTGCAAAGTGGAAGTTATTTCATACCCCTTCAAATATTTATCTGATAAATAAATGATTTTTTTATGGAGGGGTGCGATAGAGCCATGAAATATAAGGCCATTATGGCTTTATTTCTCATTTTTTTCTTATGGAAATAGTTATATATTGGACATTTCGTAAAAGGGACAACCATAATTTTTTGTCCTTATCTCTTTATTATTCCTCTGCTTTGATTATTCATATTATTCGACGTGTGTTTTTTTCGAAGAGCCAAATACTTCTTATTTGAAATCGCATTAAGCAGTGAACAAGTGGGACTTATTTCGTTTATGAAAGTGGGACTTATTTCATTTAAGAAATATATTATTCAAGGGGGAGTTATTTCATTTTGAGTGGGAGTTATTTCATTTCAAGTAATTTTTTAAATCATTTAATTTTGGTGGGACATGTCGTGGGAGTTATTTCATAGACCCATTTAAGGACCCATATCGGTTTGTACAATGTACATTAGAGTGGCCCTTATTTTCGAAAGTCGGAAATTTGCAGGTGTTACTCCCTGATATGTTTTTGTTTAATAAAACAATAATACCCTGAAAATTTTGGCCCGATTGAACAACTCTAACTCGTGCCACAACGAGTTGAAGTTGAAAAATTGGCAACATCACTTTTAGTAAGCGCTTCTTTTGGCTATGCCGTGATAAATATATGTATGTGCGTAGGTATACCCGAAAACCTAACTCTGAGATATTTACAAGTTTAAGCTTTCATGAAATTAATCAAAATACTTTTATTATTTTAAAATTGCTTTAGTAGCAAGAATCGTAGAAGATGTATGTACGTATGTAGATGACATTAAATTTTGGTTCTTACGTATAAAGCAACATAGTACAACAAAAAAATCAAACTTTTCACTTAAGAATTATGTATTAATTTAAAATCGTAGTCTATATTATTTTCTTCCAATACAATAATTTTAAAACGTGCAACTGGTGAAGTCAGTTAACTGAAGCACATGCCACACATACATAGGTACCTTTTTAGCATATGTGAGACAAATTAGTTTTTTACAAACATAGCAAAAGAGAGTATCTGTCGGCATTGGGAAAGTTTGTGTCCGTATCATGGTCATTTTACGCGTAGTCAATGTTACTACCGTTTGAAAATGATTCAGAAATATAATATCGAGACGGTCCAGCACTAGTCATGATAGAGTCCTCAATGTGGGGACCTCATCGTCGGGGTGTTAGAGGGTTAAAGTAGTCTACAAAACTACAGCTATGGCAATTTTTTGCGGGTTTTACTATGTGGATATTGGTCTTTCATTCTGTGTGAGAATTAAGTGTGTTATAGAAAAAAAATACCAAAATTGTCAGCAGCAAACGCTGGCGTAGTAAAATAACTCCCAAATAAAGTAAGTCCAAAAAACAAATGAAAAAACTACAAATATTTTCATACAAAATAGAACTTATTTCGTTATGAAATAACTCGCAGTGTGTTGGGACTTATTTCATTTCCTTCTTTGGGAGTTATTTCATTTCTTTTATTTGGGAGCTATTACACTGCTCTTCAAACGCTTTCAATGGACTTTCAAGAGAATTAAAGTTCTGAATTGTATTTCTTATTTGTGTATGCATGTACGAGAATGTACAATTACACTAATAGAGGGCACTTATTTTTAAAATTTCCCATATAAATATGTATGTACGATTACATGAAAAATATGCATTAAAAATTTCAATTTTCTTAAATTGTTTGTATATATACATATATGAGTAAATAAGGATCCATGACATTTCAGTACTTCAATATATAGAATATCAGTATATTTTGTTTATAAATAATTTATTTGTGGAGTGTAATAAATAACAACGTTGTAATCTACTAAAATTCAAAAATATAAGAGAATTCGTCCAATATAAACGTCCACTGAACCATATAATACTTGGTTCATTATTTCAACACACTGTGGCACGGGTTAACGTTGACCAATCAAGCAAATATTAAACAAGGGATATTTTCTTCGTATATGAAACCATTTCAGGGGGTAACGTCTCAAAAAAGTAGAAAAAAATTTTTCCCATAGGCTTAAGGGCCACTCTAATGTACATGCTATTTAAATCTATGTATTTGTAAGACATAACATCGATTATGCATTCATGCTGCCCATTTATTGCACAACACTTTGCATTGACATTCAACAATTGCCACTGTTGCAATTTAAATTTGTTACCAAAAATATTTTATTTATTTATGCAATTTTTGGTAACACATTTTTTTGCCAAAACAAAATACTTATTTCTCACATTTTAAAATTTGGATTTGTTTGTTTGTATGTTTTTTCACCATTAGCTGCGGCCATTAAGGCCATAATTACAGTTCGATATGACAAAATTAACATAGAAATGCAATCAAGCGTCGCTAAATGCATAGATACGGTGGAAAAACACAAATGTAAATATGTATGTATGTAGATGCCGTTAGGCCAACAAGTTGCCGCTTGGACTGCTGATGTGGCTGTGGCTACAGCAGTTCTTGTGGCAATCATTGCTTGGACCAAACGCCGTATAAATGCTTCTATGTTTGTATGTGTTTTATGGCATTTCAAGCCTTTGGGGAATTTCAATTTGAATTTTATGGCAATGATTACAATCGATTTAAAAATTTTGTTGCAAATGTTTTGCCTAAATATTTGCACGCTTAGCATGCGATATACATATATATTTTGTTGCGGTTTTTGTTATTGTAATTTTTGAAATTGCCATTTTTAATGTAAACGAGCTGCAAAATGGCACTCTAATGACCTACAGCAGCAAATACTTGCACACATATGTATGTACATTCACAGCAGTGGCGGACGCTTCACACAAGCTGAAAAGCCCGTCTTGCCAAAAGTGTTTTCGTCATTTCATTTTGCGAATTTGTTTGAAATATGTTTATTTTACGACTCAAATGTGTTTTCTATTTAAGTTTACTATCAACAACATTCACGTGTATGCTCTAATATAAAAGTAACCCAACGAACATTCATGTGTATTTTGTTTGTAGAGCGATTTCTCTATGCGTTTCGCGTCAGCAATCAATTCAGTTCAATTCTTTCCAAATTGATTCTAATAATAACTTCTCCTCTGCTTTTCTAGATTGACGTTCTGATGGTGAAGAACTTGACTTATCCACATAATGGCTAATGGCTATGTTTCATACATAGGCTTGCCCAGCCAATTTATGCTAGGGCCGCCACTGATTCACAGATACATATATAAGCTAATATTCATTTCCGCGCTATACGATTTAGAAAATATGAGTGGCTGTTTGTGATATAATATCTAAACTCTTAATGATGATTAATAGCTTAGATATTGCACTAAATTGAAAATTAATATACAAAAATAATCCGTTTTCTGAGCTTTTTGGCATTTTAATTGGCAAAATGGATCAATTTAACTTTTATTTACACATTTCATTGCATTTATATACATTTAGTTTTCCAATTGTCATTAGGCCAGCTAAAGTGAGCTTAATTTGTTGCAATATTTCACAATTTAAATTATTTTACCTCATTTGTTTACTTACATACATATGTACTAGAGCTGCAAAACTATCGATGGCACTGTCGATAGTATCGATAGTTTTTTTTTCGTGTCACTATCGATAGTTTTTTTCCACTATCGATGGTTATCCCTATTAATTCTTGTAGTTTTGTCCCAAGAGAAGAATACTGAATACTATTTGTTGTTCTTTTGTTAATTAATTAATGTTACTTCAAGTGGGAAGATGGCAATGAATTCGCGGATGATGCTCTTGCTATGAGTTAGATTTGCATATATATTTATGATTATGTTATGTTTTTTTAATTACACTGTAGGCAGGCAAAAATATCACAGAAAAACGCTGAAATACCCCAAATAAATGCGATGGCGTTTTCAGAAAGTCCGGATTAGCTCTTGATTTCAAGATACATAGAGAATTTTTATACTCAGCTGTACTAGTACACAGAGTATTATAGTTTTAATCACATAACGGTGGATTGTAACAGAGTGAAATAATCGAGATAGATATAGACTTATATATATCAAAATGATCAGGGTGAAAAGAGAAATCGATTTAGCCATGTCCGTCCGTCCGTCCGTCCGTCTGTCCGTCCGTCTGTAAACACTCTAACTCGCGCAAAAATTGAGATATTTTGATGAAATTTGAAATGCAAGTTGGTATCGAGACTGGGACGGTTGGTATTGAAAATGGGCGAAATCGGACCATGGCCACGCCCACTTTTCCTATATAGAAATAATCGGAATTTTGGTATCTCAGTCACTAATATAGCTGGAGCGATGAAATTTTACCCACGTGTTGAGCTCAGGCCCCTAGGAAGAAATTTGATGAAATTTTGGAAAATGGGCGGTGCCACGCCCACTTATTAAGCGTCAAACCTTGAAAGTTTTATATGTCATAACTCAGAAACCATTGAAGATATATCGACAAAATTTGGTACGCGTGATTTACTTACTTAGGCATACGTTTGGACGGAAAATAGTTAAAATCGGTTGACGGCCACGCCCACTTTTATATATGTATATTACAAAGTGACCTAATAAAAACATTTTAAGCGATATCTCTGTCAAATATAAAGATCTATCATTGAAATTTTGTCGCGTGAGTCCAACTGCGGACGTAAAACGAAAAACACAAAAATTTTGGAAAATGGGCGGTGCCACGCCCACTTATTAAGGGGCAAACATTGAAAGTTTTATGAGTCATAAATCAGAAACCGTTGAAGATATATCGACAAAATTTGGTACGCGTGATTTACTTACTTAGGCATACGTTTGGACGGAAAATAGTTAAAATCGGTTGACGGCCACGCCCACTTTTATATATGTATATTACAAAGTGACCTAATAAAAACATTTTAAGCGATATCTCTGTCAAATATAAAGATCTATCATTGAAATTTTGTCGCGTGAGTCCAACTGCGGACGTAAAACGAAAAACACAAAAATTTTGGAAAATGGGCGGTGCCACGCCCACTTATTAAGGGGCAAACATTGAAAGTTTTATGAGTCATAAATCAGAAACCGTTGAAGATATATCGATGAAATTTGGTACGCGTGATATACTTACTTAGTCAAATATTTGGACGAAAAATTTCCGAAATCGGTTGAGGGCCACGCCTACTTTTATATATGGGAACCATAAAGGGGCCTAATAAAAACATTTTAAGCGATATCTCTGTCAAATATAAAGATATATCATTGAAATTTTACGGCAAGAGTCCAACTGCGGACATAAAACGAAAAACACAAAAATTTTGGAAAATGGGCGTGGCAACGCCTCTTTTTACACAAAGGGATATACGAGATTTCTTAGCCTATAACTCGACAAATAATTGAGATATTATGACGAAACTTGGTTTATACACTTTTATAACTTGTGTTAATAGCCACGCAAAAATTTATTGAAATCGGTTTATGACCACGCCTACTTTTTAAGAAAGATATTTCTGGAACACCCTTTGGGAATTTGTAACGTGACATCTTTGTAACTAGAAGTCATAAAGGAATGAAATTTTGCACAAAGTATAATATTGATATGCTTAGTTGGATGACTGATAAAAATTTAGAAAATGGGCGTGACTACGCCCACTTTATGCAGCACTCGCTTTATATTAAGTGCACCGTGTTTCCATCAAACGCAAACAAACAATGAAAGCATACAGCTGAGTATCTAATGTTCGATTCCACTCGAACTTAGGCTTCCTTACTTGTTCTATACAGTTTTTAAACAGAAAAATTATATGCACGTTTAAGGATATTATAAGCCAGGGCTGCTCAACGCTCTCGTATTGAAAGTACAAAACTCAATACATCTACAAATTTTATATATGCACTGAAAAATTTCTTTGCTCATTTAAATTTTTTTATGAATTCAAATAAAATATTATTTTAGAATTTATTATCAAATAGTAGTATCACATACATAAAAATTTTTTTATTTTTATATGAAAATTTTTTGAATACAAATTTTTTACAGTGCTTTCATTTTTTGATTTTTTTTTTCATTACACATTTATTATTGTAAATTTCGATTTCTAATGCCTATATGACACTATATTTTTTCCCTGGTTTTTTTGGTTTTGAAAACCCACCGAAAGTCAAAATACAAAAACAATTCTTCTATAGGTTGAAAAGAGACAAATACCATCTCCTTCACACAAAAAACCTGGTAGAATACCAGAAAAAAACAAGTAAGGAAGCCTAAGTTCGAGTGGAATCGAACATTAGATACTCAGCTGTATGTTTTCATTGTTTGTTTGCGTTTGATGGAAACACGGCGTATTTTATATAAAGCGAGTGCCGCATAAAGTGGGCGTAGCCACGCCCATTTTCAACATTTTTATCAGTCATCCAACTAAGTATATGAATATTACTATTTGTGCAAAATTTCATTCCTTTTTGACTTCTAGTTATAAAGATGTCACGTTACAAATTCCCAAAGAGTGTTCCACATATATCTTTCTTAAAAAGTAGGCGTGGTCATAAACCGATTTCAATAAATTTTTGCGTGGCTATTAACACATGTTATAAAAGTGTATAAACCAAGTTTCGTCATAATATCTCAAATCACGTATATCCCTTTGTGTAAAAAGAGGCGGTGCCACGCCCATTTTCCAAAATTTTTCTATTTGTTGTTTCCGGTCTATTGTAGAAATCATACCACAAAATTTCAATGAATTATCTTTATATTTGACAGAGATATCGCTTAAAATGTTTTTATTAGGTCACTTTATAAGACCCATATATAAAAGTGGGCGTGGCCCTCAACCGATTTCGGAAATTTTTCGTCCAAATATTTGACTAAGTAAGTATATCACGCGTACCAAATTTCATCGATATATCTTCAACGGTTTCTGAGTTATGACATATAAAACTTGCAAGGTTTGACCCTTAATAAGTGGGCGTGGCACCGCCCATTTTCCAAAATGTCATCATCATCAAATTTCTTCCTAGGGGCCTGAGCTCAACACGTGGATAAAATTTCATCGCTCCAGCTCTATTAGTGACTGAGATACCAAATTTCCGATTTTTTCTATATAGGAAAAGTGGGCGTGGTCATGGTCCGATTTCGCCCATTTTCAATACCAACCGTCCCAGTCTCGATACCAACATGCATTTCAAATTTCATCAAAATATCTCAATTTTTGCGCGAGTTAGAGTGTTTACAGACGGACGGACGGACGGACAGACGGACGGACGGACGGACGGACGGACATGGCTCAATCGATTTCTCTTTTCACCCTGATCATTTTGATATATATAAGTCTATATCTATCTCGATTATTTCACTCTGTTACAATCCACCGTTATGTGATTAAAACTATAATACTCTGTGTACTAGTACAGCTGAGTATAAAAACGTAGTGTCATATGGGCTTTACGGCAGTGCTCGAGCTCCTATACAAAGTGCCTTTGCTCTGCACATTCAATATGAATCATAGGCACATACATATAAAATTTTTTTATATCTGAGTGCTTATGGGAGTGCAAAGAAAATTTTATTTTCCTATTTGAAGTGAAAATATGTATCTGTGCCCATGATTCGGAATGCCTATATGACACTACATTTTTTCCTTGGTTTTTTTGGTTTGGAAAACCCACCGAAAGTCGAAATACAAAAACAATTCTCCTGTAGGTTGAAAAGAGACAAATACTCCCTCAAAAGCAATTTGGTTGACATTAAACTTCAAACTAAATCAAAATAATATTTATTTCAAAAATTAATTTTTTTGGAAATTTGAATTTAAGTTACTGAAATAAAAAAGTTATGAAACCCAAAGAGAAGGATAGCTGTGTATTCCATCTTATAAAGGGAAGCCAGTGCGCAATATAATTTTTCTCCGGACTTCTTCTTTAACCTTGCGACCAAAGCAGAAGCTTACAAGTGGCAAATTTAAAATTTGTATTTCCATATATTTTTTATTTTAAATATAATTTATTTTCTAGTTGTCAAATTGAAACAATTGTCAGAAAAAATGACCGAATGCCAAAAAACCTACCGAAATACAAGCTGGCTCGTTGGTTTTTAATCGCCTAGATGGTATTTTGTTTGGTTTTTTTCAATATAGCTTGCTCGCTTGCACCAACGCAAAACTGTATTTGACCATCTCCTTCACACAAAAAACCTGGTAGAATACCAGAAAAAAACGTAGTGTCATATGGGCTGAACAAAACAAAAACAATTGTGCTTTGAGTGCCTATGAGGTGAGCAGTCCTGTTATAAGCATTTATCATAAAATTTTCCTACAAAACAATCCTCTTTTTAAGGTTTAATTTAACCTGAAAATGCTATATACATAAGTGAAGTATTTAATTCTTATTTGATCTTTTATTTAATTATTGTTTTGCGTAAAAGAAAAATTAAAGACTTTTTGTAAAGAAAAAATGTAAACAAAACCATCCCTCTTTTTATTGTAGTGAAATATTCATAAAAAACTATCGATAGTATCGATAGTTTTTTTTTCGACTATCGAAACTATCGAGTGGTCCGACTATCGATGGTTTTGCAGCTCTAATATGTACATACATATGTATATGAAGCGTTTGTGCGACTAGGCGTATGAGTAACATGCCTGTTGGTGCATTCAATTCATTCATTCATTCGACTCATAAATCATTTTTAACTTTTTTAGTCGAAATTTAAAAATTTATTTAACATTCATCACTTCATCATAGCCGCCAAAATCATGAATTTGCTATTAAATTATTTAATAAAAATGGCACGCACAAAATACAAGAGTTTTTTTCCTTTCATTTTCATTTTAACTTTTTAATGCGATTTTCATTTATGCATTTCGTATATTCACAGCCATAAATTTTTGTGTTCTCGGCCGATTTGTTTGTGTGTGATTTTTTCGCAATTTATTTAATTCATTTATTGCTATTGTTGCATTTAAATGCAAATACAAATGCAAAAGCGAATGTAAAAAATTTTTGTTGTTGCATGTCAAGTTGTGTTTTGTTTTCTTTTCCCAGAAAAACGCGTGAAGTTTTTGTTTTTCTTTCTATTTTTTGCTGTTGTTGTTATTTTGAAATGAAATGACATGTGAATGGCGGCGGCAAAGCGAAAGCGAAATGTTTTGTGGCAAGTGCGGATGTGTACATAATTGACTTTTTTTTTACTGTTTGTATCTATGTACTTCTTCTGTATTATGTGGCTTAAGGGCAAAAAAATTATTTAATTGTGGCATATTTATGTTTTCACAAAAAATATTTAATTAAATTGTAAGCGAAAAGTGAATGGGGTTTAGTTGGAAAAAGGCAAAAGTAAAAGTTTTCTTTTTTTTTTTTTTGAGTTTTTTGAATTTTGGCAAACTTCATTTGTGGCAATTCTATGTGCACTAAATGTTATTATTAGCTTTTTCAAATGAGATTTATTTGAATGCTTTTTGGCGCTCGGAAAATAATAAAAGTAAGAATAATAATAAATGTGGTCGCTGTGGTGCAGTGGGTAGAGTGCTCGCCTGCTATGCCAGAGGTCTCGGGTTCAAACCACGGTCCGAGCAAAACACCAAAAAATTTTTCTAATTAGTAAAAATCCAATTATTAGATTTTTTAAGAGCAGCGGTCACCTCTCGGCAGTGGGCGGCATACCCTCCAAGTGTATTTCTGCCATGAAAAAGCTTCTCACAAAAAATGCATTCGCCGTTCGGAGCCGGCATAAAACTGTAGGTCCACCCAGTTAGTAGGAAAAACAAAAAGGAGCACACCTCGAATTGGGAGAGAAGCTCGGCCATAAAACTCGTCAGAGTTATAATAGCGCCATTGTATTATTATTATTATTATTATTATTATTATTAAGAATAATAAAATACAAATAGCGTGATTGTTGGCTTCAGTTTGTGTTAATGAGCGGAGGTCATTTATTCATTTTGACTCCAGAATAAATATGGTTATGGCAGCGATAATCCGGAATATCTAGTTAATTCCGAGTTAACTTGTGAATTAACTGCAGTTAATCCGGACTATCTCTTAAGTTAGTCCTCAAAGTTTTAGCGGATTAGGCCATTTTATAACGATATCTCTGTCGAAAAAATCTCTTTTGTAAATGGAGAGTGAAGAAAAAGAATAACCAAAGGTAAACACAACAATCGGAATTCAAGCGCGAACACGTAATACGAGTAAGGTAATAATTTAACAATTTATGTATTTTGAAATTTGCGGTCTGTCAGGGTAAAATTTGAATCGAAATAAGTGTTGCGGTAATCCGGTTTATCGCTGCCGTTTGTCAAACCTATCAGGCAGAGAGGGCGCTTCATTAGTGGCCATTTGCGAGGTAATAACCAAGGTAAAAAATTTCAACAGTCTAAAAAGGTATGAAAATTGGGCGATGTTTCCACAATCGAGATAAGCGAGATATAAAAATTCATAATCGAGTCAAAAGTTGACTCGCTTCTCAACTAACTACAAAATCTAGATATTTTTGCTATTGTTCGGAGGTTGTTTCGCTTAAAGATGAGCGAGTTGGAGATATTACTTCGGAGTGTTACTTTGAAAGCGATAGGAATAGTTAGCGAGTCCGAAATGTTTCAGCGATTGCTTCTATGGAAAGCTATTCTCAACCCGACGCGGATACGAATGAAAATCATCGAGAGCCTTCGAAAAGTTTGAAGGAGCGAGAAAATTGAATAAAACAACTCAGACTCGCCCATCACTGCTGAGAAGTACTTCTAGTTTTCAACCGCAGCCCACTTTGCTTTGAATTATTTTAAATTGCAGAGAGAGATTTAGAGACTCGTCTCTTCAAAATATTTTTAATTTAAATACATATGTAATTTTAAAATTCTTTTTATTAAACTAATTTCACGGAGTATCCATAATTTAGTGATTAACATAAAAAGTTTACATTTCTAGCGTCAACTCAAGCGCCTAAAACGCTTTCAACATTAACAAACACAAATAAATTAAAATAGTTATACCGCAATAAGCTTTTTATTAATTTTTAAATGCTCGAATAAGTTTTACATAATAAAATTTCCACTCAATTATTAATTTCATTTCATTGCATATGCTTGTACACAATAAGCGAGAAAATTGCTCAGACACACATCCCTGGCGTCTCATTGTGAATAATCGTCCGGACAAGCAAACTTTTCATATTTAGATTTGTACGAGTATGTAAATATGTATGTATTTATGTTTGTATAGATAAGGCTTGTAGAGCTTGTTGCATAGTTTTGTGCCATTAAACAAAATCGCTGACAATTTTCGACTACAATATTTTCTTTCCGCAGTCAGTCGTTCAAATGCTCAGATAAAGACACACACACAGAGATAGGTATATGTACATACCGTATGTACATACTTGGACTAGCGTACAAAAAAGCAAAATAGCAAATGCAGTCAATTATAAAAGTTCATGTTGCGACTACAAACAACAACAATGTTAATTGCAGTCATTAACTCATTTAAACGTCAAACATAGCGCAGATTTGTGCAAAAATGACTTTATTAACCTGACAACAAGTCGCAAGTAATAAAAAGTCGTCAATAAAAAGTCCAAAAAAAAGAAACAAATTTTGTGGATGAATGCAAAAAATAGAGAAATGCAAAATAAAATAAAAATATCTGGAATTTTACTGAGTCCGCGTATTGTATAACCGATTGTGGCAACTACTCAGCAAATATTCTCGGAGCCTTTTTGTTAACGATAACTGTAATTCATAGATACTGTTTCGAAAAAGGGGAAGTATAAAAGTATCCGTGGAGTTCAATGTAATGTTGAATGGACCACTATTTGATGGCGTTGGATTGAGCAGCGAAGACGAAGAAGGTTCCACAATGACAGAAGAGGAGAACAAGCTGGGGTGAAGCGGTATATTTGTACTTGTACTTGTAAGAACAAACGTAAATATGTAAATCGGAGAGCCTGCCGAAAAACAAAAATCTGAAAACAATAACAAGCATTGCCTGTACAAAAGCTTTGCTTGTTAATAGCTTTAGAACTGTACAAACAAACACACAATCACACCAACATACTAGGTAGCAAAGACGGAGAGTCATTAAGCTACGGTTGTTGGTATGTAGATTGTAATCAAAGGAAAATTGACATTTAAGCGAAACAAAGCTGTCGGCGGTGGTGGCTCAATGGAATGTCATTGGATTACCAATCGAAAAGACTTAAGGTCCAAATTCAGGGTCATATGATGTATGAAATTAGGCTCATATCGGGCGACCACCTTAACCCGGATTTTCCCAGAACTTTTTTTGTTTCAGATTTTCATAAACGTATGTACACCAATAAATTTTGACCTTCTGCGCATGAAAATGAAGTCCGTTTTCCAATACCTTGTCGCACTTTTCCGGAAAATGTGAAAAACTAGCGTAACCATATGGTAGCCATGGGTCGGCTAGGGTACAGGTTTTTGTTTAAAGGGTAAATGATATTTGGAAACATTTTTTTTTAGTTGCACAGAAAAAAACAGTTATGCAAATAACATATTTTTTTTTTTAAATACTTCCATGTGCAGGGTTGGCCTATTCTGGCCAATAGCATATACTGCACTTTGTTCGCAAATGTGCTTGATAAATAATAACAATAATTAAAAAACTTCTCAAATTGAACATGACGTAGTACATTACAACAATCTTCGTAGTCGATAGTGGAAAAATTGGAAGAGGTAATGGTGAAATATTCTTCACCCATTCATCTTCTTGGACAAAATAGGGTACAGTCGAGCTATCAACCATTAAAACTTCATATTCGCCTTTTAGTTGGGCCGGGCAAACATTATCTGGTTTACACGCACATTCAGTATTATCTTCTAAAAAAATGTTGTAATATTGATGAGGCTCCATGTATGTACCTAAATGACAGTTGGTATGTCATTTAGTCCACCTTCGTCGAATGCCTCATCCAGATCTTGAATGAAATCAAGCATTTGTTGTAACGTTAAACCTCTAAAAGCAGAAAATTTATAAAATTCTAACAAGGTAATAATATTACATTAGTTAAATTTACACAACGGCAGAGAAAATCACGCGAAGCCCAACAAAAAAAACCTGTACCCTAGGCGACCCACGGCTACCATATGGTAACGCCTTTAGAAAAATGTAAAAAAATGTTGGAAAGAAGAATTTGTTCTTTAAAAACTAATTTACATTACATCGATTAGATCATTAGCTTTCAAAAAGTGTAATTATTTGAACAATTTATTCTAAAAGTTATAAAATATACTGATATTTACCGACATGCCATATCTGAAAACGGGAATTTTCAGTACTAATTTTTGTCACCTCAGTTTCACACGCAATAGCTTCGACATTTGAGCACAGAATAACACGATCTTTACTTTTTTGCAGAGCTACATTAATTTTTCATTGAAAATCGGCATTTTCCTGGTGTTTTTTTCTTTTCCTTTTGTTTATTTTCTTGTAAATGTAAGAGGATGTTTTGCGTTACCATATGGTGCTCGTGGCTTGATTCGGGTTAAGAAAAGAAATACATACATTTCGGACTCCAAATTGAGCTTATAATGAGTGTGAACGCTCCTGTTTAGGATTCCTTTCTAACTCTTTTATGACTCCGAATGTTTGCATTGAACATGACTCTGTCATTAGCCGACTTTAATTCCAGTGTTTTTAACACTCATCACAGTTGGGTATATAAAAGTAGATGCCAACAAATTTAATAATCGTGCACATATAAACGAGTTTATAAAAAAAAATAGTAAAAAACGCCAGCGAATGATATGTCACGTCGCGCGCCATCAACTGGGTAAGTTTATTAAAGCGACGCTATAATTGCTTATAAAAATTATTATGCACAAACATATATAAATACCTACATACTTGCATACATACACATACATACATGCATAGAGCATACATTCGCCAGCCACAGCGACTAACGCTGCAACTTGTCACACAGTTGAAAAGCGCGCAAAATTTGTGGCAGTTGTGGCTGCAACATGCAGAGCGTGCAAAGTAAGCAACGTGTGCGCCAGAATTATAGTCCTTACTCGGCGCATTGGCGACGCAAACAGGTGACACACATATCTACGACACTTTGACTGCACCACAACTAAACAGTGAAATTGCATATTAAAAAATTGTTTTGCTTGCAACTCGTTAATAACTCAATTAAATTTCTTGCCAATTTTCATAGTTAAGACAAACAACAGACAACTGGGAAAATAAACGAAAATCAAGGAAAGAAAAAATTAAGGAAAAAAATAAATAAAAAGCAAGCTAGCTAATAGCGCAAATATACTTATTATTGGCAAATGAAATGTCACATGCAGCTGTCACATAGTTAATTAGAAATCAGTGTGACAGAGCATTGGCTGAGCGCTTAATTGTAGGAAATAAGAAGAGAGTCAGTTTGATTCACAGCTAATGTTATAGTTACAGTGTTATGGGTAGCTTAGCATGAAAAAGTCACAAATCAAAATCTGAAGGGTTCTACGAGACTTGCGTGAGCGTGACTGCTGCAGCAGAGCTTAGTAAGTGTAACCTAATGAAACACTTGATTTCCGTGCCGACACACAGTGGTTTGGAAGTGGGCCAAAATGGCAGTCAGAAATATTTTTGTGCACGAAAAAAGACACTGAAGATGGCGCATATTAGCCGAAACCGGTTTGTCTCCAAACCAAACTTGACAAGGGATGACGGAAGATCGTTCCACAATACATCATATTCCTACCCTGTCGGAAAAACAAGCAACCAAAAAGTATTTAAAATCAACTTTACTTTAATTTCACACAAACAACAAAACAACAACAAAAACAGTTTTGACAATTTCTATCCAAAATCTACAAACAACAACAACAAAAATTTCAAAATTTCTCTCCAAAAACTACATAGCAAAGCGACACAGTGCAGTGCCAGTGCCAAGTTCCATTATTCCCTTAGTTAAAGTGCTCCTTGCACACTCTCGAAGCATTTCAAATTGCACTTTGTCACGTTGCAACGTCGCACAGTGATTCAGCCGCGGAAAAAATTCATTTTTTTCAATACCTAATTTTCAGATTCTAATGATGTAGTCTTATAAAAAAAATGTCCAAATATGAACAATTCATGACTACTTTGCAAAAAGTTTATTTTCTTTTACAAAATAATGGTATCAGAAGTCAGAAAATTTTATTCAACAAAAACTGCTTGAAATTTTTGCTAACTTTAGCTATACATTTTCTTATAACTTATACCTCTATTGTCCCTGTTGTGAGTTTAAAAGAAAATATAATACTTCCTTGACTAATTAAAGAAAAAATCAGTGCAATCGACCAAATATTAAAAAAAAAATATAGGCCAGCAAAAATGGAACTTCATAAATGCTACCTTTTCTAACTTCGATGGACAAAAAGTTTGTGTGCTACAGCGTGCTACACTCGCAAACTGTAATAAAATGAAAGTTTGGAATGTCTTCTATCGATTTCTGTTAAAAACTTTTTCCCATATTTTCCCCAATCGATGTAAACTTGATTTAAATGTCGAAAGTCCCATAAAATTTTGATAAAATTCGAAAAATGTAGCATACTTTTAGGCTCATGCGTATATATTAACGTTTACATCTTATGTGAAATTTTTTTGTTTACGAATATGAAGGCAGAAAGAGGATTAGATAAAAATGCAGATTGGTAAATTATACACCTAATTTGTTAGAATCAATGGTAATGCAAACAAAAATAACGATAAACACATTCGTCATAACATTGCGGTTTGCAAACAACAATAGCAACAAAAACATTTGTTTAAGAATGAATACACATAGAGAGCATAGGTTTTAACATTTTACCAGCTTATTTTAAGGTATTAGATGAAAAAAAAAATGTTATCCCGACGAAATTGTAGTAACAGAAACATATGCTGCTGTTAATTTGCAAAGTTTACTTGATCACACAACAAGAAAACTTATTGATACTTTCTCAGCAGAAAATTTGAACTCTTTATCATATTCTGAGTTAACCCTTACTGGTAAATGGGGCTTATGATTTCTGGGCTTATGTTTTCTAGGAAAAGTGATAAAATGTTTACCAATACAAATGTTATTAATCGATTACTGGCAAGTTCTGATCATTATATAAAGTTCATACGACGACAACCCAACCAAAAGTGTGTGGAATTGGATCCTGTTGTCAATGATATGCTAAATCATTAAACATTTTTCTTATATTTGTTTTTTTTTTCTTTCCATATATACATACATAGTTATATTTTCGATTATATGTATTATAAATAAAATCATTAAGTACATCACATTTTTACAAGGGCTCTTTTCAGTTACTGAAAATGTATATCTTCATTTGTTTTTGAATAAAAGGTGTAGGAAAAGTGGGCGTGGTTGTTTGCCAATCACGCCTATATTTGGTATTGTCGATATCTTTCATGACAGTATCTTATGTGCCAAGTTTCGTGAAGATATCTTAATTTTTTGAGCTGAAATTAAAATTTTTCTTTAAAATTTTTTACTATAGGTCCAGGGGAGGTACCCCTAGGGGTTGACCGATTTCAACCATTTTTGGTGCTGTCAATGCCTTTAATGAGGGTAACTCATGTACCAAGTTTCGTGAAGATATCTTAATTTTTTTTAGCTGAAACTAAAATTTGTATTTCAATCATTTTTTTATAGGTCCAAGGGCGATACCCCTAGGGGTTGACCGATTTCAACCATTTTTTGAAAATTTCTTAATTAGCTCACATATAACCTCTGTGCAAAATTTCAATGGCCTAGCACCACTCCTTCTATTTTTTTCCGCAAAATGTATGGAGCCGAACCACTGTGCGCCGCAACGCTGAGCGAAAATGGAAAGTGTTGCTGCAGAGTACACTCCAGCCACACTCCAGCCACTATGAAACAACATTCAATGAAGACATCAAGTTTGTACGTGGAGGATGCAACTGAAAAGCTGAACTTTGCAATCGCAAATGACTAGTCAGTCAGTCAGTGAGTTAGTCAATTGGATAGTTTAAGGCAAGCGCAAAGATAAACGTGAAAATTGATTGTAACATTTATATACGCAAGCGCAGTCAAAAAACACCTACGAATGAGGCAATGAGAAGGCACCACCGGACGTTCCGCCACGTTCAGTGACAAGCCAACTAAGCCAAGCAACTGGCCAACTGGCCATCCATTCATTGAGCCATTTCGATTGCAGTAAATTGAATTTATTGTCCAAAAACCTGTTCAACGTTTTGCTGCTAGTTGGTGGCAGAGTAGTGGTTGTTGCTGCTGTTGCTGTAATTTGGCGCACAATTTGCATAAAGTGACAGCAAATTTTTCATACGACACTGCCGTTGCTGCCGCACTTATTTGCATACATATATACACACTTTAGCTTGCTCAAAGCTGTCTCCACAGCTATCCTACCTCTGCTTCCCGGCATTATGAAATAAATAATAAAATTTATGTCATAAAAGGCGATAACGCAGCAGCAGCAGAAGAGGAATAAGAAGAACAAGACCAAGGAGCGACGCACTCATCTTATTTTACTCATCTCTGTGCGCCCGCCTGCCTTCTTCCAAAGGTGCTAAAAGGGCACATTAAGTGACGCCTGCCAGCGCAATGCAGCAGCGCTTCATTGGCGCGTCTCGTCTCATTGGCTTTTAATTATGAATTAAAACCGCCTTCTTCTTCTTCTGATAGCCGCGACTGTTGCGCTTGCGTTTTTTGCTTATCGCTGCTGCGCGTTTAAGCTTAATTAAATTTCTGCTCAAAAATGACTTAATATCAGCGATAATAATGTAATAATAACAATAATAATGACCTAAAAGGATGTCGTTGTTTTAATTTAAGGAAGTTGCGCATGCTTTGCTTTTTTTTTTGTAGTGCAATAATGTTTCCACTCATTCATTAAGGCGGATTTATGATTTTAAGTGCAATGAGAAAGTTGAAAGGCGATAATAAATGTTTACATAAATTAATAGTCGTTTGCTTTTGGAAAGTATAAAAAGTATACATAAATGTTGTATATGAATATGAATCAGCTGTGGATAAAGACAGCTTAGTAACACATGGATGATCGCAGAAAAAACAAGCGACACCAATAATGACCTTTTTTTTAGCACTTATTCAAAAAGAGTAACGCACGTGACATAAATGGGTCAATTTTTCCCAATAGCACTGTGACATAAATTGAAGGTTGTTGGTTGTTGTCTGGGGCGCGGAAATAATTACCACACAGAATAAAAGGCCACCATCCATATAGTAAAACTCCCAAAACATTTTGCTCCCTGATGTAAAATTTTTTTTATTGTCATTTTAAATTTGCAAATTTTGTCTGAGTGATTTTTAAATAAATGAAAAAAGGGTTAAAATCAGGGACCATAATGATTATCATTTTTATAAAAAAATCATTTTTAATCGTTATAATTTGATTTTTATTTTTTCGATCAAAAATAATTTTTATTTCTGGATTTAAATTTTTCCGATCAACTGTAATAAATATTTATTTATTATTTTTTCTTTTTACCATACGTTATATTATTAATACGCTAACATAAATTTTGTTCTCAAATAGAACTGCGCCAATTTTCATTAAAATTGGTTGGAAAATACGTCTATAATCGCCGTTGGAAAATTACTGAATGGCTGTTGTATGCTTTTGAACAGAACGGAACAGAGCTATGGCAATGTGCACGCCTAGGTGTGTTCGTATGTGTATTCCACACTTCCCAGAAAAAATCTGGTCATCGCTATTACCTGTCAGGCATGACAGAAGGCCTTGCCATGGAACATCTGGCATCACTTCTTTCACGCATTGCCAGTAATGCAGAGTGGAATGAGCTTTCATTACCCATTCCACGTAATGCAAAGTAGAATAGAGCGCGAAATATGAACTGGAATAAATACCGTTATTTTCAGTGGAAATTTCCATCATGCCTTACATTTTTCGCTTTCTTTCTCTGCTTCCCTGTAAGGTATTCTTTATTTGATTCGCTATAATCCTAGCGGTATTGTGTGATTTATTCGTTCGGCGGTAATGCAGTGGGCAAGTCCTTCCCTCCAATGAGAAGCCCATGCTAATGTCAAGCATTCTGTCAACTAATGTGGAAGCAATTGCTAGGGTTTTTCTGGATTACCCTCTTAATTCCACGGTCATCGAGTTTTTTTATGGGTTACCAAGCAATTCTGAACACAACATGCACAATGTTGGCAATCGTCAACTTCAGGCCATCAAATATAGGATTCACTAACGTTTGCAAAAATTTATTATGATCGGAAAAAAAATAAAAAAAAAAATATTGATTAAGGTTGATCGGAAAATTTTAAATCCAATAATAAAAATTATTTTTGATCGAAAAAATAAAAATCGTAAATAATGGTTATTTAAAAATTTGAAAAATAAAAATCTTCAGAATAAAGATGAGGTCATATTTGGATAGAATGTGCTAAAATCATTATATCGGCATACTTGCATTTTATTGTTAAAGAAGTTTTCATAATGATTTTTTCATCCGAAGAAATGAAAATAACGTTTAAAATCGGTCCCTGGTTAAAATACATATCGTGTAGAAATATTTTGTTAGGAAACATATATGTATGTATGTAGTAAAATTGAACACGCTTTAGTTTCATAAAATAGTTTAACCCTCTAACACCTCCACGAAGAGGTCGTTTTATCACCTTTTTTATAAAGTCAGAAAAAACAGTATTTTGAAGGTCGATAGAGGGTTAGAATGTTCTAGAAAATAATTCGCAATAAAATTTCACTAAGGATCTTCGCAGACAAAATCTTCGTACAAGAAACTTAAAAGACCACAGAAACTAAAAAAAAAATGTTCCTTGAAATATCAAGATTGTGTGCGCTAAGCTCGTCGACAACTGCTAGCCAGGGCAATAAGTTTCGCCATTAATGGTCGCTCTACGAGTGACAAGCGCTTCCGAATATTCTCTGGTGATGCTGGTGGATGTATAGGTCAGACATAGGCAGCTCATATCAATTTTGTGTGGAGTCGATTCACACATACATGCGTACCAATCTAGCGGAGATCACTCTGTCCTATCCGACACAATCTCTCCCACAACTTTGCCGGCCATTAGTAGAGATTGATCCCCACTATCAACAGTTGGGTAGATAGAGAGCAGGGTGAACTCAACAACCACCTTACTCAGTTTCTTAGCGGACACGGGGCCTACCCTTTTAGATTCAAGCCTAGTCCTATGACCCAGAAGGTTGATAATGGTCAAAAAAAAAAGAAATAACAGTATGGCTGGTCTTAGAAGAGACCAGTCGCTGAGCGTACCGAATATATCCGGAAAAGGACTGTCACTTGCCCTACACTTTTCCCTACATTCCTTCGGGGAATGTCTTAATAGCTATAACAACAACAACAACAAGGCCTAGGCGTCAATATTAGCCCAACTGAGATACTTAAAAAATTTAACTCGATGTATTGCTTGTACGGTGGTGTACGTAGGAACGGCTTCGGCCGTGAATAGGTTGATATTATTGTAATTTCGTAGCTACTTACTCCTATTTCTATTCTATCTAAATGCTCCTACTTGTATAATGTGTATCATATAATGCGGATATTAAGTGGGTTAGTAACAGTTTGAAAGCCACTCCAAATCTGACTCACTGTAAAGTTCTTTTATGAAAGTTAGACTGATTTAGCAGTATGAATTTATGTTTTTATTTCAAGCTTCGAAAATAAACAAATAATGGCCACATACGAAAATGGAAGCCTTGTAGTAGAGAGTTCATTTTTACGTTTTCATGGCAGTCTGACCTAAAAAACTGAATGACTTAGATTTTTACGATTAAAGGCTGTTAGTGCGGCTGGAATTCTCAACCTTCTGTGTGGATTGTTTCTGGTGATATGCAACAATAACCATCGCATCATTTATATACCTAGGTGTATTTTAACCAACAAGTATTTGAATAGTTTGAGAGCTCCTGTTTTGAGGCAGTATATAATGTACTATTTTTTCTTTCTTTTTTTTCAAAGTTTGTGAAGTGTAGAAATCTGAAAAAGAACTAAAACTTCTAAATTAACCTACTTTCAAAGCAAGTGCTCTTTAACTGAACAAACAGTTTGATAGCTACTGTATTGTAGCAGATTTGAATACGATATTTCATTACCGCGCACTGAATACTCTTCTGTTGTAGATTGAGCGCTACAAAAATCAAGTTTATGACTCTATATAAAATAACATTTTCGCAAGAAAAGTTTCGCACACACATATGTAATTGCGTTACGCTTAAAAGCGAACAACATTACTTTGCGTGAATTAATTGCAAACATTATCGAAATTGATGGATCATTGACATGAAATATGATAACAATTGAACAATAATCCCTTGAGTATTGTGGCCTACTTTAACAACAAAGCGACAATCAAAAACACAACGACCAACCAAACATTAATTGCGACTATCATTTACTGAGAGAAAAAAATATTAAAACAAAAAAAAAACACTTCAAAGAATTAAAGAAAAAATTTCAAAAAAAAGAAAGAAAGAAAAAAACAGCGCGTTTACTAATGATGCCACAAATTGACCACTAATTATTACAACTTCAATGCAACAGAAGCAATTTAATGCGAACAATTGAAACACAAAAAAAAAATGAAATAAAGATAACAACAACAAAAAGAAAACTAAAGTGCAATAAATGGCGCAAGAGTTTAGCCGAATAAAAGCGACACAAAAAAGAAATATAAATGAAAGAAAAAAACAAGCAAAATTTCACACAAATTGGGTTATCAAAAGCGTCGAAATGCCGCGCCGACATGCTACTTTTCTCAGTGAAAGAAAGAAAGCGCAAAAAAGCAGCAACAGCAATAATAAGAGCAACAGAAAAAGCAGCAACGACAACATAAAAGCCATGAGAGCAATTGCAACTTTCAGAGATGAAAGCAAAGATAGGCCAGGCTAAGCAATTGACGTGGTTTTTGGTTCAATATTCTGCAAGCCTCGGCAGCATTTTAGAGCTTCATTAAATTGTCTTTATTTGCGGAAAAAATGTCGAAGAAATGGTTTTGTAAAAGAACAACAACAAATACATATGTAGCTTGAATGCTACAAAAACAATTACAAACTTACAACGAAAAACAGCCTAAAAATGCGAGCGCTCGCTCAACTGCCAAAAGTCACGCAAAAAAAGGCAAGAGAAATTGTACAAGGAAGAAAATAGCAAGAACAGAAAGCAGAAAGCAACAACAACAGCAACAAAAAAAAAAACAACAACAAAAAACGACCACAACCAAAAAATTCGACAGAACATCGTCATTGCATTTGCCAGATCAGTGTCATTCATTAGCGTGGCTGCTTGCGCATTAACGCGCCCCCTCTTAGCGCCACTCTTACCAACACTCTTAGCACCAGTTTTAGCTCCACTTTTTGCGCTCCGATCGCGCTTGAGCTTGATGATGTGCGTTGTGATTGCGCATGCGTACGTTGCATCGCTTGTAAGCCTGTCGCGCTGTAATCTGTCAACGCACATGTGCAACAAATTTCGCTTGCTTGGAAGCGTTGCTGACTTCGCACGCTGTGCCTGCTTTTTTTCACTGCTATTTTATTTTTTATTATTTTCCTTTTATTTTTCTTTTAATTTTTTCAGTTGTGTGGCGTTCACAACTTGCTTTATTTTTCTTTTTTATTTTTTCTCTTTGCATGGCGTTCACAACTTGCTTATTGGCGCCTTTTTGGGGGGTCCGCATATTTTTGCGACATTCCTTTGCGGCGCGCACAATTGCAATGAAATTTTTGTCAACGAATTTTTTAAGTTTTTTTGCTTGCTTTTTGTGCAGGGCTTTTAATTTCACATATGCGCCAGTTCATATCTTTTGTAATGCGTTTGTGAATGTTTTTTTTTTTTTGCAAAAAAAAGAACTACACATAAATTACATTCATGCGCTGCCATCATTTATTTCCTTTTCAACATTGACACATTGATTTCTTATTTGCCTTTTTTTGGAGTTTGCCCCTTTTTAATACAGCTTTATAACCAGCTGCGCTCTTCAAAGCACTCATGCCTACCATTTTTTTTTTTGAAGTTTAATCCATTTTTATAGGAAATCAAGCACCTCTATTAAGCCTAACTTTGCCTTTTCTTTGAAAATTATAAACTAGCTTTTTCCATGTAAACCACAGCTGGGTATATAATACCCACTTCCATTCGCCTCTTTATTTTACTGCTCGCCTTTTTAACTCTTTAATTTATTATCTTTGCAGCGCTGTTTGCGCTCATTTGATTATCGCCAAAAAATGCATTCGGTTGTGCGTCTGCGCAACCACTAGCGCGCCTGCGCTTCATCTTCATTTTCATCATCAATTCAAGCGCAATCTTGCAGCGCACGTTTGGTTTTATCTTTGCCGCACAGGTTGCAATATACGGCGCGCTGGTGACATTTGCTGGCTTGCAGCTGACATGTATACACATGTACAAACATGTATGTTTGCTGTGTGTGTTTCTGCATCACAAGTCTGCAATTACATCTGCTGCTGTTGCTGTCGCTGCTGTTGCTGTCGCCATTGTCTGTCCAATGCATTTTGTTGCAATTTGTCATTGTTGTTGTAAAAATTTAAGCATACACGTAGTAGATATTGTCAACGTTTGCTGCCAAAAAGTGCTCATGTACAACCATGTAACATACATACATACATACAAACATATAACCACACACAACTACCTTCAATATTCTCTCCATTGCCATTTCATGCCACGCAAATTTTCGTTTCGTTTGTTTGCCCTTTGCGTTCGTTGTCGGGTCACCGCGTTCAAATTAACAAATTTCGGCAACATGTTGCAGCGCTTCCACTTATTTTTCGGCGCGTTTTATTTGGTCTTCTCAATAATTTTGTTTGAGTTTTTGCTTGTTGTTCGTATTTCTTTGCTTGGCAGCCAAAATTACCACCAACATGGTGGCACGTAAATGAGTTTTGACCTTAATTTAGGCAAGACAAAAGACAACAACAACAACACCAAAAAAGCACGAATGACAAATAACTAAACGATTTTCGAACATTTTTGAAATTTCGCAGGTAAATTAAATGTTGCGTCTGGCAGTATGTGACACTGGCGCCAGTTAATCATTCCGTTAAGTATTTTAAGCATTTCTTTTTGTTAATTTTACAATCGAAAAAGAGATTTAAATTATTTGTGAAGGCAAGGAAGCTTATCTGACGTGTATTAATATGTTCTGCCTTCTCCAAGCTGGATAAAGAGACTAAGAAAATGGGTTTGGCGTTTGACGAGCACAAGACGCAGCACCTACTGTCATCATACAAAGAAACAGCACGCCTTAACAGCTACGTCACTATTGGCAGCTACAAATTCGAAACCGTTAGGGACTTCGTCTATTTGGGAAACAGCATTAATATGTCAGCACGGAAATCCCACCAAGAATCACTCTTGCCATTAAGTGCTACTATGGACTAAGCAGGCAATTGAAAAGTAAAGTCCTCTCTCGACGAACAAAAATCGCACACGACGCTCATCATTCCAGTGCTCATGTACGGCGCAGAAGCATAGACAATGTCAAAATCAGATGAGATGGCATTTGGAGTGTTCGAGAGAAAAGTTGTTTGGAAAATTTATGGACTTTTGGGCGTTAGCGATAGCGAGTATTAAAAGAGATTTAATGATGAGCTGTACTAGAATTAAGCCGACATCGACATTGTTCAGAAAATTAAAAAGCCAGCGGCTGCGTTGGGCAGTTCATACCGAATACAGAATAGATGAAAGTGCTCCGGCACAGAAAATATTTCTATCGATACGCCGCAAAAGGGAGAAGAAAAGTGAGACCTCCACTGCGTTGGGAAGATCATCTGGACAGCGACACTGCTTCCTTTGGTATTTGCAAGTAGCGCCATGCTGCACGAAACAGTAACAACTGGCGTGCTTTTTGGACTCAGCCAGAATCGCCTTCGACACGGTAACGCACCAATTAAGAAGAAGTACGAATAAAAAAGTAATATAGACAGTTTTAAGCCAATTTTGAATACCAAATGTGTGTTCTCTTCTCAGAATTTTCCAGCAGAAATCTATAATGTAAGTCTTTGAATCTTCATATGGATGTTGATAAAGTAAAAATTATAATATTGACTTCTTGGCGTACGAGACTAAAACAGCGAAACCGTAAACTAGCGCTTATTAAAAGGAGCATGTGGCACACCCCATACATCAATTGAAATTCTTCTATAGGAAATCTCTGAAATAACTTATGCCGCCACATAGTACTAATACCAAAACCATCGTGTTAAATAAATCCGCACACATTGTGAACATTCCACAATAATGATTTCGAACTTTTTGATTTGATTAGAATTTGATTGCAATGTGATTGCAAATACACACATACATATCGACGGCTGAGAATAAGATCGCCCTATTTCAAAAATTGTTTCAAGAACGCCCTATTTGAAAAATTTTTTCAATAATGTCCTATTTCAGATTTTGCTTCAAAAACGCCCTATTTCAGAGAAAATTATATATAAATATATATATATATATATATATTTCTCTGAAATAGGGCGTTTTTGAATAATTGTCTGAAATAGGACGTTATTGAAATAATTTTTCAAATAAGGCATTCTTGAAGCAAAATCAGAAATAGGACGTTATTGAAACAATTTTTCAAATAGGGCGTTTTTGAAACAATTTTTGAAATAGGGTGATCTTATTCTCAGCCGTCGATATGTACATATCGCACACTAAATCATAAAGCGTTACAACTCAAAATTTTTCGAAATCGGGTTTCTTCCATAAATTGGTACACAGAATATATCTCTAGCGGCTGCCAAAAAATCTTTTCCATCAGAGTCTTTTTTAACTGAGAAATTACTATTATACGTAGCCAAGGCAAATTCATTCTTATGGTAATGGTACGTGAACAGCTGACTTCTTCTTCTTCTTCTTCTTCTTCTTCTCGTTTTTAGTTCACCGTGTATAGAAGAATACAGGAGAATGTCAAACAAAGAAAAATTTTACTTTGAGTTTGACATTTTGCTGGACGAAAATTTAAAGCGAATATTGCCGAATTCGCCGTGCCACTACCATAATGAATTTGCCTTGTACGTAGCCTTTTCCCATATCATTGCCTATAAAAATTAAAAAGTTTTTTGGCTCTCCTGAAAATTTTTGAATTTTGAGTTGTAACGCTTTTTGATTTATTGTGCGATATGTTCAGCAAATAAAAATAAAAATGTTTGAAAAACAATTAGAAAAGGTATGAGCACAGAACAACAGAGCACCGGAACATAAAACAGCCAAGTCTGCTTGGATTTTAAACAACATGCATACATAGCATACATGGTACAGGCATACATAAGTACATAACAGACACAATGCACTCGACATTCATAATTAAGTTATTAACCTGAATAAAACATAATTACACATCCATCCATCCACTTGTGCGCACTCATTTACTTATAATGAATGAATCGATGGGTGCACTAGGCGTACAGTGAGTACTACGAGGGCTGCTCGATATATTTTTAGCCTAATAATGAAAATGCGAATATTAATCATCAAAAATGGTTTTATTGCTTTTCAAAGTATTCTCCAGCATGACTTACATACTTTTGCATGCGCTCAATCCAATTGTTGAAGCACTTTTTCCACTCCGATTGAGACACCTCCAAAACATGGGTTTTGAACGCTGAACAGCATCTTCTGGCGACGAAAATCGTTGACCACGCATTTCTTTCTTGATATGCCGGAATAATAAGAAGTCATTGGGTGCCAAGTCAGGGCTGTACCGCGGATGACCCATCAATTCGACGTTTTTGCCGGCCAAAAAGGCTTTGGTTTCAGTCGATGTGTGAGAGCTCGCATTGTCATGGTGAATAATGATTCGTCTTCCCGTGTTCGTTTTTCGAATTTCTCCGAAGACTTCAGGCAAACCGTCCTACGTTTCTCAAGCGGAACAGTCGCCACATGACCAGATTTGCCGAAGAAACAGGCGACCATTTGCTTCGAAGTGCTTATTGGCTCGTCTTTGAAGACCCACACGGTCGATTGTTGTTGTGTTTCGGGTTCATACGCATAGATCCATGATTCGTCACCTGTGGCGATCTTATAAACGTATTTTGAAGCACCGCGATTGTATTTTTGCAACATTTCTTTGCACCAATCGACACGAGCCTTTCTTTTTTTTGAGCGACAGTCAAATTGTGCGGGATCCAACGAGAACAAACCTTTTTTACGGCCAGGTGTTTCTGCAATATCGAATGTATGCTAGTGGGAGAAATGTCCAAGAATGTCACTATCTCACGGTATGTCACATGACGATCTTGCATTATGAGTTCACGCACGGCATCAATGTTCTCTGGCTCAACGGCCGTTTTTGGACGACCTTCACGGAACTGGTATTTAAGCGAGCGTCGGCCACCATTGAATTCATTATACCAATTTTTCACAGTGCCATAGGATGGTGCTTCATCGACATATAAAAATTTAAATTCATCAATGCACTCTTGTCGTGATAATCCACGTCGAAATTTGTGAAAAATGATCGCACGAAAATGTTCACGAGTTAATTCCATTTTTTTGCCAAATTGAATTTTTCAAGTCACTGTAAACAACACAAATGATGGTCGTACGCCAAAATGTTCTGAGTACGATTATGCTAAAAAATGTCAGACTTTCCAATGGAAATGTCAGATTTCACCTGGCAACACCTTTTCTTTGTAAGGTAAAAATATATTGAGCAGCCCTCGTATACGTCTTTAACATACAGACATTTCACATATGTACATACCTAGATTGTGTTTTTATGTGGAAAGGCAGGCATTCTGGCAGGCGAGTAAATTTGTTTATCCTCATTGTGAGTATTATATAATGCATATGTACGTATGTAAGTATGTACTTAGATAGTCATATTATACCTACTATTTAATTACAAAGCACGAACAAACTGTACGTGTATGATATACCACAAAGTACGGTTATGGAAAGAGTTCAGATGCAGAGGTATACGTATACGTACATATGTATATGAGCTTGCACATATATTAGGCACATAAAACCTCATTTGTCCATTGTTTATGTGGAAAGTCTCTCGTCCTTAATATAAAATCCTTGTTAATGATGTTCTTATAGAGTTATCGATTGTAAGTACTATCGATAGTTGATATTAATGGTCGAATTCTTCTAACAAAAACTACAACATGAGATAAAAAAATTACGAAAGATACTTTGCAGTTGACCCTTGGTTGCTTGAAAAGAGCACTCTATGTCTGACCATCAAGATATTGATCCGATCGATTTTGTACTGGGAATGTCTTCAGACAAACAAATGGGAGTTGAGCAGATTTCTAGACACATATTGTAGAAAATGGGGTTATAAGCGAAATATCAGAGCCCCATAATAATCATTATTCGTTATATTTTCAGTGAAAAAAATCAAATACTTGCACACATCGTAGAAGAGTAAATACTCTTTGTGTGTGTGCATGTCTTAAAGAGCACTATCCGAATCCAATATGATCGAAAAATTTTAAGCGATATCCATAAAAATCAAAAATAATCATTATTTTTTGAGTTTTATTTTTTTGATCAAAAATAAGACTTATTCCTTGAGTGATATATTTATCGCTCAGAAATAAAAATTATTCTTAGAGTTTCATTTTTTTGATCAAAAATAAAACTTATTACTTGAGTGATATGTTTATCGCTCAGAAATAAAAATTATTCTTAGAGTTTTATTTTTTTTTAGGTCGAAAAACTCAAATCGTCTTTGAAGTTCTCTGGAACATAATTATTAAAAAATTCCCATCGATATAACTTCGTGAATGTGTCATATTTTTGATCGAAAAAAATAAAACTCACACAATAATGATTATTTCAGAAAGATTAAATATCGCTCAAGGAATATGTGTTAGTTCTGATCAAAAAAATAAAACTAAAGAAATAATGATTATTTCTGAAAGATTAAATATCGCACGAGGAATAAGTGTTGTTTCTGATCAAAAAAAAAAAAAAAAAAACTCAAAAAAATAATAATTATTTTTGATGAAATATAAAAAACCTCAACACATAATGATTAAATGACGATTTTTATAATAAAACTCGTAATGATTACGGTCCCTGCGAAATATTCATTTACTTTACCTAAGCAGGAAAGACAACTCATCTCGGACTGAGGTATTGCCATGGCACTGTAGCAATGAGAACCATAAAGTGAAACTAGGACTTAAGATTGCTTTTTCGTAGATGAAAAGATCATTCGCCAGATTGGGGAGCCTGCAAACGCCTGTTATGAAAAGCCTAAGAGAAGTCGTAGAAGCCAACAAACTGGCAAACTTCATTGGGATCTGCAAAGTTTGTTTAAGAGAAGAATAATTTAGCTACCGCGTTAGTAAAATGGGTCTTTATTACTGTCCTCAGTGGAGTCACTTCTGTATAAAAGATAACTGATATAGAAACTATCGATTGCAAACATTATCGATTATAAACACTACCGATTATAAACACTATCGATTGTATGCCAACACTAATACCCACTTTCAATTATACCAATTATAATGGTATTATTTATATGTACGTGACTGTGTGTATATAGAAATAAGCACTCATGAAAACTATTAAGTCTGAGTTATGCATAAAAGTCTGCAAGTTTGTGCCCTTCCGCCACTACAATACAAATGTGCATACATACAAATGTGGGCTAGTGAACAGCAAAATAACTTAATTTCAATTTTGTAAGCGATTCTAATGTCTAATTAGACTAATTAAGTGGCGCATTGTAAATAGTAAGTACGGCGTGGCTGGCTGACTAGCTGCGCTGGCTTTATAACGGAGCACACCGAATAATAATTTGTTTAATAGTTGGTCATGGCAAATGAGTTGGCAAAAGTAATGAAATTGCTTGCTGGCACATACAATAAACACACATTATATAGGCCTATATGGCTTGAGTTCTTTGTTTGTTAAGCGTTGACTGTTAAAACAGAGGCGAGAATTGGAAAATATAAAGCGATATACAAAGAAGGCTCTGATAACTGTAGGTGGGCTGCTACCGGCATTTTAATTTTTTTTTTTTTTCAAACCCGCTTGTTCGTTTAGACAGGAAGTAAAGAAACCAACAAAGGAAATATTAAAACATGAGTCTGTGTTATGTATTATGTGTATATTTTCACTTTAAAACATGTGTTACAAACAAAAACACAGAGTGGCGCTTTATTTCTTTATTAACGCGCGGCGCATCTCGCCCGCATTTGAATGCTCGCCTTGTTTTATATGTTTTATTTTATATTCATACATTGTAGTATTCTGTATGGCTTTTCTATTATTCTATTGCATTTCAAATGGCGTTAGCAATTATATTTTTGTGTGTTTTGTTTTTATTCAAATACATAGTAATTATGAATGCAATTGCTTTGAGGCGACCACACATTTATTTATTTACCCGTTGATGGCAGTAAAACTTTTGCGGCGAGGGTAAGCGCGCTTAGAAATAGTAGAAGAAAAGCCACGCTGAAATTATATAGTACATGTTGCAAGTCTCAATTAGTATTTGTTTTTGTGTGTGAGCAAGCATTCGTTTTGTAATTTGTTTTTGGTGTGTAGGTAATATGCAAAGCAGTTTATTATGTGTATGCGGTTAGGGTTAAATGTGGCGCTGCATGTGCAACGGATACAGGTGCATATACACTATATGTACACGTGTATTCGGTTAACCGCTAATGATGGTTTGAGGGCATTATGTAGTTCAAATGTGTGGAAGTATTAGGGTGTTCTATGTTTTTTTTTTGAAAGTTGTTGGATTAATACTTGATTTTGGTTTTTACAAAAGCCGTATTCGTTTGAGCAAGAGTTAGAGACTTGCGAAAAAAACAACCACTGGTATAAAGACAAGTGAAAATTATACGACTGTTCGTTAAAGTAAAGGAATTGGAAAAAAGGTGTGTTAATTTGATGAAATTTCTTCAAATTTGTATCGATAGATGTCTCGAATCTAGCCAAGACTCAACTTAACACCATTCGTTAAAGTACGGACAAAGACCGTATATTGTAAAGGTCTCTTAAGGTCTCTAACATTTTGTATGGAAACTGTCAGCCAAGAAAGCAGAATCCAGTATAAGCGGGCAGCGAAGTGCCCAAAAAAAACACTCCTAAAGTGTCTGTAATGCGGCAATTTGTGAACAAGCTAGTTATTTTGTTTTCTAATCACATTACTTGCTAGCGAGTTAAATCGTTAGGCAATACTCGGCGGTTGCGAAATTTTACTCGTTACAATTGCGCGTTCGCTCGCTCGCTAATGAGAGCCTTTAAAATTGATTTTAAATACGTTTTCAATTTCCTTTTTCGAGATTTTTAGATATTCGTTTTTTTTAAGTAAACTGTGCACTATTCCGTGCAAATTTTCCACTGCAATAGTTGCTGATATAACTCTTTTAAGGCCGGGTTTCCCTTCCTACTTCGAGGCGTACACCTTAATTTTTGTTTTTCTTTCTAATTGCGTGGACCTATAGTTTTATGCCGGTTCCGAACGGCGAATGAATTTTTTGTGAGAAGCATTTTCATGGCAGAAATATCCTCGGAGGGTATGCCGCTCACTGCCGAGAGGTGACCGCTAAAACCCCATTAATTGGATTCAAATTAGAAAAATTTTTTTGGTTTGTCAGGACTGGGCTTAGAACCAGAGACCTCGGTTATGGCAGGTGAGCACTCCATCGACTACACCACAGCTGCTGATTTTTTAATAAAGGTAGATTGAAAAATAATTTAAAAAAATTATTTGGCTGACCTTTTAGAGATATTTAAGGAGTTACTATTTCTATCGACAATAATCGGAACACCCTAATTCAAAGAGTTATAATAGAATTATACATAATTTCAACTGTGTGTAGACAAATAAACATTTTACACTAATAACATAATTTAATACAAATTATACACGGTGGGCAGGAAGCGACGATAGGTTTCATGAAAATGTCGACAAAAAAGGAAAGTGGGGTTGAGTTGTGTGATGTTTATAGATGTAACATCCATTGAAATTAAAATTCGAGCTGCTCCTTTTTCAAGGATATCCACATTTTTTGTTTTTTTTTGAAAGGATCAAATATTGACGAACTCGAAAATTCGCCAAAGTCCAAATTTTTCCGATTTCAATACATTATCTGGTAGCTAAAGGATACAAGAAAAGGTATTAAAAAGAAAACAGGACACCTATAGTGAAAAAATCCAATGTGAATAGGACCTAAAGGATAAACACTGAAATATAAAATAACACAAAAAGTACCCACTTTAATGCGCGTATAACTCCTAAAATGTTAACTCTACGTGAAAACTCCTGATGATATGTTTTATTCAGAATAAATAAAGCAATATTTCTTTAATATACAATTTTGATGTACCTGCAGTGCTTAATGTACTTTGGTGCATCTAAAATGAAAATTTCAAAAAAAGTACGTTTTTTTATGGTGCTATTTTAAGTTCAAATATTTTGCGAGTTTATGTAAATAGTTTAATCTAATGATCCAACTCTCATTCCTACATATCTATACGTTAATAACCAAATAAAGTTAGAGCTGAGATACGCGCTAGCTGTGCACGGTGGGCGGGAAGCAACAATAAGTTGCATGAATATATCGAAAAAACTACGGCCCAACGAATATGTGCCTAGCTGTGCGCCGATACTAATTTTCGTTTAAAAAAATGTTGGAGATGTTATTCACGCTTACTGTGTCTTTATGAAGTAGATTAGAATATCATTTTACGTAAGTTTTTAGCCGGCCATCGTTTTTTCGATATATTCATGAAACCTATTTTTGCTTACCGCCCATCGTGCACAGCTAGCGCGTATTTCAGCCCTAGTTCTCTTTAATATTAACGTATAAATATGTAGGAATGAGAATTGGATCATTAGATTAAAATATTTACATAAACTACCAAAATATTTGAACTTAACGTAGCACTATAAAAAACGTACTTTTTTTGAAATTTTCACTTTAGTTGCACTAAAGTACATTAAGCACTGCAGGTACATCCAAATTGTATATTAAAGAAATATTCCTTTATTTATTCTGAATGAAAAATATCACAAGGAATTTTCAAGTAGAGTTAATATTTAAGGAGTTATATGCAAATTAAAGTGGGTACTTTTTGTGTTATTTTATATTTCAGTGTTTATCCTTTAGGTCCTGTTCACATTGGATTTTTCCACTACGGGTGTCCTGTTTTCTTTTTAATACCTTTTCTTGTATCCTTTAGCTACCAGATAATGTATTGAAATCGGAAAAATTTGGACTTTGGTGAATTTTCGATTTCGTCAATATTTGATCCTTTCAAAAAAAAAAAACAAAAAATGTGGATATCCTTGAAAAAGGAGCAGCTCGAATTTTAATTTCAATGGATGTTACATCTATAAACATCACACAACTCAACCCCACTTTCCTTTTTTGTCGACATTTTCATGCAACCTATCGTCGCTTCCTGCCCACCGTGTGTACGCATGTGGCAATTTACGTCTTAACCCACCCACCTGCCGTGATGCGCATTAGGCATTTGCTTAAAGGCAAGTTTATATCTAGATACAAATCTATGAACAAACATACGTAAGCTTTTCCTGCGGGCAGTTTTGAAAAATTAAGCGGCTTTAAGCGCAAATGACTTCATTTGGTGGCGTTCGAAATGCACGCACACACAACACAATTCATTACACATTTGCCGTGGTTTTCTAAAAAAAAAATTATAAAAAAAAATTAAAAAAAGCTGGAAAATATTCCAAAAGAAAGGAAAATATTTTTTTATTACCTTTTTTATTGTTATTATTTTTTAATTGCAAATATGTTTATTACTGCTTGCCCAGAATGGTGTGGCTGTAGTAGAAGTAGAGTTAACTTTAACTTTGTAGCGCGCTACAGTGTGACAGCTCAATTTTTTAATGACGGAAATTCGAAATGAAGGACGAAGAAACGGAAAAATGAATTGAACTTGTAAAAAATAAAGAGTTTTTATGGAATTTAAGGAATCCCCTGTACAAAAATATAAAAAAGATGACATATATGAGATACACTGAGATACACCATTGTGTTCACACTTTCGAGCGTTGCCACAAAATCAGTCATCAGCTGATGTAGTAAGCTATGTAGTCCGTAGCTGTAGTACAACATTCTGGGCAAGCAGTTACTCATGTTTTATATGCATTACTAAGTTTTGGAGCAAATTGTTCAGCTTTCACGCTCTTATCTACAAACATAAATCTATGCATGGATGTGTGTATGCAATAAACTAAACTGGAAGAGTTAAGCGACTTCGGAGCTTTCCCACATTAAAATGGACATAAACGTTGATTTATGACAAGAAACAATTAACGCGCCAACACCAACCTTCCTTAAAAAACACTGGCCACTATCGTGTAAAATGAACAGCTTAGGAAAAAACAAAAAAAAAAAAACGCAAAACAAAAGAAAGGAAAACAAAAAAGACATATTTTCAAATAATGATGAGGAAGATATTTAAGCTACGAAATTCACACACCTTACATGTTTTATTGTATTTAGTAAGTATCTATGACATAATGGCGGAAAAGGTTGGTCAACGTAAAATGTTATAGATTTATCAGGCATGAATATGATCCTATCTAAACGCAATATATACCTATGTATGCATGTGTGTGATGGCCAACTAAAATTTCAGTTGAGTCACTAAACCAAAAAAAAAAAAAATTATAGAAAATAATAACTTACTTATGGTGTGGCAAATGGGCGTTGCAATAGGAAATCATTTGCATATAGATAAAACCATATTACGTGTGTACAAGTGTACAAGTGTATAGGTATAAGATTACCTATTTTTTTGGCTTGTCATGCCAGTGCGGAATTAATTATTAACTAACAATACATAAATGATAGTTATTATTTTTTTTGGGAAAATGTGCAAGATCGCACATATAGATAAAATTTGTATTTTCTTTTTTTTTTTGTTATGTTAAAATTATAGTCGAATGGGGACTAGGGTTTGGCTGTTGGTAGCGCGATGGTATTTGCGTCATGCTTAATATATAAAATCTTAATTACAGTCATGATACACGTATCTAATTCTTCTTTGGTTTAAGGAATGATCAAGGCGATGTATTGCGGAACGAATTTCCGTCATCCCTTGTCAAGTTTGATTTGGTTATAAACCGGTTTCGGCTATGTGCCATCTTCAGTATCTTGTTTCGAACGAAATTCGTTCCGCAATACATCGCAATCCTACCCTGTCGGAGAAGCAAACAACAAAAAAGAAATGATCAAGGCACTAGATATTAAAAGGAACAGCCCAAATTGTCTTAGAAATTTTCTTTTTTATTTTGTATTAAATGATAGTCAGGCAGCACTTGAAGCAATTTCTCATTTCGAGATGAAATCCTCGACTGATCTTGAATGCGTAAATTGACTGAACGAACTGGCAACTCGGAACTCCATCCTACTGCCATGGGTACAGGCCACAGGAGAATAGAGAGCAATGAGCAGGCGGCAGCTTCCAAATCAATAGGGCCTGAGCCATTGACACTAATAGGTCCACATACTATCAGAAATGAGCTCAGGAAAGAGGAAAGGAATTTAAGGGAGCAGTAATCGACCATGGAATGCGACAGGCAAAGGCACTAATGGCAGAGTTAACATAAGCCGAGTCAAGGGGCCTAAACCTCTCTAAAAATTAACTGATAATGCTGACAGGAATTCTAACAGGACATTGCAGGCTTAAGAAACATATGCATAAACTAGATATCCTCTAGAGTCTAAGTAGTCTATGCCGCTTCTGTGAGAAAGGGAGAAAGTGTCTGCAGAGCATAAACTTGTCGAATACGATGCCATTGCAAGCACACGTGAAAGATTCCTGGGTACGCCTTGGCGAGGTCAGTCTCTTAAGCCGAGCGCTATCTTCGATTTTTAAGGAAGCTCGGATTAGATGAGATAATGTTATCGAGGAGAGGGTACAATAGTCCCAATGGTTGCAGTATAAACCTCAAGTAAATCTATCTATCTATCATGAAATCATCCGCCATGAACCAAGAACTGTCTAAATAGTGCCGTAGTAGAAAATGAAGAATTATGAGCTGAAATTTGGTAAAATAGAAAAAAAAAACTTTTTTGAGACCGTTTACTCAAAAACATAACACTCCTTGATGATTTGTACATAAGTATTTAACATCTTCTGGCTAATAATTCTAAGACATTCTGAGTTAATTTTTATTCCCTAGGGAACTTTTTTATAAATTTTCTTTTTCAAAACTTTTAACGAAAAAATCAGCGCCTTACCACGTTTTTAAACTGATCATATATGTACATATAACTTGCCACAAAAAGTTGCACTCAAACGAAGTCCCCCAAAAAACAGCCTAATTATCACACTGGGCTAAAGCAAAAACAAACACGTCTGATACCGAGGTCGGAGTTCAGCGCGGAACTCATAAAACCAATAAAACAAAAAATAAAAACGTCTCATAACGAAAACGCCCAATGGGGGTTGTTTATGTTCTGCACTTTGCAGCTCATAAAAATGTGACTTTTCACGTGCTTATCTACATACTCGCATGTATGTACATATGTACATATGCATGTTGTAAGAAGAACAAGCAGACATAGATTAAAAACAAACAATTTTCTATTTGATTACAAAATTAAAACATGCATTAGTAATGACTAAGTAAGTAATAAAATTGAGTCAAAGAACCCTTGGCGCGGCATAATAAATTGTGCATATTAATAAATAAAAATAAACAAAGGAATTAATAATAATAATAACAATAATGAAATGATAATATTGTATGTTAATACAGCCGTGCACGCTAATTTATGTAAGTGTATATGAAATTACAGTGGAGCTCGAATAAAAGTATGCATGTATGTATGTATGTGTGTATGTATGTCCATACATCAAAAGCGCTGCTGTGACTAATGCGTATTAGGCATTACGTTCTGATAAAAATCTAATAATATAAATTTTATGTTGTTGTTGTTTTTATATTTTTTTATTTTCCTAAAGAAAAATGTGTTTGCATTAATTAAAATTAAGAACGGCGGCATGGCGGTGTGTTGAGAAAATTTTCAATTTTTTTGGGTTTGTTCTTGTTCTTGTTGTGTTTTTTTTTGTTTTTATTCATTTTAATAAAATTGTCTACTCTGAAAAAAATACCCGTAGTTAAACCAACAAATTTCGGCTGTTGAATCTCCGTCTTTGATTCAACAGCAAAAGTATTTGTTTTTACAGCAAAGTTTTTGATCCAACAATTTATTCAAAAACGGGCGTTGTTGATTCAAAAACTTGCTTGCCTTTAAAAAATTTTTCGTGAGAAAATATTTTTTTGTGAGAAAACCAACAAAAAAAATAATGATGGAGAGAAGATGAAGAGAAAAATCCAAACAAAAGTTTATTTTTAGCAAACAATTTTCTCCCCGTTGTTGATTTAAAGGCAAAAGTATTTGACCCAACAGTTTCCGTTGTAAACAAAACTAATGAGAACAAATTTTTTTAAATTTTGTTTTTACAATGATTCAAATAATTCATGGATTCCTTTTTAGGAAATGGAAGTATAAATAGTTTACTACAATTCAATATAATGTTGAATGTTCCACTATGTGATGATTGGATAGAATTTCAGGTTGATGTCATGGTTCGAATCCGGAGGAGAATATAAAATAAAGAAGAAAAATCAGAATAAGAAATAAAGATAGCAACCAGTGAATGATAATAAGGAGAGAAGAATAGGAGAACGAGCGGAGGCTACATATTTGCAGTGGGACCCGGGCGGAGAGAAGATGAAGAGTAAAATGCAAACAAAAATTTATTTTTTCCAACAATCTCCATTATTGACTTAAATCAACAACGCTCGCACCTTTGAAACAACAACGGAACGTTGTTGGGCACATTTCAACTGCGGAAAGTAGTTGATTTAACAGCGAAAGTCTTTAGATTTACAACGTTTTTTTTCAGAGTAAAGTCAAAAAATTCAATTAACGCGTATGTTAATTGGGTGGGCGTGTGGCTGCGTTAGTGTACACAATCGTTTGCATATAATACCCCTGCAAAAAAAAATGTGGGATTAATCCCGAAAAAGATTTGTCCCGGATTGATCTCTTTCGAGAACAATCGGTCCACAATTAGTCCCCGATTGTTCCCGTACGGGTATAAATGTAGACTAATTGTAGACCAATTGTTCCCTAACGGGTATAAATGTAGATTAATGGCTTTCATTCCGAACGGGTACAAATCTACGTAGATTCCTTAAATGTAGAAATTTTACAAATATATGCAATGTAATTAAAACAAATTGTAGAACAACCGGTAAAACGAATTGAACACCCTTTCTTTTAATAACAATGATGAATAATAATTTTAACAAAATGTTGCCTAAAATATCCAATGAAAAAATCCTTAACATTACGCTCGTATAATGTATATTCCAAACAATTTTTTTTATTTATTTATTAAGATTTTTTTACAAAAGTAAAACATTATATAATCTTTATTTAAATATGCATGAACATTTACAATTTTTTAAAGATTGTTATTAAAATTGCCTTGGCTAACAACTTGGAAAAATCTACATTTGTGCCCGTTCGTGCTGAAAGCGATTGATCTGAATTTGTACCCGTTCGGTATGTTAGTGATTAATCTACATTGGTACCCGTTCGGGTATACAAGTTGAACAATTAGTCTCTTCATAGGACATGCTCGAACAAATGCGATCAATTCACTCCATATAAAGGGATGTAAAATTTTATTAGTCGCATACTCCCTTGCGATTGATCACGGACACGTCCCGGATTAATCGCATTTTTTGCTGGGACATATGCATGAATGATCTTGTATGAGTGTGTGTGTGTATAAATGACTTTATGCGTATAACTGGAGGGTTGTGCTGCGTTTAGGCAAGGCAGCGGAAAATATGAGATGCCATTTGTCAAAAAAGGAAGTTCAACAGGCAGAGATAATAAAGGGCAGCCAACAAAAATACAAAAGCAACAACAAACAAACAAGAATAAACTTGTACATTACTAAATTAATTTGCTTTTGGAACAGAGTTTTTCCCCTATGGAAAATTCTAAATTTTAGATTGAAATGCTTTTCGAAATGCATTTAAGAGTTTATTTTTTTTTTATTTATGAGGAGTGAGCATCGACAGCCCTTACGCCGCCATTGCGAAACTCTAACCTGCAACAAAACCTCCTACTGTCAGCGTACCGAACCCGCCAGTACTACCGTCAAGCTACCGTTGGGAGGTGGTTTGAGCACTATGCTCTACTTCCGTTGTGGTCACGTTGTTATCTTTAGTCGAACTTGCACCCGCAAGCGTTTAGCTATGTTCTCCATTGAACGCACTGGACCTAGAAATGACCAGGCATATTGTGCCGGATGCAGGAGGCTGGACTCCTGTGCATAACCGTTGCACTTGAAGTGGTCAATGATAAGTGGTCTGCGAAATACATTTTGGTTGCTTTGTTCCACAATGCATCATGGTCTGCGAAAGCCTAAGTTCTGCCCCACGCGCGAAAACGGCTGAAGGCTGAACTCCTGTACATATCCGTTTAACTCGTAGTACCAATGATTGGGAGGAATAATTTGATTAGTGGTCTTTTAGTCGCCGCTGCTTCGCCGTATCCTCCCTAGGCTCTAGGTTTAAATGTATGATTGTGTGTTTGAACTTCATTAGAGCAGCTGAGAGCTCACTATATATTTTAAGCTGTGGCATAACAACTTTGCTGCTCTGAAGGAGTACCAAAAATCTGCAGCTCCTATGAAATTAATGTTATTCCCTCGAATCTGACACATTCTGCTTTGCAGTTAAGTTTCATCCTAGGCTATGGTAAGCATTTACATATGTATATGCGATTAGCTCACTATGCGCTCTCCTCCTTAACAGTTGAGTCGAAAATTCATCCAAAATATGGTTATTTACTAAACCTTCTTTTGAGTTACGTATTAAGTAAGTGGTTGGGGCTTAACAAATGTCGAAAAACGACTTATCTTGTCTCTGAGCACTGAGAACTTACATACATATATGCTATAAATAACGTGGCTATCAAACTGTCAAAAAAGGGCTTTACCACTTTTAATGCTGCATTTGTAAATAAGGTCCTGCTGTTTTACAAAAGTTATCATCAAAAAAATACAAATACAAAAAATGTGCATTACAAATTTTTGTTATTGCTCGAGTTCAACGGCAATTCATAATGCAACACCTTAATTTGGCGTATTGTTTGAATATGAAGTGGCCAACTGTGTGACTTATACGCGTATATACTCAAGGGGTACCACACCAAAAGAATACTTATGTATGTACATATATGTAATTATATGTCATTCATAACTTAATTTGTTTAAGCGTATTGTTATGTTAAATAAGGCAGCTGTGAATGGAAGCAACCACAAGTGAAAGAAAGAGTCAAAAAAAGGAGTAGCCTGAGGAGAGATAAAACCAGCGGCGGAATAAAAAAAAACAGAAGGTAGGCGCACAAGTAAGATATAGGCATGAGCTTACAAATGTATGAACATAAGCATTTGTGGTTGGAACATAGGGTTGCCAGATACCTTTCCCGAAAAAATCAGTACATTGCCTTTCAAAAAAAAAAAAAAACAATATATACGGAGAAAATTTTCTTTATTACTGGCATTTTGTTTTTGTTTCCGTATCGTTAACTATCAATCATGTTTCTATGACATTTAACGTTCGCGTTGCTTCCTCCTTCCTAATTGTTTCATGGTTATGCCGTGGTTATGCTTACGAGCAAAACACCGATGAAATTCGGACACATTTTCATCATCGGTGAGAGGTGGTTAAATCGACGATTAGAGCGCACATACACAATAACTATAACACATTATTACCCCGAAACCTCGGCGTGCTGGGTGCTTGTTTCACCTAGCAAATTTGATCGATGTGAGAGTCCGAAAATTCTCTCACTCGTAGGAGTGCGCAACAATAATTACACGTTGCTCTTCGAGTATTGTCGTAAGCATAACCACGGCATTACAAACGTCAAATGAAAACAGTTGGAAAATTAAAAACAGTGCAGGGTGATAAAAATAAATTTTTTGAGTGTCGGCTAAAAATCAGTACAAATCAGTACAAAATGCAAAAAATCAGTATTTCTTAAGGTTTTTAAAACCATCAGTACGGGGCACGAAAAATCAGTATTGTACTGATCAAATCAGTACGTCTGGCAACCCTATTGGAACAGAAGAAATCCAAAGGTACAAATGTGTATTCATATGCAAGTCAGATGATGTGAAATGAGGCGTGGATCCAGACAAGACAAGATATTGGGAGCAAGCGGCTGAAGCGTGCGGAAGCGACAGGCGGTGGCAGTCAAAGAAATGTCAGATACAAGAGACAGAGGCAGTCAGAGACAAAGTTAGTCAGTCAGACAGACAGACAGACAGACAATCATAACGAAATAAAGAGCTTTAGGTAAAGAGTTATTAAGTATGCACATAACCATCGTCCCACATTTGGTATTTTATTGTGTGCAGCCGAAAAGCTTGTTCGCTACATAATTAAGACATTAACTTTGCATATTAAAGCATTTATGCAAATTAGGCGCATGAGAAGAAGAATTTCATACAAAAAGAAAAACAAAACTTGTATATGGAAATTTATGAATGTGTTTTATGTCGCTGTGGTACTGCGTGTGTCTTTTTTAGATAACCATATGTTGTAAATCTGTGTCTCGGAATACACCAAGAAGCTTTAAAATTTCGGCACAAGCACTTTGGTAGGTGTCGCAAGGAAGACGTAAAATATCCAAAAAATAATAGTTAAGCTGCATTTATATTTTATGTGTATATGTATTTTAATTGATATGCAAATCTTTGCACCATTATACACACATTAAAGCTTTAAAGTTGATAATACATAATATAAATTTACTGAAGCTTGAAAAAAAAAAAATTGTGCGTCACCATGTGCTCTCGGTAGGTACCAGCTGTTTTTTTTTTTGAAGTTATTCTTGTATTTTTAATTAGGACTGCGCAAAAGTTTGTGGTCTTTTTTATGGCTGCTGCTAACTTTTAAAGCAATTTATATGACGTAAACAATGATATTTCGCATGCGGGCGAGTAATGAATTGTATTTTTTACTCACGAAATGTACACGTATTTAAAATACTCTGCAAGCCTCTCATACTTGAAAGAACAATAGGTACTTTTACATATGAGGAGTCCACTCAGTGGTGCCAGATTGAGGGAAATTTCCCTTTTTGAAGGATATTTCACTGCAAAATTTTTGAAGAGGGAAAAAAGGGACATTTTGTTGTCGTCCATATAAAAAAAGGGATTTTTTGGTTGCAGAACTGTTTACATACCTACATACATATGTATAATTTATAGTATAATTTAAAATAAGCAAATCTCACACTGAAAAACTCCCATTCAGTGTATTAATACACACGCTTTCGCGTTAACTTATGCAATGCAAAAAGGGGTCGATTACATACATGCGTAAAGTAAACATACTGTGAACTACACTGCATATACGTAACTAATAAAAGCTTTCTTAGGTAATTTATTTTTCATTGTGCACATTCGTACTGTATTGTTAATAATCGAAAGAATTTTGGAGAAATGGGAGCCACTTAAAAGCTATTTTCGCCTGGCCTCATTTGAAGATAAGCGTAAGAAAGCGGAAACTATTTATGAAGAATTGTAAATAATTCAAAACAAGGCTTATTTTAGATTTTTGAAGTACGTTCTTAACTTTTTCAATGAATTTAACGCATTGTTCCAAAGCCGAAATGTACTTATACACCGACTAGGGCAAGAAGCTAAGACACTTGTGTTGAAAATTGCAAGAAATTTCTTAAAACCCGACTTTTTTAAAATTCCGTGGGAATTACAGCTAAAAGTTTTGGAACTTCCAACTCCAAATTTACTTGACGTGCATAACGTTTACGTTGGTTATGAATGCGAAGATATCTTGTCAAATCTAAATTTGGAGGAAAAGATTGTATTCAAAAAAAGTGTTTGCGCTTTTATGAAGCTTCTACTTTTCAGATAATATCACGTTTTCCATTTTACGGTGTTTTCGAAGAATTGCAGTTTTTAGATCCCGATTTTTGATTTCTCTAAAAACAATCGTGTATCACTTCTTCCTCTAACTAAGAAATTAAATATTAATCCTGATATCACAGAATAGGATTACAAAAGTATTTGTATAGTTTTTACCGAAACACAAAAAGACGATTTAAAAAAATTACCTGTTGATGTAATGTGGAGTATAATAATAAACTTTAAAAGCTATAATGACAATTTTTTGTTCCATAATCTTACGCAATGGGTTGAAATTGTACTCACGTTAACGCTGATACAGAAATAATATTTTCAATTGTAACGGACGTTAAATGTAAAAAGCGAAACAAACTATCTAGTGATATGTTAAATAGTACACACAGAGAAAAACCTATAGTAAATCTAACAAAGTTGACTTAGTTAAAAAAAGTTGTATGGGGCCAAGAAACTTGTATAGCTCGCCAAAGTACTTACACAATTTGTACCCGACCATGGAAAACAAAGCTTAGGTGATTTATTACCCAAGCACTTTGGCTACCAAAAAAAGGAGTTGTTTTGGCTAAGTTAACCTTTTTTACTTTTATTTTTTACTAAATTACTTTGCTGAATTTTTTACAAAATTATTTTCGTTAAGATGACGAAAAAACTTAGTAAGTAAATTATACCTAAGTTTTAAGTTGGGTTATATGCGATTCTGAGTTGATTGTACAATAGTTTTTCTCTGTGTGTATAAGTATAGTAAAAGTTGCCTTTCATTCCAAAAATATCAATTGCTTCAACTTTAAAATCAACAAAAATCATATCCACTTGCACAATGCAAATAATTTGTACAACTGATGCTTTTAGCTATTAAAAACTGTATTTGCCTGTTATATATTCTTATATTACTGAAATAAATGCTTTAAATTCGGTGGGAATTTTGTGGGATTTTTTTATTTAAAATGTGGGAAATTAGGGATTTTTTTCCAATTTCTGTGGGAATTTTAGCGGAGATTATCTGGCATCACTGAGTCCACTTTCAAAAGTGGCTATGTGCATTTTTTATAATAAGCCATAGAGAAACAGATAGAGCATTTTGAATGAGTCTGCAATATTTCTTAGTGGACATTATACACCTTTACATCATATACCACAGTCCAACAAAAACTCAATATCGTAAAAATTTCACATAGCCGGCTTTGAAATTGGACTACTCATATATATGTATGCATTTGAATATTTTTAATGGATACATATGAACTTCGCTGATTTGTATAACAAGAAGTGATGCTCAATAGGCGAGGCCTTTAACTGCTTGAGAGCTTAATTATTTTCTTTTACTATCTGTGTACCATTTTTATCAGAGTTTTGGTTGCAAGATTTGTCAAAGTTTCAAAGCAAATTTTTAAAACTTCATAAACATTTTCTACTACTTGAATATACTCGTATTTCATCATTTGTGAATTTTTTCAGCGCGGTAAAAGGGCCATTTAATCTAATGAGAACGATGTTTGAAATAATTTGAGAAAAGGCGCAGATGATGACTTTTAGTAGCGCAACTTTGTCGTGATTCTATTAAAAATTATCAAAGGTGTATGTACGTATATCTGTAGCTAATAAGAACAAAGTATAAACATACAAAGTATATTCATACAAAGTATATGCCATACATTTCCTATACACTTTTTCACATCAATAAAATCAGCATACCTGACAGCACAATGCAAAAGCACAACAAAAACAACAGCAAAAACAACGACAAAAAAAGCAAATCTCGTTTGACAATCTCTTACCTTCAATTTAATTTGATAAATGAAGTCATTTTTATTAGCATAAAATCCTGAAAATCGTAAATATTCCTCGCACTTCTTAACAACACCAACAATGCCTGGCATTGACAAAAAGAAGAGGGTAGAAGTAAGTAAAGAAGAAGAAGAAGAAGAAGATCGAACACAATATGTGCGTAATTTAATTTCCTGCTTTTTGTCACTTTTTGCTTTACTTCCCAACCAACAATATGTCCTTTCACAACAAAATTCAATTTGTGCGGGATAAGAAAATTTCTTTGGCTGCTTCGACGATAATTTGTATGGGAGAATAAATACCTTGATTTTTTCTGGTTTGCTTGTACCTTTACAAGTACCTATCAAGTTAAAGCAGATGAAGGCAAAGGGGAAAACACACACATACATACACACATACATAAATCTAAATTCACATACACACCTCTATTAAGCTGTTTGAAAATGCAGACAAAAAAATCCTTGCCACAAAATGTGGCACTAAAGAAAAATAAATAATTGAGTGACTATAAACAGATTAAAAAAGAGCAAAAAAAAAGAATAAAAAATTAAAGAGAAATTGAACTCCCAGTTCTTGCGGTGTTGTTGTTGGTGAAAAATGCAAGAGGAAATTATAACGGAAAGTGTTTTTACTCAAGAGAGAGTGAGAGTGTGTAAATGAAATGGAAATGAAACGAGATTAATGAATCTGTGTGCATGAGTGAAAGTTGAGAGAAGCAAAAAACCCAAAAAAAAGAGAAAAGGGAGGAAGAGTGAAGTTTAAAGCGTGAGTGGAAAAGTGAGTAATGATAGAGAGTTTTTACTCATACTTTTTTTTTAGTGCATGAGTGGCAGTGATGCCGTTTTGATACAATCGTATCAAATGTGATACTTTTTTAAGCCGAAGATACGTAGATACTTTTTATTTTGCCGTAGAACAAATTTGATACATTTTTAATCCGTATCAAATAATTTTGATACAATTTAATCAAAATCTAAGAATATTAACCGATTATTCTTCATTTTTAAGATTTTCTTAAAAATATTAACAGCCTGTAAATACCACGAAAAACATGTATTGTGAAGGTCTTTGAAAATACAAAAAAGGGCAATATTTTATCAAACTTTATAGTAGGTATCACTGCCCAAGGAAGGAATATGCACGGCTCACTAAATCTAGCCACATATGACGGCAGAAAACGCGCGTCTTCATGTATGCACATTGCCCGAAATACAAAGAAATCGAGGGTTTTTGTAAAAAATTTTTTGGTGATACGAAAAAAAAATGGGCGTATCAAATTGTTACACGGGTTAAAAGCTCGAAAACAGCTTTCTTGATTAATTTAAGTGTTTTTTTCCAAATAATTTTCAGTGATACGAAAAAAACCATGAAGGTATCAATTTTTGATACCAAATTTTTTGAGGCTGCGGCAACACTGATGAGTGGGTGGAAAAAAGTAACTGAAATCAAGGGAAATACTGAAACTGAAGAGATACAGAGAAATATATAAAAGTGCGCCAGAGTTTTAATTTTTCGGTGGGTGTGCAAGTGATACAAACCCTTCAAAAAATCTACGCCTTATTTAAGGTTTATTCCAGAAGATTTAAACTAAATAATTGGAATAGAATAGGTAGAGGCTTATGAAATAATGCCTGATAATTCTAAGCGACAAAAGCTGTATGGTCGAAGGCTTATAATAAGGCTGATTTTCCTGTATTGATATCTTCAGTCTGTAAGGACTCTTCTCTCTATCTCCCCCCTCTCTCTCTCTCTCTGCGAGGAAACCCTATTCCCAAGGCTTATCTCTCATGAATAGATAATTAGATAATACCTTATAAAAAGGCCTTACATGTTGTTAATGTACCTTATAATAAGGCTTATTTTCCTTGCGTGTCAGCTGGGAAATACACTGAATATGTCTTTTTTTCTGAGCGGCAATCTTTCCTTCGACAATACGCAATTTTTACGCTCGCCATACATTGTGCTCTCTTTGCCAATGTTTGCTTATAAAACTCAATTCCTTTCCTCTCTATTTGAGATAAGAGCGCATAACAGAAAATTAAGCAATGAAACGTTCGGAGTAGAGCAAATGAGCGCATAACTGCAAGCAGCGCTGCCAGCGTATTACAGTTTTAACAGCTTAGGCTTCAGCTTAGGCTTATGAATCTCTTTGCAGGATATGTACTATATACATACGTTCATATTTATGTACATTTATTATCTTTATCAATTATGTACCTACGTGCATATGTTTTTGCTGCTGGTAAAATTTTACTTTATGCAACTGAAAGTGTGCCGTATAAATATTATTTTTATTATCTACAAATGCTACTACTTCATTGTTTACATAAGTGATTGTCTGACTGTCGGAAAAGTATGTATGTATGTACTATTTGTGCATGAGGATGAGTAGCGAGAAATGTAAATAAAAAATGTGTGAAAAGTCAATGAAATTTAGTTAGACAACAACAATGTGAAGACAACAACGACGACCAAGTCAATGCCTTCTAAATATCTAAGTAAGGCGACTAGACGGATGTACAATATTTATATTGTATAACAAACATTGATAAGGCGGTTTTTGTCGTTGCAGAGCGTTAAATGCATTGCCAGAGTTGAAAACTACCTACAAGGCCTGCGACTTGCAACATCAAAAAAGAAAGCAAAAATGCATAAAGTACTTTTACAACTAACGATAAGCAGTGAGTGTACCTACAACTATGATTTATTTTCCATCACAAAAATGCTCGCCACAAAATTATGCCACTTTTTGTTTGACAACGCTTTGCTGCTCGAATGTTTCTCAAGTCCTTCTCTAACATTATAGATTTCGTGAAGCTTGCCAATCAGAGTTATTAAATCTTTCGAAGAGCCGCCCTCATGAACATTCCATGTCATCTGCAGTATCAGGAGGAATAGAATAAGAGCCTGACTTGTATTCATCGAGAACGCGCTTTACTTGTCAATTACCCAACAAACACTGAGGTTAGTTATCGATTTGAGAATGACTCGAGAACTAGCCTCATTCTCAAACCTCTAACGTTAGAGGACGACTCGAAAATCTATCTCAAACAAAAGGGTACCTAATTCTAAAATCGAGAAAATTATAATTCTCGAATCGAATTCTAATCTAGTTCTCTAATGAGATTCTAATCAGAATTTGCAAATACTTCCAATTGAAATGAAAAACAAAGCTTTACATGATTTTTTCATTGTTTAGATTTTATTAACGCAATATGTGCCTAAATTGCATATGATTATATATATTGACATGTATATGTTTACCATATTTATAAGAACTGAAATTTAAACAAAACTCAATCTTATTATTTAAATTAAAGGTACTTCTTGTACTTTTTAATGGAAAACATTGTACTACGGTAATATTAACTTTACCATTTTTTAGTATCTAATTTCAATAATTGTATGTATATTCAATATATCACAGAAATATATTGAGAATTGATAAAAGGCGTGAGATTTGGCTCCTTCTCTAATCACTCGCTAATCGAATTCTAGTGTAGTTTTCAACCCTAGTTATCGATTTGAGAATATATATAGTTATCTAAGGTAATCTCGACAAAATTTCTAACGTTAGAGACTGTGTTTGCTGGGTATTCTGAATAGAGAACTACTACACGATGTTCTTAGATTTTTAAGTTGTCAGCCTTTAAACCAAAATGTCTTCAGAATGATTTTGAGTCATTCCATGATAGTTTTGCTTCAGCGAAAATTCAGTTAATAGAACTAAAGTTAGTACAATATCGACAATGACCGCTGCCAAAGTCCAAAACTGTCAAGGGATGACAGTAAAGCGTAACAAGCTGTGTAAGTAAGTAAGTATGTACCTATATGATAATGAAATGTTTAATTTAATGTTGCTAAAAATAAACTAAAATCACCCCGAAGCGTAAATCTAGTGCTGCACTTACATCATTCTATTAACAATAACCCTTTTGAAATGAAGCAAATAGCCGTAAAAAGGTTGTATATTCTAAGCTAAATTACTCGTATATATGTATGCATGATGAATAAATATAAAAAAAACTAATAACGATAACTAGCCAAACCATGTTAAGTTATGTAGCTTTGAAAACCCCCTACCGAAAAAAGATAAAATAAATAGAACGAAAATGTGAGTAGCCGCAATCATGCGAAAGGTAAATAAAGTTGTTATTGATGTTACACACCTTTAAGCACGAATCACATATACAAATAAACAAATATACACACAAAAAATGCTTAAAATAAATGTGGTAGGATATCAAAAAAAAAAAAAACATATCATCATCAGCAGCAACAAAGCAAGGCGACATTTTTAGACGTTATCAACAGCGCTATTGTTTGTATGTTTGTGTGTTTGTTTGTAAGGGTGCGTTTATGTCGGAGCAATAGAAGAAAGAAAGATAGCTGTGCGTGATAAACGCTTATCGGAATAGCGCTATTGAGTGTTTATGTCGGAGCAGTGATAAGAGCAATAGTAGCGAAGAGGTCAATAAGCGGAGGTAATAGCGCTGTTCGACCAAAGCATATAGCGCTATTGAGTGTTTATGTCGGAGCTAAGCTAGCAAAGAGTGGAATAGCGCTGTTATCTGCGTATATTGAAGCTATGGTACTAGATTTGTCTTTAGTGTATTGTGGTACTTAAATAAAAATTTTAGAGTAACCGAAAAGGAGAAGAGACGTTGTTATTTTACACATAATAAATATTTACATATATTTCTGCTCCACACATACTTATCTATATATTTCATTTTTTTTAATTTGAAAGGTTATATAAAAATTGTGTATAGAAAGTAATAAAACACATAAACAATGTCCCTCTTATTCATAAAAAATAAAATAGATTTATAAAATTTTAGAAATCGAAAAATTTTATGAAAATGCCACTTAAAAATTTTTAAAACCTATTTTATTTTTTATGCATGAATTCGTATATATTTACTTACGTTTGGCTTTCATTTCACATGCTACGGCCGTCCACAGTTTATCCAAGACAAGCCTATTGGGATGATTTGGATTTCTTTGATCCCACAAAGGTTGCCTTTTAAAAATTGCACTGATGGAACTTTCTGTTTCCATAATGAATAGCGCTAATCGACTAAAGAAAATCAATGAATTAATTTTCTTCGCTCTTATACTTTGATACGCGCTTATAGCGCGGCTCCGACATAAACAGAAGTACAGAACTCCCATTTACAATTTCGTTGCTAGTATCCACTCTTTCTTCTATTGCTCCGACATAAACACTACACGCGTTTCCCATAAGGTATTTTCTCTGCTATGATAATAGCGCTAATGTGGTGAATTTCTTTAGTCACCCACTGCTCCGACATAAACAGAAGTACAGAACTCCCATTTACAATTTTCGTTGCTAGTATCACTCTTTCTTCTATTGCTCCGACATAAACACTATACGTGATTTCCGTAAGGTATTTTTTTTGCTATTATCTGTGGTGAGCTTAGCGCTTATCGCAGCTCCGACATAAACAGAAGTACAGAATTCCCGTTTACAATTTTCTTCGCTATCTTTCTTTCTTTCTTCTATTGCTCCGACATAAACGCACCCTAAGCCAAATTGTGTTTAGTTTGGCTTGAGTTTTTGTGTAGTCATAGACCGGAAAAGGGTAACCAACCTTTTTATAGCGTCGTCTACTTATTTAGATATGTATATCCATAGTTTTATAACACTTAGTTATTGTATGCCTTTATATGGCCAAATCGGCTGACGCGTGCAATACACTGAACAAAATAAACATGCATCTGTGTGTGTGAGTGTTATTGTATTTGGTTCTGACAGCAAAAAGGTCGGTGCTGACAGTCAACAATGTTGCCGCACAAAAAAAGGTAGATAGTTTGATAGTAAATGACACTTTTACATTTAATTTGTTGTTGTTGTTGTATCTATCTTTTTCATTATTTTGCTTTTAACATTCACTTATTATTGGTTTTCTACATTGCATTTGTGCTATGCCGCCACATTTTGCCTTTATACCTACTACCAAGGTGAATATTACCTTTATACCGTGTGTTTGTGTTATTCTTTTTGTATCGTTTTTTTTTTTTTTTTTTTTTGGAAGAAGTTGGAGGGTATCATTGCTGCTTATCAGATTTTGGCTGGTTGTACCTATGATGACTTTATTATTATTATTGTGCTGCAGGCCAAGAACAGCGCGTTCCTCAATCGTATCCGTGCGCGCAATTAATTCCATGGCAGACGTGTCACATAGAGACATTTAGGTTTTAATAAGCAAAAAGGGAAATTGTGTATATATATATGTATGTATTTAGAAGCGAAAATAAATGAGTTTTTAAATACGTTTCAACCACTATGCTCATTTTAATTATATTGAAAACAAACATATGTTGGCTAGTTTAATGTGTAGCAAATAGTTTTTTTCATATAGAAAATGCTGCAATTGACGAAAAATTTTAGTTGTTTTAGGTATTTGAAGTGTTCATCCATCTGTTCTTTGGCAGTTGACCACTTTTCAGAACAACATTTTTTGATAGTTTTCTTTTGCTTTTTATGATGCCGTGTGTATCCTTTCATATGCTATTGCTATGATGAGGACTTGTTTTCGATTTAAGAAGTTTATGGAAACAGACGACGCACAGTGCTTCGTCCCATAGGCAAAATTAAGATAAAATAAACTGCGTAATTTATTCAAGTAATATATATTTTTGTGAAGCTAACATATCACCTGAAATAAATATATAAGTAGAATTTATAATCTCATGCTTTTGTTGCCAATAGAGGTCGCTAAAGTCAGTACAATTTTGAGGCAAAACTGTTTTAAGGTAATACGATTTTTAATGTGTTACAAAAAAAATTGCCAAAAATTCATTTTAAATCGGATAACTCTGAAACTTGCCACATTTGCTTGCCATTATATGCCCTAATAGCTGAAATAACTTTTGATAAATGATTTATTTCAGAAAGGTGACTAGTTCCATCGAAACATTTGCGACTTTTTTATTGGAGTTCAAAAAATTACTAAAGTTTGATAGAGTCAAACAAAAAAATAAAAAAGAACGACTATTTTTTTATTAGCGAATTTGGTTAACTTTGAAGTGTTCTAGTAAAATCTGTAAAAAAATTGCATTGTTTTTTGCCGGAAATGTAGAAATTGTACGATTTTGTAAAGCCATATTTTTTAAATTTTAAAAAATTTTGCAGAACCTTATATATATGGTATGGAAAAAATTTAGCAAAATTAATGTATGTAGTTATTTTTTCTCTCATGCTATAGGAAATTAGCCTAATTATGCTAAAATATACAGTTTTTATTAATATGTGACAAATACTAACAAAAAAACATACATGTAATACTAACTTTTTTAGGTGAGACACATAAAATTTTACAAAGTTTGACAAAATTAAAAAAAAAAAAACAAGAAAAAACGACTATTTTTTTATTTTAATTTTCGATTCTATGCTAGGAGGTCTTGCTACCAAAAAAGAAAAAGTTTAAAAAATTATGCCGGAAATCGCTAATTTAGTACTTTATTTAACATCCCAAAAATTTTATTTTTACATGGAAAAATTTTATAATAAAAAAGTATTTCTGTGTTAACTCTAATAATATTGCGCTTTTAAAAGTTACAATTTGATATGTGCCAAAATCATATTGACATTTTGCAACAAAATAGTGCATTAAACTATACTAGTAACAACCAACATATTTTCTGAACAAATTTAAGAGTAATTTTCTTTAGAACCATTTTTTGCAATAACTAACGGGAGTAGTCCATCCCTGATTTTAAAAGGATAATTATATATGTTATAGTAAGTTTTTAATGTATTGTGATTACATGTTAATCCAAAAATTACTTTTTGTAAAAAATGATATATGGGAGGTAGTCATGTCCTTGCACTGAAAAGGACGAAACTTCTCACCTAGTTTAAAAACATAATTCTATAAACATATACCAAAATTCATTTCATTCTGTTTGAAATTGAAGTTGAAATCACAATTTTAAAATTAAGGATATATGGGAGGTACTTATATCCTTTCAAATAAAAGAACGAAAGTTATAACCTAGTTTAAAAGCATAATTCTATAAAGATATGCCAAATTTGATGTCATTCTGTTTGAAATTGAAGTTGAAATCACAACTTTAAAATCAAGGACATATGGGAGGTAGTCATGTCCTTGCATCGATTTGGCCAAAACTTCGTTTTTTTCTTATCTCTATTATTTTATGCCTGTACACAAAATTTCATCGTTCTGCGATTACTCCCCTAATTTTGCCGATTCACTATATTGAGACGAAGCACTGTGCGACGTATTGCAGTTCAAAGGGAGAAAATTTTGTTATACGAAAAACTTTCTTTATTATTCCAAGCGATACTTAATTCGAAATAAAGTCCAAATAAAAAACATAGTGAATTTTATATGAGTTATTGGCCAGTTTTTAATTAAGGAAAATTGAAAAAAAAGCTCATATAAAATTCACATAAAATAATTATTAGAAAAAAACGGCCATGTAAAAACATACGTAAATAAAAAACATAGATTCAAGGTCAATAATCTGGTATTCCCGCGTGTATAAAGAATTTGAGGGTACAGAGACTTGAAAGGAATATGTATACAAAATCAGCACAGCGTATCTATAAAAGGGGGTTTGTTTGTAACTAAAACTAATTTCGATCATCAAAAAAAAAAAAAAGGAAAAAACGGAACTAAACAAAAAAAAATTGAAAACTTAAATCAGAACAAAATCAAAGCTTAATTCTATTTACACAAGTTGATTGCGAATAAACACACATATGTACATACACACAAAAATACGTCTATAAAGTTGTTACACGAAAATTTGCCATTATTTATGCAAACTTGACCGTTTTTAAATATTTAACCCAAACAATCAGAAGCCATGTTAACAAACTGCCCTTTCTTTCATTTTCAACACAACATTGATGACTCTGGAGACGTGTAGGTAAACTTGTACCTTCTTGTGCCTTTCTGTGACTTCTGTGGTTTAACATTTGTTGGTTTTGTTTTTACTTTGTGGAACTACACACAACTCGTTAAGTCAAACTAAACAAAATTTCATACAAAAAATAAATACGAAAGTAAAAAATAAGTTGTAAATAAACACAAAAAAAATTCTATTTACAAACGAAATAAGTTTTTCTTATAATTCTAAGTTCTCTTTTAATTTTTCAAATCTTTTATTTGACGTTGATAAATGCATATATGTACATTAGATGCGTTTTTTTTAGATATTCCTTCCGGCACCGGAATATGAAAATAGGATGTTTTAGAGTAAGTAAACTGAAAAAAAAGTTGACTTTTCCAAAAACTGGATGGAGCTACACCGAAAACCGCGCAGAATTTCAAGGTATGTTTAGATTTATGTATGAAAAAAGTTAGGATTTTGCACAAGAAAAAAAACTGATATCCAGCCATACGTAAAATTAAACGCTAAATCGAATGGCGTATTCCGTTTTTTCGGTACACTCCCCAGGGAAGGTAATATCGCGGTCTAAAGTGATAATTTTCTTTTTTTTTTCTCATGAATATTCAACTTCTTGCCCTATACTCTACCCGAAAGCGGACATTATTTTTCAATTAAATCACACGGTAGGCTGCGTTATTTAATGCGCTTTCCAGAAATGTATAGGTTTTAAAAATCAAATAAAATTTGGATGAGTTCATCAAGTTTAAATGAAGTAAAGTCGGGTATAAAAGGGTAACATACCTTAAAATTTCTTAAATTTTTTTAACAATTTTGCTCTTGAAGGCGGTTTTTTGGGTTATTCGTGATTTTTTTATGTTGGTGGATATTACCTTCCCTGGGTAGTTTACCTAAAAACTGAAGACGCCATTCTCTTTAGTGGTTAATTCTGCGTATGGGTGGATATCAATTTTTTTCTTGTGCAAAATCCTAACTTTTTTCAGACATAAATCTAAACATACCTTGAAATTCTGGGAATTTGCGCAGTTTTCGGTGTAGCTCCATCCAGTTTTTGGAAATGTGAAATTTTTTTTCAGTTTACTTATTCTAAAACAACCTATTTTCATATTCCGGTACTGGAGGGAGGATCTGAGAAGGTTTAAAGAATCCCATACAAAAAAAAAACTCATCTAATGTACATACATATATGTAGTTGTATGTGTATAGGAAATTATAATGGAAAATAGTAGAAAGTAATATTCTATCCTCTTAACTCTGAAAACATACATGCATATGTATGCACATACGAGTAGATATATGTACATACGAATGATAAATGAATATTCTTGTGCGCAAACATAATTCAGGAAAAATGAATCAGAATAGGTAGTATGTACAGTAAAATTGTGTGCATATGTATGTACATACATACATATGTATATGGAAGATATAAAAATCCCTATTTTGCCACACAAAAACACACATACTTATCCTCACGTACCTGTGCAATCATATTTACATTGAAATTTTTGTTCCTAATCCCTTTGGAGCTGCTTGTGCAAATAAGCTTTGAAAATCATATTACTTCGGGATTTGGAAATTTCTACCTTATTTGATTTTTACCTTTGCGCGCATACTATTTGCCCCCCGCACCCCCTCGCACATAAAGATAAGTACTTATATGTGTGAGATTTAAATGTGCATATCTAATTTGCTTATATTTTTGTCGTATGTTAGCATTAGGGTGCTTCCAAGTTAATTATTCTAGAACTGAATTTGACAGTTTATTCTCATAGGCTCTTGGAAAGCTTTCAATAATGGTATTGGCCTTAATTTATACACGAGGCAACCTAACAAACATTGAAATTAGTTATCGATTAGAGAATGATACGAGAAATAGCTCTTTTCTTATACTATCTCTAACGTCAGAGAACCAGTGGATATTCATAGCGTTCATAGGCAAACAGGCAGAGAATTCTCAAATCGAAATCTAATGTAGTTCACTAATGAGATTCTAATGAAATTTTTTAAACGAAATCCAATTAACATAGACACTTGTTTCATAGATATTAAGATTTGGCTCTTTATCCAATAACTTTCCAATCGAATTCTAATTTAAATTTCTACCATCATTCTCGATTAAAGAAAAGTTAGAGAATGCCTTAACGTTAGAGACTGTGTTCACTGGGAACTTTCTTTGTCACCAGAACAAGTTGAGTACATTATAACCTACAATTTGTACCTCAGCTAGTTCTTGTCGTTCTAGTTGTTCTCTTGATTTTGATAATTTGATATTAGTTTTAATTTTAAATGGTTTAAAGTACATTAGAGACTTCTTTAAAGACTATCGAAGTTTCAAAAGCTTTTCAAAACGCGTTTCCAACTGTAAAATCGAATGGTTTCATTATCTAACTCAGAATAGTTATAGATAATATTTTTTTGCTATTTCTTCATAAACTTTTTGTACTTCCGCGAAGATTATATATTACTACCCTCTTATATTGCTATCACCCTAATGTGCCTTTTCCCCCTCAAAAGAAAAAAAGTTTTTTATTTGTGTTTCACCAAAATTTTTCGATTGTAAAAACATAATTTTTTTTTATTGACCCGGTAGCACTCAACGGTTAACCAAAGTTTTTTGATTAGCTATTGTATGAAGCACTTTTCCGCTTTCTTTCGATTTTCCCATTTTGGGATTTTGTATAGTTGATGTTAAAGTTTTTTTTTCTTTTTTGCTTACATTTTTGTGTGTGATCTCCTTGTTGTATTTGCGTAGTTTTTTTCTATTTAATATTTATTTTTTCTATTTTGTTGCGTCAACAATTTAATTTGTTCTGTGCTTGCCGATTGCATTGTGCTGATAAGGAAGTTTTGTGTGTGTTTTTATTACACTAATTTGTTTCTGTATTGCATTTGGTGAAGTGATATTTTTGTATTCTTATTTCTAGTTGGTATTTTTTCAAGTGTTTTTTTTTTATTGTTATCTTATTCAAATAACATAAAAGAAGTGATTTTATAAGGAGGGGTGAGGAAATTGTTAAGTACTATACTAATAGCACTTTTGTAGGTTCCTTATAAGGTATTTCCTAAGCAAAGATGTTTCCTTCGTGGCTAAAAAATAGCATAATAACTAAAATGTTATAATAAAGGTCCGTTTATTTCGAAAAGTGGAACCTTATTAACACGTTGGCTGCCAGTGTATCACCGGTGATCACAACAAAAAACCACTCACAGGTGCCAGGAACAAAATTACTTTTGCTTTTTTGTATTATAACGGGATTTTTTACCTAGAGTAAAAGCCATGCTGGCGACGCATCTGAACATGCTTCTAAGCTGTGATGACCCCGCGAACATCTGCTTTTTTATTTTAAAATGTTGTTTAAATTTTAAGCGCCTAGGCGTGTATCACCGGTGATACACTGGCACCTGGGGGTGGTTTTCTGATGTGATCACCGGTGATACACTGGCAGCCAACGTGTTAAGTAAGATAATTGTGTCCTCAAAGCGTTTGTGCCATATAGTCTTCTATTATTTACTCACGGAACTCTCCTGAAAGACTGTATAATTCTAAAAATAAGTTAATTTCTTTAACGATTAGTTTGTTTTAAATTTATTAACCATTTCCAACTCCTCATTCATATTTCATCCGAAGCAAATTGTCACTCTCTCGTTCTGTATGCGCTCTCATACGGAAGCAAAATTCACATGTGTATTAAAACTGTGCACTTTCCCTTGATTGCAATTCTGTGTATCAATCTCTCGTAAAATAAATTTCCATAAAAAACTTTCATCACGAAACCGAAGTGTGAATAATCATTCCACTTATGCGACATATGAAAAGCTTACGCGTTCAAATGAAAATCAATAATCCTTAACAAAGAGCGTTTTTATTCTATTTTAGCACAGCTGCGATCGATTGGAAAGCACTATTCAGCAAATGCGGGCAATGAATGTGGCATGCTACATTTTTTTTTGCAATTTTTTTTTTATAAAACAGCGTCAATCAATTAAGTATAACACAAATTAAAAATGCATCTCTGCTTAAATGAAATTTTTTTGCAATTGTCTTTTAGTCAACAGTCAACAATCTTCTTTATGCCAACAACAAAAAAGACAACAACAACAACCATGACAGGCGATATGCATGAAAAATCGCTTAATATCAGCTAAAAGTCAACCAATAAAATATTTTCTCGATTGCAAAGCGCAGTCTCTGAAAAGTATCAGATTACAAAGAGATTACAACGGGCTTAAAATATGGAATGCATACATATGTATGTATCTACAATGAATGTATATAAACATATGCACATAAACATGAGTGATGCAGCAACACAATATCAACAAAAAAAAAACAAAATTATAATATTTTCAATCGAAAATTTAATAAAACCACCAAACAAGCAAATGAAAACAAACAAAACAAGTAAGGAAGCCTAAGTTCGAGTGGAATCGAACATTAGATACTCAGCTGTATGCTTTCATTATTTGTTTGCGTTTGATGGAAACACGGATTATTTTATATAAAGCGAGTGGCGCATAAAGTGGGCGTAGCCACGCCCATTTTCAACATTTTTATCAGTCATCCAACTAAGCATATGAATATTATTATTTGTGCAAAATTTCATTTCTTTACGACTTCTAGTTACAAAGATGTCACGTTACAAATTCCAAAAGGGTGTTCCAGAAATATCTTTGTTAAAAAGTAGGCGTGGTCATAAACCGATTTCAATAAATTTTTGCGTGTCTATTAACACAAGTTATAAAAGTGTATAAACCAAGTTTCGTTATAATATCTCAATTATTTGTCGAGTTATAGGCTCAGAGATCTCGTATATTCCTGTATCTAAAAAGAGGCGGTGCCACGCCCATTTTCCAAAATTTTTGTGTTTTTCGTTTTATGTCCGCAGTTGGACTCCTGCTATAAAATTTCAATGATATATCTTTATATTTGACAGATATATCGCTTAAAATGTTTTTATTAGGCCACTTTATAATACACATATATAAAAGTGGGCGTGACCGTCAACCGATTTTAACTATTTTCCGTCCAAACGTTTGCCTAAGTAAGTATATCACGCGTACCAAATGTGATCGATTTATCTTCAATGGTTTCTGAGTTATGACATATAAAACTTTCAAGGTTTGACCCTTAATAAGTGGGCGTGGCACCGCCCATTTTCCAAAATTTCATCAAATTTCTTCCTAGGGGCCTGAGCTCAACACGTGGGTAAAATTTCATCGCTCTAGCTATATTAGTGACTGAGATACCAAATTTCCGATTTTTTCTATATAGGAAAAGTGGGCGTGGTCATGGTCCGATTTCGCCCATTTTCAATACCAACCGTCCCAGTCTCGATACCAACTTGCATTTCAAATTTCATCGAAATATCTAAATTTTTGCACGAGTTAGAGTGTTTACAGACGGACAGACGGACGGACGGATGGACATGGCTCAATCGATTTCTCTTTTCACCCTGATCATTTTGATATATATAAGTCTATATCTATCTCGATTATTTCATTCTGTTACAATCCACCGTTATGTGATTAAAACTATAATACTCTGTGTACTAGTACAGCTGAGTATAAAAACAAAAAAAAAAGCAAACACTTAAATTTAAAGTCAACATAAAGGGGGAGGAGTGAAGGAGAGGCGTTGAAAAGCGAAGCGAATATAAAACACATATTGACTATATTGGGGCCAAAGGATTTACGAGCGAGCGTTATTTGTGTGCTGCTGCTGGCCCACATTTGGGGTGGCGCATGAGAAAGCGGAAAAAAATTGGAAAAAACTTAAAAAAAAAAAAAAAAAAAAACAAAACACAAACAAACTAAAGCGCAAATTTACAGATAAACTTCAACAAAAACAAAGAAAAAGCCACAAAAGCAACTGCTGACGAAAATTTTGCGAGCGCGATAAATTTACACCTACTGCGAAAATTTATAAAGTTGAGGAGCAAAGTTAAAAAATATGCTTATACACACATATGTATGTATATGTAGGTACCCTGCAGTAAAAATCCGCAATGAATCCTTAATGAATCACTGATGCAATTCACCTATGACGAGGAGGTATCAGTGAATACTTTCATATAAAGACTGATGAATTTTTCATATAAATGGTTTGCTTTCCTCAGAAAAAAAACAAGAACAAATAAAAATATACTGAGTTATGACGACAGTGATGAATATTCAACAAAGAATCATCACTGATCCTTCAGCAGTGAAATAAATTTACTGCAGGGTATGTATATGTTTTTATATATATATGTATGCTTGTGCGTATTTATGCATTTCGCTAGTTGGCTTGAGTCTACTGCTTTCGGTGCGATTAAATTGGCACATTTTTGACCGTGACTTGCCAGCCGCCTGCCAAAAAATTGCTTACTACAACACTGTTTTTCGTATGTACGTATGTAAATAAAAACATATGTATACCGTGTTCGACACCCAAAAAATGCATATGCATATCGGCTTTATGCTTTATACAAGGCAACGCAAAAGTTGTCAGCCATATATACCGACGATATATTCAAAATATTGGCTGCAGAACTAAGAAAACCCTGAGCGCTTCCTACATACATATGTATATTCAAAAGAGCTTTTTACTCTGGTTTAAAAGTTCGTACACTTTTTAAGTGGACTGATTAACTTAAGAAAATCCATATAAAATAGAATTAACAGCTTGGGAAAAAAACATTTCGATGTGTGGTATATTAAAGCAAGCCGTGAAATCCAACGAGGAATCACTATTGTCAACAAGTGTTACTTTGAACCAGGTTAGGTTAGGTTGATGTGGCTGGCTTTGCAATTCATGAAAGCGGGGAGCATACTTAGGCCGAATTGGTCCGTTGTGACACCACACGGGAGCCCTAGCTTCCTATATACATTTAAAAACCTGTCCGGACAATAGATTTAATATAGATTGAGATTAGATACTCGTTAATCAAAACCAGCGCAATTGTTTAATGAAGCGCAGAAAATCTAATATATCTTTGCATTTTGCAACACCGCCAGACACTCGATAAAGTGTTTACGGAAGAAGCGATAACTAGTGCAGGACAGTGGCACAAATAGTGCTCCACACTTTTTATCTCTTCCACGTCTCTGCAGTTGCGGCAGAAATCGTGTTTGTAGAGGCACATACTAGAGGCAGGAGTACACATGAGACAGTGGCCCATAGAGAGTAGCTTCAAATGTAGCACCGATACAGATCTCCCCTCTTCCAGTCTAGGCCAGATTTGCCTGGAAATCACACAAGTTGACTCCCTGGCCCATATAGCGTTAGCCTGTTCAATGCAGCGAGATCTCTTGACTGCTCAAGGGGGACCAACCCAAATCGCAATTGTGATTTCCTGCATGTTTGCGCCCTCCTTTGCTAACTCACCCCCAATGCTGTTATCCCGGACGTCGCTGTGGTCTGTGACCCAATTGACATTCAGGTCACACCTTTCGGCTAGTTTTTTCAGAGATTGCCTACATTTCATTGCAACTATAGACTTTGGAAAAATCCAGTCCTCTGTCATGCTCTACAAGTCGCTCATCGTTATAGTTATGTGGTGCCATAACACAGACGATATTAGCATCAGATGAGATAGCATTCAAATAAAAAGTTCTTCTAAAAATTTATGAACCTTTACGCGTTGGCGATGGCGAGTGTCGGAAAAGAAGTTGCTCGCAGACATCGACATTGTTCAGCGAATAAAAATTCAGCGACTGCGTTGGCTAGGGCATGCCATGGGAATGAATGTAGATGCTTCTGCCCAGAAAGCATTTCTATCGACACGCACCGCTAAGAGCAATGGAAGTGCAAGTCAGGAAAAGAGAAATCTATTTAGAAATGTCAAGTCCATTTTCCAGGAGATTAATTCTCTTCCATAATAAAACCGCTAAAGAAAACGTTTTGTGTCACCTTGTTTGCTTTTTAATTGGCAAATTGGTTTCCACGCAGCATATGCATTCATACATACAGTAGTCCATACTAAATGAAATAAATACATATGTTTGTTTATGATCTTTTATCGATTTCACCGTTGCCATCAGCGCTGCCGCTGAACTTTGCTTTTGCCAACAAAAAACTGCAATTGGAATTTAAAGTTACAATTATGCGGATTGCCGTTTTGAATTTCGGCGAATTTTGTGCGCTTCCTGTTTGTTTGTAAGCGAAATTTTCGAGTGGATCTCATTTTAGTTGGTGTGGTGTGTTGTAGTTGTTTTTTAGTGGAATTTTGTAGTTGTTTTTTTTGTTGAATTTTGTAGTTGTTTTTTCAGTGGAATTTTGTATTGTTTTTTTTTTTTTGTTTTTTACATATTTTTGTTGTGGGGTTTTGGTTTCAGTTTATTTATTTAGTTACATAAATTTGTGTTTTCCATTTTTGCACTTTTATGTGTTTTTTGGCTTACTGTTGCTATCTGTTGTTTACATAAATATATAAAAATATATGTATGTACATATATTTATGTATGTAACAGTGTTTCATTTCACATTTAACACAAATTATTAAAGCTGCAATGCATGCCACCGGGTCATTGAAATGTATAAACTTGTGCATTTTAAGTTATGCGCATGTGTGTGTGTGTTTGTAAATGTTTTGCATTCAAGTTGACCACAATTGCTGGAGAGTTGCCACCATTTTACTGTTTTTGTTGTTGTGTGTTGGCAACAATGTTTGCGGTTATTTAAATGACCAACATTAAAATATTTTGGTTGCTTGTAAGCGCATTAATTATTATTGTTAATGGCAATTTTGGTTTAAAGTTAGACAAAACTATTTACGTATTCATTAAAAAAATTAAATTTTAATTTTTTTTTTGAATTTGAAATTAACATTTTTGATTTGAATTTATTTAATTAATTATTTTTAATATTATTATTATTTAGTCTTTTTTTGGCATGGAAATATTCACTTGAATATTAAAATTAGCACATGTGTCACCCTATGACAAGCTATGACAGTGAACTGCGACTGCTCTTAGAACCAGCTGTTATTTGCTACTAGTATTTTTTCAACTTTGTATTGGTACAAAAATTATTCCTTTTCGCGGAGATAAGCAACGCTTTTCAAATTCGAGTTGTACCGCAACACTGATTTGCCCTTTTGATCACGGTCCGACGCCAAATCATGGTGAAAATCAAGGCAGATCTAGGAAGGTAGGCCCGGTGGCGAATTCAGAAATTTCCCATGTATTTTGTTATTGTAATTGGTAGAGTGTAATGTCAAAATGATATTTCGCTGTGGTTAAAATCTGAATTCGCTTGGGGATCATCCATTCCTATTGGCCATGATGTGAATTCGCTTTGATGTGAATACCTTTGTAAATAAAAAAAGAACTTTTTCAACTTTTTAGATATGCCTTGGTCAAAATTAAAATTACTCAGTGTGCTCTCCTGCCCTCTCTCTCATTTTTCGCTTTAATGGAAAAGCAATAGGAGATATTTGGCCGCATTGATTTTGATCTGAGCGTAAACTGGGCCAATGCATATAAAATAGAGAGAGCGCTTCTAAATTAAAGCGACTCTTCAACTGTGTTTACGATATTTGTAAACACGTTTACGATATCTATTTATCTTAACTAAAAACTTTATTTATTAATTATAAAATTATAGAAAAAATTATATGCCTATGCACTGCTCCTGACTCATACGAACACATCCATATAAATTTTATGTGGGTATGAGTATGTTAAATGTGCAAAACAGCCTGGCAATTGTTTGTATGGAAAAAATATTAGCCTATTATTATTTGCTATTGTAAAATGCATGTGTTAGAAAAGAACAAAAAAAAAATCCAAAATCGTGAATAATGTGTACTCATGAGCCTTGACGGATTTTTATGCCCTTTCTGGTTTTCTTGGAATTAAAATGCGACTACAGTTTTTTATAATTTTTTGTTGTTGTTGTCACTGCTACTATTTTGTTGTTTATGTTTTTGGATTTTTGGGTATTTCTGTTTTTTTTGTTTTTTTTTTCTGTTGTTTTTTGTTTTTATTTTTGTTTCTGTTTTTTTTTCTTTTTTAAAATTTCTTGTTTTTTTTGTTTTTGTTTTTTTGTTCCTTTTTTTGTCTTTCTTTTCTATATTTTTTCCAGTTTTTTTTTTTTTTGATTTTTTTGGTTTTTTCTCATTTTGTTTTTTGTTTTCGATTTGTATTTCTGATTTTGGTGTTTTTGTTTTTGATTAGTCTTTGTTTTTGTACTTGTTTTAGTCTTTGTGTTTTCTTGCTTTTTTTCTGATTTTTTTTTTGTTTTTGTTTTTGATTTGTGTTCTATGTTATTTTTTTTTGGTTTTGATTTGTTATTCTTTTGTTTTTGTTTTTTTTTTTTTTTTTTTTTTTTGTTTTTTTTTTATTTGTTTGTTGTTCTTTTGTTTTTTTGTTTTTTTTTTGATTTTGTTTTTGTTCTGGATATCTGAGTTAGGTTTTTTGTTTTTGATTTGTTTTTGTTTTTGTTTTCTGTTTTCTGCTTTCTGTTTTCTGTTTTAGTTTTTGTTTTTTGTAGCTCTTTTGTTTTTTTTTTTTGCTTTTTTGTTTTGTTTTTGTTTTTATTTACGCATCAAAAATTACACGATCTCTTTTTAGATTTCGAGCACGCAAACAAAAAAAAAACAACTGACTCGTATGGCAGGGCTGCCTGCCCACTTTGGTATTTTCTGGATATATAAAAGGTGCATTTTCACGGGATTAAGTGCGACACTGAAAACTTTTTTTGCACTAATGCAGTGTGACATTTTGCATTTTTCTAAAAAACCCAAAAGAGGATACAAGTGACGCCTCAATATGTGGGCCACTACTGTAGCTTATTGCTACAACATATTTATAGAGTTGCCTCCACCACTTTTCCTCAACCTAAACTCGAACAACTAAATTTTAAATGTTGTAGAAAAAAGGCAAAACATGTCAACTGCCAATTTATGAGCACCAAAAACTTTTGTCGGAAATAGTTTTAGTTAAACTGGGCCAGTAAGTCAGTTACACCATAAGGAATGCATTGACATCTAATTACATAGATACATACATATATGAACACATATGTACATATGTAAGTACGTACATAAGTGCCTACATAAATATGTTGGCATGTGCGCTGAGTTTTAGTATGAAATTCCGCCATAAAAAGCCATAAATGGCAAATGGCCAAAAATAGTCAAGCCAAGATGGAGAATGTGGGTGGTTGCAGCAGCAGAAACAACAACAGCAACTGGCCAACAACAGAAGTTTGCAGTTTGGCAGTTAGTGTGCAACTCAAACTGCCACACGCTGTGGGCAGATGTTCCACGAAATGGCTGGCTTGTTATTTTATTTGGAATTGTTTTTAACAGTACTTTTATTATTATGTATTTTTTTCCAGTGTTTGCCGTACCTTATTACCTAGTAGCCTAGTTAACAGATTTATTTGCTACTTCTTGTTGTTTTTGTTTTGTTTTCTTTTTGTGCTATATAAATAAATAATACATAAATGCCTTAATAAAAAATTATAAGAAAATTAAAAGATCCTATAGAATGAAAATAACATTTTTTCAGCGCACACAAAAATAATAAACGAGCAAAGTAGCGACGAAATCATACAAGAAAATTTATATTAGAACAAACGGCAAAAGCAATAAAACAGTCAGAATGTTGTTAAACAATGAATTACATACATGCAGAGCCATGGCAGACATTAGGGCAGTGAAGGAATTACTGCAGTGCAGCAAAGCTAACCACCCACCACTTTACTCCAACACCAAATCATAGAGGGGCATACTGCAGTAAACTTATGCCTTTTTCTTTTCTCGAAAAAATGTTGCCCTGTCTGATTTTCTTAGCCATTTTGTAAGCTTGTGTGGTGATTTCAACGAATGTTGTCCTCTGACTAAGTAAGAGGGCACCATTAACTACAAATTCAGCCATTTTATAGAAAGTCATGTTACGTAATTCGATAATTGAGATATTAAAGGGCAACATTTTTTGTCAGAAAAGAAAACGCCATTAGTAATGCAGTAAAAAGCAAGTGCAGTAAAGCTTACTGAATCCTCATGAAATTGCAATAACTATTAAAATATTACGTTATGTTGCAAAATATTCGAGTTCAAACTGAGTTTTGCGAAAATTTTCGGGAGAAAGTCAAAAACAAACAGTTTACTGCTTGAATACTGGTAATGAATTACTACTGATACTTGAAAATGCCCATCTATGCACCAAATGCGCTACAGTGGTGGAAAGGTAAATAAGAGCAGCAGAGATGGGTAGCCTAAATTTAGTTAGAAATTAAAATTATATAAACAGCTTTGCGTTATGGAATTAGCAAACAGAAGGTAGCTTCTAATTGCCATAACTTTTCGTCCGCTGAATAGTCTACAACACAGCTGAGTATAAAATTAATGCAACAAAATGATAAGACTAAGTGCTTTACACAAAGAAAGACATTAAATTTCATTCAAGCATACATAGTACATATATGTATGTATGTAAATATATTTTATGAGCTACTTGCAATTGATATTGTTTTTAAGTAGTTTATGTGCTAGCGCATGCTAAGCACACACGCATTAACCCACTCCCAGCCGCATTTGACGTGAAGCATTTAAATTTAATTCCAACAGATAAATCGGACATGCACCACATATTTATAAAAAAAAACGAGAAACGAAATGTTGGACAAGCGTTATAAACAAATAAACATCATATAGTTGTGTATATATGTATTTCTTTACAGCTTCCATGCCGCGCCCCAGTGCAACAAAAAAGCAACCAACCATCGACACAGGCACGCCTAATCACTTTGGCCTCATTCGTTTGACTCACTTAAAAATAAAGACACTAATGTGGCATGAAAGAAAAGCGAGAAAAAAAATCTTAATTAGTTTAAAGCGAAAATAAAATGCGCGCTAATCAAAAAACCCCTTTCGATGTATTAAAAAATGAAAAAAAAAAAAAAATAAAATAAAATGAAAAACAAAAAATAAAAACAAAAAAAAAACGAACAAAAAAAATTAAGAAAATAAAAATTAAAAACAAAAACAAAAAAAGAAAAGGAAAGGGGAAAAAAAAAAACAATAATCACCAGTTGTTAACAGCATTCTTTAGCGGCCGCCGCTTGTCACTTTCCCCCAAAAAATAAAAAAAAAATGTGAAAAAACTATTTGAAAAATTTCAAGGAATTTCCGTTTATCACCAGACCTAAGCTCTAGTATTTAATTTTATTGCACCCGTGGCTGGCTGCCTACGCGTTGTTGTTGTTGCTTTTGTCCGCCACATTGTCATCTTAATCGTAAAATTAGTTAGATGTGCCGCTGTAGCATTTATTATATTTATGTATGTATTTTTATAGTGTTGTTGTCACGCATGTTGGCGACATAATTGCGTTATCGAACAAGAGAAATTAGAAGCAAAAAAAAAATTTAGAAATAAAAATTAACACGAAATAAAAAACAAAAAAAAAGAGTTCAACACACATTCAAAAAACTTGTTCCAATAAATTTACGAAAATGTTTTATGCGCGCCGTCACTGCACCGTGACATTAAACAACATAAAATACATCCAAAACGATCTATAATGGCTGGTCAAGTAATTTAAAACAGCTTCTTCGCTAACTTTACTCCGCTCGTTTACGTTGACAGCGAAAATAACAAATAAATCCAGTGCAAGAATTTTTGTGTGTCATCTTTTAAATGCCATGGAACGGCGGTGGTTGAGGCGGTGGTGACGGTTGAGGCGATATGAAAGCGACTACTACTTAATTCAAATTTAATGAGCTATTAAAGATTTTCTTAAATAGTGTACTATGATCTTTGGAATATAGTGTGGGCATAAAATATACATATGCTTGTTGTATGTATTTAAAATAAAATTTATGTGTGTGTTTTTTCTAGCATAATCGTTTTGGGAGGTGGTCCTCTGGGAAATGAGGCGTTGCAAGAGTTTTGACAAAATTACATGAAATGTTTATGAATTTTCATACAGATAAACATATTTCAATTGAAATTATTGCTTAAATTCAAAACGAGAGAGTATGGCGAAGCAATCAACCATGTATAGATGATCGGCAATAGCAGAGCGTCTGAAAAGAGGTGATTTGTAGACGAGGAAAATTATCAGCCAATATTTGCACGATTTCAGAGACATCCGTCACTAGTTACCATAATATTAAGTAACTGGATGACCGAGCTTATCTTGGGGTGCAATTTTTTCGCAGGCCTCCATAAAAGTCAAATAAAATGTTTAAAAAAAGTGAGTGGAATAATGGAACTTTTCAAAATTACACCCTCCTTCCTCTTACTTCTTCGTCTTAGCCTACCACTCACTTTCCCTCTACATTTCTCTTTATTTATCATTTTCCATTTCCCTTTCACTTTCTCTATCGCTCTGCCTTACCACTCCTTTTTTCTTTCTCTCTTTTCTCTCACCTCCTATTCTTTCACCCTCCCTTTCTCCCCTCATATTCCTTTCCCTCCCCTACTCTCTCTCTCTCCTTCCTTCATCTATTTCATTTTCGTTTCATTTTCCCTATACTTTTCTGCCCCTTATCCTTGCCCCTTATTCTTGCCCATTTACATTTCCCTTTTCCTAGGGAACCTGGTTGAAAACATAACATCGAAGAGAGTTCTATACAGAAGCCCTGTCTTCCGCCTTTCGTTTGATACGAATATCGCTCAGTAAAATTCCGGGGTGAACGGGGTCCACTTTTTGACCTATATCTCGAGACCCGAAAAAGTCAGTGACAAAATTGTTCGCCGCCCAAGCTCTCTGCACACTAAATTTCAGAGTTTAAACATATATATACAAGAATTGGTGGTTTAATGGAATTAAATAACAGCAGCATATTAATCTAATAGAGCTTATCTTATTCCCTTGACTTGGGAAATACTTGCCTTTGAAAATTCATGAAAATTATTAAGCATGATAACTAGGGCATGGAATTTCATGTACTAAAAAATAAAAAATATGCGCATAAAAAATGCAACAAAAACTGAGAAATATGCATGAAAAATCAAAAAAAAATGCATTAATTCAAATTTTTTCAACTTCAGATAATTCATGTTTATTGAAGTTACAATAGTTAAATAAATTAGGTACAAACATTTTTTAATTCAATTTTGCTCTTACGTTGTACGTTTATACATATCGTTAGCTTAGAGTGCAAACTGTGTAAGTCCACTTTTTATGAAAAAGTGTATTTTTATGTAGACCGCTAGAAAAGTCAAATACGCACCACGCTAAACAAGTCTGTGATACTTGTCATATTTCTAATCGTTGTTATTCAGCGATACGCAAATTGTGTAAGTCCAAAAAGCGAAGAAAATTGTGTATGTCCAAAATATTTATGTACATGAACAGAAATTTTTTTTTTCATTTCGAAATTTGTTAATATTTTGTTTTTTGTCTCTTCTACAATGTTTGAAAAAAGGACTTACAAAATTTGCTAGCAATATGTATGTATGTTTTTATAGATATGTACATAAATTCAGTCTTGAACATTTCATAATTTGTAAAGGTTAATCCTTATTTAACGATTCATTAGCATACACAATGAAATATTTTTTCATATTCTCAAAAAGAAAACTTTGCCGATTCGGTCGAAAAAAGCTCTTATAAATAGAAAACGAACGTTCTACATCCACAGAGGTAATAGGAGCATGTTTGAAAACGGCTCTTTGTCGACAGGTATGCACCGTATCGAAAATACTAATAATAACCGTGTTCACACGAAACTCTATTCGTCGTCAGATGACTGTTATGCATGAATTTCGTTTGTATAAAACTGTCAACTAGCAAATTACAAAAATAGGCAATATAATGCGAAATATGTAATAAAAAAATGCAAACAACACAAATAATGTAAAAATATGCATATATGACCAAAATATGCAAAATATGCAAAAACATTTGAATGCCATTTTTAAGACAATTTCACGATTCGCAAAGATTGTTTATTTATTTTGCTCTACCTAAATCTAAGAAAAACATGTATTTGCATAGATTTCCATGCCCTAATGATAACATATCATCTCAACATAAAACACACACTTAAAAATATAGATACATATATATTTATGCATATGTATATTATATACCTACATACCTACATTTATTCCATGAATTCCAGATTTAAATTATAACACAGCAGCAAACTCAATTAACACAAAAAAAAAACGTGAAAAGGGAAGCCTCAGAAAAAAATAACACAGAAAAAACTTATCAAAGCATAAAGATCAAAAGAAAAATTTTTAAGTGAAATTTCTCTCACATACTCCTTTCACATTTCATTAATCAATGCATATTAATTTTTTTTGTTAACAAACGTGTTCAATTTATCTGCTTTTCCAAATAACTCAATTTATAAATAAGAAAAAAGGTGCTGCATTATAAAACACATAAGCAATTCTCGCACCAACACTTACTTACAAAACATATTATAACATGTATACTTATATATTGTATAAGTATATTTAGGGTTAAATATTTTCATAGATGAAATCACGTTTGGGAATTAACACAAACAAAAACACTTGTCGCACACGCAACAACCCAAAGGGCACTTTGACTGGCGGCACTCTTTCCCTCATACCTGGTGAACTGGGCTGCTGACGACAACTGCTTTTGTTGTAAACAATAATAATAGCACCTTTACCTTCCACCATTACGCTTTTGAGTAGCAATTCAAATTTTGTTTTTGTTTTTGTTGTTTTTATATTATTTTTTCATTTTGTTTGCGGCTTTGAACGCCTGCAGTGTCGTAAATGGCTAATTTATGCTAAGATGGCCGAGTAACAACAGCAACAACAGAACAAAAAGGAAAATCAGTCTCAGCTTAGTGTGCTTGGATGCGCATTTATACCTAAATTTATTTTAATTTTTTCATGCATACAAAACACATTTTTTAAATTTGATTTTCCCTTTGTTTATTACTCTTTTTTTGTTGTTGTTACTTAACCAAAATTAATAAAAAAATACAGACATTTAATGTATTTAAATCTAGATTGGTATCAGGACGAAAATATGTAAATTTTTTTTTATTAATTACACTGCTCTACAGCCAAAAAATACTCTGAACGCAACCATCCTTTCTATATGTAAAATCGGTCGCTGATTCCGAAAATCGGGTTCATTTTTAATTCTATGGGAAGGTTTTTGAGATATCGGCAATTTACCGTTATTTGGCCAATGTGTCCACTTAATCCTGTATATCTCTTTAACACAGTGAGTTATATTCCTTACGGTGACACCAAACGAACTCTTTTCTCTAACTCTTATAGTTTCTGAAATATTGACGATTAAATTTTAATTTTTTCGATTTTTTACGATTTTTTGAAGAAAAAATTGACTTTGTCAGGCAATATCTTTAAAACCAATGTCTACACCTTCGGTTTTAATCTTTTACGTGAAGCTCCATTCCATTAGCAAAAAATAAGCTATCAACGATGAAAATCCATTGTAAAATGGAAAAGTTATAGGCGATCAAGTAAATACAGCCAGGTCGCGCAATGCCTCTGCACGCGTACATTCTATCGAAAAAATCGAAAAATGTTATAGGAGCCGTGAAAAGGAAATTTAATTTTCTTTCGTATGGTGTCACCCCAAAGAAGATAACTCACTGTGTTAAAGAGCTATACTGGATTAAGTGTACCCATTGGCCAAATAACGGTAAATTGCCGATATCTCAAAAACCTTCCCATAGAATTAAAAATGAACCCGATTTTCGGAATCAGCGACCGATTTTACATATAGATAGGATAGTCACGTCCAAAGTACAGACAAAAAATTTCATTTTGTGATCCAGTGTTATTAACGCTATTGTATTGTGTGTCGCCTTGCTTTAATGCAGTTAAAATGAAAAAACGAAAACAAAAAAAAAAATAATAATAATAAACGACAAAAAATAATGAAGTGCCAATGTCAGCGTTGACGATCAATTTTTAACAAGATAGCGATCGAAACAACTTTATTTTCGGATATTAATTGATGTGGCTGATTGGTTATATACAAACATACAAACAAACATGTAGATATACCCAGTAGAAAAAATAAGAAGAAGTAAGAAGCAGAGGTCTGTGGCCCTCATACAACGAGATGCGATCCTCAGCCATTCTAAGGATGGACAAGACATTGGGCTATTGGCACCCATGCGGCCCGACTGGCTTTACACCATAACACTCTATGCCACAGCTGTAATCTTCATTGAACAGAGGAGTCGAGCGGGCACCTGCTATGTGAGTGCCCTTTGCACTGCCAAGGCAGAATGATATTCCTTGGCAAGCCTTTCTCCGACAAACTCTCGTAACTCAAGAATGTCAGGCCTGAGGGGCTTCTTAGTTACCTAAACTCAACAGGATGGATATAGGGCGTACTCTGAAAAAAAAAACGTTGTAAATCTAAAGACTTTCGCTGTTAAATCAACTACTTTCCTCAGTTGAAATGTGCCCAACAACGCTCCGTTGTTGTTTCAAAGGTGCGAGCGTTGTTGATTTAAGTCAATAACGGAGATTGTTGGAAAAAATGTTCACCTAAAAATAAATTTTTGTTTGCATTTTACTCTTCATCTTCTCTCCGCCCGGGTCCCAACTGCAAATATGTAGCCTACGCTTGTTCTCCTATTCTTCTCTCCTTCTTATCATTCACTGGTTGCTATCTTTATTTCTTATTCCGATTTTTCTTCTTTACTTTATATTCTCCTCCGGATGCGAACCATGAGATCAACCTGAAATTCTGTCCAATCATCACATAGTGGAACATTCAACATTATATTGAATTGTAGTAACCTATTTATACTTCCATTTCCTAAAAAGGAATCCATGAATTATTTGAATCATTGTAAAAACAAAATTTAAAAAAATTTGTTCTCATTAGTTTTGTTTACAACGGAAACTGTTGGGTCAAATACTTTTGCCTTTAAATCAACAACGGGGAGAAAATTGTTGCTAAAAATAAACTTTTTCTTCGATTTTTCTCTTCATCTTCTCTCCATCATTATTTTTTTTGTTGGTTTTCTCACAAAAAAATATTTTCTCACAAAAAATTCTTTAAAGGCAAGCAAGTTTTTGAATCAACAACGCCCGTTTTTGAATAAATTGTTGGATCAAAAACTTTGCTGTAAAAACAAATACTTTTGCTGTTGAATCAAAGACGGAGATTCAACAGCCGAAAGTTGTTGGTTTAACTACGGGTATTTTTTTCAGAGTAGGACCTGCTATGCTTCCGAACTGATATTCTTCTTTAATTTTTCTTCTCGTTTCTAGGTACTAGTCGTGGTAGCAAAACGACCTAATTGGAGAAATTGGAGCTCGCCACTCTAACCAACCAACCAAGAAGTACTTACCTAATCATCTAACGACCCAAATTGCAAGGCTTTGTCTTTTCTAGTTCTAGTTCTGTTAAACCCTATAAAGCAAACAGCTTGACAAATTTCTTTCTGGGTACATCTATAGCAACAATTGAGCGCGCTGCTGGGATGTGTGATTGCTTTTTTTTTTGTTAATTTCAATAACGACTTCATAAATGAGCTCGTAAATATTGAAACCGGTATACAGTGGTTACACAAAACAAAATCTTTGCAGCTTATCTGTATTAAAATCAAGAAATCTGATAATGAATTGTGTTATAAAATTTTTACATGTGCTGAAAAACACAATAAATATACGATAGGATGGGAGATGGGTGCTGCTAAAAAATGTTGAATGTTGGGAGGACTAGATTTGACAAGAATGAAAAAAAAACAACACAGGCAACAAGAAGAACGCTGACAAAAAAAAAAAAAAAAAACAAGTCAGGCAATAAAAGGAACACTGAAAAAAGGAACACTGAAAAAAAGAACACTGACAATAAAAAGAACACCAACAAAAAAAAAAAAAACACTGTTAAAAAAAAGTCAAACAGAAATGCTGCTAAATGAACGTACGTGCGAAATTCATATCATTCCTGAAGTTGCTGTTTGACGATTTTTTTTCTATCAAAACTTAAATTGCATTTGATATCAATAGGTCCGTTTATTATTAGCTAGTTATGAATAGTTAGCCAAGTTTCGTCTGGCAAATCGTTTCTTGAGTCAAAAAAATAGCAGAAGAGAGCCATTGACAGCTCCAAATTTCAGCTAGTAAAATTTTCCCTAGCTGAAATTATTTGCTGCCAAAGTAAGAAACAGCTGTTGAAAAAATAAACAAACGAATACTTTTTATTTTATTACTTTTGAAATTTTCTGAATTTTTGAAATAGAAATAAAGAAAATTAAATGTTTTTTTACAAAAAATAACCATTAACAGTCAAAAATAGCATTCAAATTACTAATCGCTAATTTTTACTATTATTCAGTTTCTTGATTTTCTGTTCGTTTCGCTCTTAATATAACCAGCAATTACGCGAAGCGCAGATGATGAGTGCGCTACTGTCAACTTTAACTAACGTTAATTAAGGAAAGTAAAGGTGATTTTAAAGGTCCCGGAAATGTAAAGTTGAAGTATATAAATCTCTTATATTGTTTTTCGAATGCATGCGTGTGTGTGAACGTGAGTGTGAACGAGTACGACGACATAGTAGAGGCATTAAAGATGCTAACACAGCACATTTGTATACATATACGATGTTGCTTAATCCTCTCGTAAAGTCATGAGAATAGAAGACACTTCAATGCAGCGCTTGACTTTATAGCGAATACCTAATGTAAGAAATACTGGAAAAAACCCATGAAAAAGGAACCGACACACACCATCTCTTTGTCGATTTTAAAGCCGCTTTTGATAGCACGAATAGGAATTGCCTATATGCCGCAATGTCTGAATTTGGTTTCCCTGCAAAACTTATACGGCTATGCCAAATGACGTTGACTAACACCACCAGCTCCGTCAGAATTGGGAAGGACCTCTCCGAACCGTTCGAGACCAAACGAGGTTTCAGACAAGGTGATACCCTTTCGTGTGACTTCTTCAATTTGATGCTGGAAAAGATAATACGAGCTGCAGAACTTAATCATACAGGAAGCAGAGTATACAACTGCTGGCGTACGCCGATGATATCGACATTATTGTCACTAACACTCGCGCCGTATGTTCTGCCTTCTCCAAGCTGGATAAAGAGGCTAAGAAAATGGGTTTGGTGGTTAACGAGGACAAGACGAAGTACCTCCTGTCATCACACAAAGAAACAGCACGCCTTGGCAGCCACGTCAATGTTGATAGCTACAAATTCGAAACTGTTAAGGACTTCGTCTATTTGGGAAGCAGCATTAACACCAAGAATGATGTCAGCACGGAGATCCAACGAAGAATCACGCTTGCTAATAAATGCTACTTCGGACTAAGTAGGCAACTGAAAAGTAAAGTCCTCTCTCGACAAACAAAAATCACACTCTACAGGACGCTCATCGTTCCAGTCCTCATATACGGCGCAGAAGCATGGACAATTTCAAAATCAGATGAGATGGCACTTGGAGTATTCGAGAGAAAAGTTCTTCGTAAGATTTATGGACCTTTGCGCGTTGGCGTGGGCGAGTTTCGACGGAGATTTAACGATGAGCTGTACGAGCTTTACACAGACATTGACATTGTTCAGCGAATAAAGATCCAGCGGCTGCGTTGGGCAGGTCAAGTCGTGAGAATGAACGAAGGCGCTCCGGCCAAGAAAGCATTTCTATCGAAACCCGCTGAACGCAAAAGAAAAGGGAGACCTCCACTGCGTTGGGAAAATCAGGTGGACAGCGATGCTGCCTCCCTAGGTGTTCCCAAGTGGCGCCATGCTGCACGAAACAGAAGCAATTGGCGCGCTCTGTTGGACTCGGCCAGAATCGTCTAGACGGTTAAGCGCCAATCAAGAAGAAGAAGAACCTAATGTAAGAAGCACAGAAAGCTTGGATCAGTTATTTCTCAATTTTATAATGCTTTAATCACCAGAGTTTTTATCAAACTTTTCTTCTTCCTGAACTTCCAAATACACGTAGGTAATCATTCCATAATTCTCTCCACTTATTTTATTTTTTTCATTTTCCAATTATTGATGCTATACAGTCGTTGTACCGTTGTCAATAGCCTCCAAAATGTAAATAAATTCACTTCCACTTGTTTTCCTTAATTAAAACTCATATCTGCACGTTTTATCTTTAAAAAATTTCCATTCGAATTTTGTTATTTACGGCTGCCACCTGTCGTGTAGCATTTATTCACAGCCACACATACAGATAGCTGGTGATTATCACAGTTTATAATCAGTGCGCCAAATCAATAAACTCATTTTAATTTGGAATATTTATTTATTCACTTTAAAATGGTTTCTTTATGTATATACTGAATGCTTTGTCTGTGAAATGTGCATAATACGCCATCAAAAGTTAACCAACACTAGAAAATGCAGATAATCAAAATTTTTAGAATAAGTTTTTAGAATATGCCTAGCTTTTGACAACTTTTTTTATTTTAAACATCCCGACTTATATCTATTAAAAAAAATAATAATAATTAAACTTCTTTCATTGAAAAGATGACCAGTGTTCGACAAACCTAGTGATGGACGAGTCTGAGATGATTTATTCGATTGTTCATTCGTATTCTCGTCCAGTCGCGAATAAGCGTCAATTGAAGCAATCTCTCAAATATCTCAGACTCGCCAATGATTCCTCTCGCTTTCAAAACAACCCTTAATCTATATATCTGACTCGCCCATCTCTAACCGAAACAACCTTTGACGCGGAACAATCGCAAAAACATCTCGATTCTGCATTCGACTTTTGACTCGATTGTGATTTTGTACAGATAGCAATTCTTTCGGTTATCTAAACAGTCGAAAATCACTAGAAAAAAAGAAATCTCTCCATTAACCCTAGATAGATAACGCTATTTTATACCCCTGCAAAGATAAACATACGTCATAATGACGTATCTTCATTTAATGGCTTTTAAGGAGGTGAAAAATATAAAACTTATTTGTTTTTTGACTGAGATAATTTATTTCATTTATTTCCAGTCCTATGTGGAACATTTAAACATGAAATTAAAGATAATATGAGATTAATAAAGAAATTCATTTTTTTTTGACAAAAAGCTACAAAAATTAGACAGCCTTCACAAAAAGGTGCAAATTTCATTCTTAATTCTAAATTGATAGAGGTTTTTTCGTTTACTTAACAAAACAACCCTTTAAATAATATTTTAAAACAAAAAAAAAATAAAATCAAGCAAGATTATATGCATGTGTTACAAACTTGGTTTTGGTGTTGTCCACACAGAGGTGTGTTACACTTGAAACATTATTTTTTTGACATGCGTCTTATTTTAGAAGGACAGCACCAACAGTATTTTATTTTCTGGGAAGAGCCTGATTTCTACTGCCTTCGAGATCATTGCTGGTGTTATTTTTTGTCGTCTTCTTGGGTATCACTAACTCCATCTGAATTTTGTAGGGCAACTTGTATGGTGTTGCGCAAAGTTCTTTGCAAAGATGATATTTTAAGTCTTGTTTTCATCCGTAGATTTGTTAACAAATTAAAACTAAAAAAACAAAAACAACATATTAATCTAATAAATTGAAACACAAAAGTGATAAAAAATTCATGCAATGGAAAAACCAAAATGTCACACTAAAGATAAAGCTACGTCGTTTTGACGTACGTTGTGATCATAACTCAGATAAAAAAACTTATGGCAAAAAATCGAGCACCAGCAATGACCTACAACCACCGACTGAGAAAACTGAGCGTATGAAGTTGCTTCGGAAATAAATGAAAGTCTGAGAGAGTAAAAATAAAAATGAATACGTCATTTCGACGTGGTTTATCTAATTAGGGTTAAACTACTCTGTGAATCTATGCTTTGTGATATATGATCTATCATATATGGTCTGCAGATAATTTTTGATTTACGAACAACAATCCATGTTTTTAATGATCTGTGATCCATGATCTCTATACATGATGGTCTATGCAAATTCTATTTAACTCAAGTCTTTACAATAATTTACTCTGACATTAAAACAAAATAACAACTCTTAAATAATAATACCTAATAGGTGCAGCGCGCTTTCAACTCATTGACCATCATTTGCTTTACTTCCGCCACTTTAAATATTTTTGTTTTGGAACTCTATCTTTACGGCACAGTTTTGGCACATTGCAGAGTTTGGTGTTTCATTGTCATCTCTTTGTTACTTCATACTCCCTGCTGCGACCACTAAATATGTACCTACAACTAAAGTTCAAATTAGTTATGCAGTAACAGTATCGTTATAAAACAGCTGACCAACCAACCTTATGGGAAACAATTTATTTGATTAGTGATTCGTTAGTCGGTAACGCTATCGGTAACAACCAAATGAATTTTGGTTTTCAGCAGTAACGCTAACCAGCTGATCGATTGTTTGTTTCAGTTGTTCACTGTCATGACCCAATAATAATATGGTCGTAGCAATCAAAAGAGAACACGCAATTAGCATTAATACAAAATATGATAATTTCGCAACCTAAAAAACCAAAAGAAGAAGAGCGACTCTATTGCTATGGTCACCTTTATTGGGCTATGATCACTGTTCAGCTGTTTACTGTTACTGCACCAATAATCGACCAAATTAATACCGATACTGTTACTATTATGGAAATAAAGTTAATGCATAACTAATTTAAGCTTAACTCATTGCTTGCTTGCAACTGCGCTCTTAGATTTTGCTTGCCTTTAGCGCAAACAGCTTGTCTATCATTAAATGAAACCCAGAAGGTAATTAATTAAGCATAGAAAATACTGACGACGACGACGAAAAGGCAGGCGCCGAAATGTACAGCAATACGAAAGCGCAACACAAAGTTTTCCTCTACAAACAACAATTGTAAGTACATAAATATGTATGTATATTCAAGTTAGAGCTTCGGCATAATCTTTTAAGTAGGTACTCTATATTTATATGGAAATATATATAAGGAGACTTGGTTGCGTCAGGAATTCTTAAATGAACCGCTAGTAGTCATTTTGCTTAACTGTTTATTAAATAAGAGTTTTTGTACCTTGAATTAATTTAGAGTACAAAATATTTAATTTAAGAGTAGGTATAAAATCTCGTTTGACAAAGCACATATCATTGGAAAGGATATCCCTTCAAGACCCATCAATGATGCGATTTCCAAATATTACTAAAGTCGAAATAAAACCCTCAATCACAGCATTATATTTAATGAATTAAATGTTCTGTGATCTATGGTTTATGGAATATACGCTATGGTCTATCGTCCACGGTTTACTGTTTATGATATATGATCTATGGCCTATGGTCCATGGTCTATGGTCTACGATATATGGTCAGAAGAAAGAAGAGTTTCAATTTAAGATAAAATCCTTACATTTCCTGTAAGTCATTTGAGAAATTCTGACTCTCACGCAGCAGCGATTTACATTGCCTGCTTTTTCATTTCTCTCTTTCATGCGATTCTTACATTCCGTTAAAGAATGCTTTATGCTGCCGCTATATTTCGAAGGCTTTGTTGTTCTTGTTGTTGTTGTTGTTATATTCCCTTATATTTACTTTTGTTAATTTCACTTTTGTAAAACTTTTGGCTAAGTAATAAATAAATACTTGCAGCGTGCCAAACAGCGAGCGTGCGCTTCACAGCCCCATGAAGAAGGGTCCATAAACACGCACACACCTACACGCACACACCTACACGCAGGCTTACACTTAAAGTTATACCTACATAGACGTTACCTTTTCCCATCACCGCATTTTACTATAATTTACCCAACATTGAATGCCCGTGTTGTTTCATTTGTCATTTCAGGCTAACTGTCAAAGTTTTGTTTTTGTGTTTTTTTTTTTTGGTTGCTCGGTAAATGAAAAGTGGCGCCTGTCACAGTACAAACGAATGAAATTTCTAAGCGAAATAAGGCAAAAATCTTGGCCGGCTAGTGGGGGTTGATATTGAAGCTGTGCGCTGCTGATGAGTTGTTGGCTGTAATGTGCCGAGGAACCCTGTTGCTGGGCGAGAGAGGCAGAGAGAGAAAGAGAAAGTTGTTAAGTGCGTGATTGTGTGTGTGCATTGAGAGACAGATAGAGGGTTATTAAAAGCAGTGGTCGGAAAATTTTCATTCAGGTTGCGAAAAGTATAAGTAAATCTCACAGTAAAACAAGGCAGACTTATGCCAAACTGGGCATGACTGTGGCAAGATGAGTAAGGAAAAATCTCGATCCCAAATTAAGTCTTATTTCAAGAGGAACTCGAAATATTTTATCAATAGCGCCAACTGTGGAGTTGCTATATTTATATGTAGGTACTAGGAAATCCAGTACTTTAGAACGAGCAACCAGCGCAGTTTGGCGGCCACTGTCTGCACTGGCAGACAATCTCTACCAAAATGAACAAAAATCAGTCGGCACTGACAGCACTACATTGCCTACGCAACGCTTAACTGCCTGCCTCCCACTCTCTCCCTCTCTTTCTCCTTCTCTTTCTCACTACCTTTCTCCTTGATGCCTACAAATGCTTTTTGGTGGAAATTGCGAAATGAAAAATAGTTGATGATAAAAGCATTTGCGTGCGAGTGTATGAAGCGGATCAAGCTCAAAAGGATATTTGGATGGACTTTAGGAATTAAGTGAAGATTTCTTACGAACTAAATACTCGTAAAGAAAAAAATAAAAAGAAAACACAGAAGACAAATGTACGAATTAATGCTTGCAGGATTTCCACTGAATTTCAAAATTCAAATGCCATACACAAAAATATTTATGATAATAAAGTACACTTAAGCGCATCATAATCCCAACGGTTATAAGTTTTTCCGAGAAAAACAATTTATTACAACGAACCGATAAAAAAAATTTCGAAATGGAGGATTATATAATGATTTACGAGCAAAAAATGATGTCAGGAAAAAAAGAAATTAGCAACAAGCCATAAAATATGCAACATGTTTTATGGAAATGGAGAAAAAAAGTAATGAGAATTTGATACTTGATTGTCTGCCCATTTTATACCCATATTGATTAGATTTTATATGTACAGGAAGGTTAAATTTCTTTGAGAAAGGTTGCCACCTGTTCACAAATTTAATTACCCCTTTATAGTATATTTGATTTTTAAATTGGAGGTACGATATCATAGGGCTTTGCCTGAAAATGAGTAATCCATTATAATTTTTACAAAAAGGGTTGCCATCTATTTATAAATTAAATTTTCCCGTAAAGTTTTTTTGATTATTAAATTTCAGGTGCTACATGAATTTATTATAATTTTTACAAAAGGGTTGCCACCTAAAATGAGTATTTTATTATAATTTTTACAAAAAGGGTTGCCAGCTGTTCCGAAATTCATTTTTACGCTACAGTATGTTGACTAAATTTGAAGTGTCATATGAAAGGGGTTGCCCTGCAGATGGACAATGGTACTGCCACCTTTTTAAAAGATTTACTTGAAACTTTTCACTATTCCTATAGTGAAAGGAAAGGAAAGGAAAAAAAGGAGTTTAGTGACACTATATATTTAATTTATTCTCTCTCCATTCGCCGCCAAAAATGCCCAATAGGGTATAAAATTTTCAGCTGCACATAAATTTTGCTACTTTTTACTTTTCCCCTAAATTTTATTACTAAAAAATACTCATTTCTTTATGCCAATCATCCGTAAAAAGTTTTCCATGATGCACACTCTACCAACACAAATTAAAAATTGAAAAGCTTTTAATTTTACACCCCCAAAATTTTAATTTTTTTTTTCGTTAAACTTGCTTTGCTATCGAGTAGCTGTTTATTTGCTACATTGTTAGTTAGCGTGGGGGGCAACAACAAACAACAACAACAAATGCTATGGAGAGTGCACAGAACAGAACACTTGCTGGCAAATTTGAAAGTTTCATTTTACAGCCGTTAAAAGTACCCGCAGGATTTTCGATAAAACTCGCAAACTTTGAGCTTTTTGTAATAGTAAGTGCCTGTGTATGTGTGTGTTTGAAGGTGATATACAGTGTGTGTTAAGTGTCACACATACATACTATGTACAAATGTTCAAAACTTTTACAAATCTAAGTGCTTACAAATATACCAAATTCTGAATTTATTTTTGTTGCTTTCTTCCCACAAAGTTCTAAGCATTTTATTGCTTCTCCCCAATTTTTCTTCTTCTTGTTGTTGTTTCTTCTTCTTCTTGATTTTTTTTTTGCTTTCTTCTTCTTCTTCCTTTGCCTCAAAACCTAACGAAGTTTAAAAAGTTCAGCATCTAATTGTTGAAAAGCCGTTGGGTTCTACTTTAATGGGATTAAATAAATACGAGTGTGTACTAGCAAAGCAACAAACAACACAACAACAACAACAAAATGATGTTGAGCTGATACAAGTTTCATTGAAGTAGAAAATAGGCAAAGAATGCGAGTATGGACGTGTTTTGCATTTGAGTATTGCACTTTTGGGCGAGAAAAAAAAAACTTGAGAGAAAGAACATTCTTGCGGTGCACCAACCAAATGAAGAAGAAGGAAATAACAACAACAACAAGTAAGGAAGCCTAAGTTCGAGTGGAATCGAACATTAGATACTCAGCTGTATGCTTTCATTGTTTGTTTGCGTTTGATGGAAACACGGTGTAGGTACTTTCTATAAAGCAAGTGCTGCATAAAGTGGGCGTAGCCACGTCCATTTTCAACATTTTTATCAGTCATCCAACTAAGCATATGAATATTATTCTTTGTGCAAAATTTCACTCCTTTATGACTCTAGTTACAAAGATGTCACGTTACAAATTCCCAAAGGGTGTTCCAGAAATATCTTTGTTAAAAAGTAGGCGTGGTCATAAACCGATTTCAATAAATTTTTGCATGTCTATTAACACAAGATATAAAAGTGTATAAACCAAGTTTCGTCATAATATCTCAATTATTTGTCGAGTTATAGGCTAAGAAATCTCGTATATTCCTGTTTCTAAAAAGAGGCGGTGCCACGCCCATTTTCCAAAATTTTTGTGGTTTTCGTTTTATGTCCGCAGTTGGACTCCTGCTATAAAATTTCAATGATATATCTTTATATTTGACAAAGATATCGCTTAAAATGTTTTTATTAGGCCACTTTATGATACCCATATATAAAAGTGGGCGTGGTCGTCAACCGATTTCGCTAAAATTTTTAACATGTATTACCACAAGTAATAAAAGTGTACACACCAAGTTTCGTCATTATATATCAATTATTTGTCGAGTTATGGGCTCAGAAATCTCGTATATTCCAGCTTCTAAAAAGAGGCGGTGCCACGCCCATTTTCCAAAATTTTTACGGTTTTTGTCTTATGTTCATAGTTAGACTCCTGCCATAAAATTTCAATGATATATCTTTATATTTGACAGAGATATCGCTTAAAATGTTTTTATTAGGTCACTTTATAAGACCCATATATAAAAGTGGGCGTGGTCGTCAACCGATTTTGGAAATTTTTCGTCCAACCGTTTGCCTGAGTACATATATCACGCGTACTAAATTTCATTGATATATCTTCAATGGTTTCTGAGTTATGACTCATAAAACTTTCAATATTTGCCCCTTAATAAGTGGGCGTGGCACCGCCCATTTTCCTAAATTTTTGTGCTTTTTGTTTTATGTACATAGCTGGACTCATGCCACAAAATTTCAGTGATAGATCTTTATATTTGACAGAGATATCGCTTAAAATGTTTTTATTAGGCCCCTTTATAGTTCCCATATATAAAAGTGGGCGTGGCCGTCGACCGATTTTGGCAATTTTCCGTCAAAACATTTGTTTAAGTAAGTAAATCACGCATACCAAATTTCATCGATATATCTTCAACAGTTTTTGAGTTATGACTCATAAAGCTTTCAATGTTTGCTCCTTAATAAGTGGGCGTGGCACCGCGCATTTTCCGAAATTCCATCAAATTTCTTCTTAGGGGCCTGAGCTCAACACGTGGGTAAAATTTCATCACTCTAGCTATATTAGTGGCTGAGATACCAGATTTCCGATTTTTTCTATATAGGAAAAGTGGGCGTGGTCATGGTCCGATTTCGCCCATTTTCAATACCAACCGTCCCAGTGTCGATACCAACTTGCATTTCAAATTTCATCAAAATATCTCAATTTTTGCGCGAGTTAGAGTGTTTACAGACGGACGGACGGACAGACGGACAGACGGACAGACGGACGGACGGACGGACGGACATGGCTCAATCGATTTCTCTTTTCACCCTGATCATTTTGATATATATAAGTCTATATCTACCTCGATTATTTCATTCTGTTACAATCCACCGTTATGTGATTAAAACTATAATACTCTGTGTACTAGTACAGCTGAGTATAAAAAAGAGTAACAAAATTGCAAACCAAGCAAATGAGTGAAATTCAATTTGGAAATATTTTAGAAATTTTATTGGGCAGAAGTTTTTGTTACTTAAATGTGAAGTATGCCAAGAAAAAGTGGAAGGGGAACTGTTAGTTGAAAAAGAAGAAGAGTTCGAAAAATACTATTTAACTGTTAAGTGTTAAAATTTGCAGTTTGGCAGGCCACTAAAAGAAAAAAACAAAAACAAAGAACGAGTGTGCAAAAAATTTGTGAATTTCGAAAAAGGTTGCTATTTGAAGATTTAGAACTTACTTTGGTTAAATCGACAAGTAAAGCAATAAATTGCTTTGCTGTTGTTGTTTACTTTGGTTACTTCAGCACAATTTAAAGTGGTACAAATTGATGAAGGTTTGCTTTATTGGTTTGTGGCGGAAGGTTTTTCTTGTTTAGTGTGTCAAAGCGCTGTGAAATTTTGTAGTAACTAAGTAGCTTGAGATGTTCAAGAGCGTTAGTTGGTGACTTTTTACAAAGTTCAATAAATTGGCAGTTCATGCTTGGAAGAACATGAAAAAATAATTTTAACATCTATTTTGAAATATATAAACTTGAATCGAGCACAGAAAATTTATGGTCCTCTGCATATCAGCCAGGGCAAGTATCGACGGAGATTTAATGATGAGCCATCGAAAATATTCAGCGAATAAAGAATGGAATGCATGAAGGTGCTTCGGCACAGAAATTATTTCTATCGAAACCCGTTAAAGGTAGAGGCAAAGATAGACCTCCACTGCGTTGAGAAGATCAAGTGAAGACTGACTCGTCCTCTCTTGGTATTTCCAATTGGCGCTACGCAGTGCGAAACAGAAACGACTGGCGCACTTTATTGGACTCGGCCCGAATAGTTTAGATGGTTAAGCACCAATTAAGAAGAAGAAGATGTAGAATGGAGGATATAACGCGAGCATTTATGCAAGAGCTAAGCTAGCGAAGAGAGATTAATATCGCATATATAATATGACTCGAGTATAGTATGCATTTAAATCGTGGCCCCGACATAAACAGTGTACGGAGTTTCCATTTATAATTACCATCGCTATCTATCCAGCTTAGCTCTAAAATAAACACATCCTAATTACGCAGAGAATTGGTCTAGAAATCTTAAATAGCTTACAAGTCTTCTCTGCATACAAGTTCTTTTCCTAGAACAAATTTTTCTCAGCTGCAATTTAATTAATTTCTCAATCTAAAAAAAATTCCTCATAACCCAACAAACATTCTCGGAGCTCTCATAATAATAAAAATAATAGGTAATTAAGCTTTTCTTTTTAATACTTAATAACGAAAATTAATTTTCCTATCAATTCTACGAATCAAAGATTGTTTAATTAATGGTCTAAAATTCCAATGCCATTTGCATGAAATGTATATTTTTTTCCTGTTTTCCTGTGGAACGCAATTTTTCGCTCATTTTAAAGTTGAAAAGGAACTTGAAATTAGTTTAAAATTTTTAGTATTTCCTGGCCTACATTTTAAATATACACACTTACTACGTATGCATGTAAATTTATTCATAAACACAGCTACATATGTGGGCTTTAATTTCGAGAAAGAATTGTTAGTGATTCATTCACTAGCGCTGCATTTCGCTGGAATTCTAATTAGCTGTATTAAATTTAAAAGCGTTTCCAATAGTCGTCTGTGTGTCTGTTTATCAGCTTCTATGGCGAACTGTGCCAAAGCATTTTTTTTTGGGTGAAGGCAGGCGTCAAGCAAGAAGGGAAGCATAGCAAAATAAATAGAGGTGATAGATAATTGAAAACGGAAGATAATAATAATACTCCATAATGGAAGAGATATTTCATTTCTTCTTCGCTGGAATTTCATTTATTTGCGGAAAACATAGGCACTCCTATACATATGTACATATATACATGCATATGTATGTTTATAAAACTGTGTCTAATATCCAATAAGTGTTCAATGCACCATAGCCATATTGAGTCCAGTAGAACCAAATCATTTGGGCGCTGCTACTGAATTTTTCGCCCATAAAACAATGAATTGCTTATATTATATGACTTTACTTCTTCTTTCTCTGTTTTTTTGTTGTTTTGGCCTATTTTGTGGTCTCTGGTCGTTCGGTCTTCTGGTTTATGGTTTATGGCACATTTTTTTTGTAAACAACAGAAATTTCACACAACTTCCGAAGAACAAAAGGTTGAAAACTTAAGCGTAAAATGGGAGAAAAACATACAGTAATATAAATAAGCTAGGAAAGTAGAAGTGTAAATGGCACTGAATGCTATATACCCGGTATACGGCCTAAGTATTCATGCCTGTAACCTCTAGCAGAAGAAAGGCAAACATTTTTGATGTTTTTTGATTTACCAGGACATAAATTTAACAAAACGGAAGTCAGAAAAACAAAAAATAACAAAATTATTAAGACGCTTTTAATCATTGTAATTAATTTTTTTTTTTATTAAAATTACATAATCAAACCCGAATCTTTGTACTCACTGTATCTTAATGAAGGAGTTTATTCATCACTTTCTGAGGAGTATTGATGAAAAAAGTCAGAAAGTAACCAAAAACCGGTTTTATACTCACGGTTTTTTATCACTATTAGAATGAAAGCTTTTATTAAACACTTTCTCAGGAGAATTTACGAAAATGTCAGAAAGTAACCATAAAGCGGTTTTATAATCACGGTTTTAATCACTATTAGAATGAAAGCTTCTATTCAACACTTTCTGAGAAGAATTGACGAAAAATAACAGGAAGTAAAAACCAATACCGGTGTTTTGTACGTACGAGTTTTTCAGTATTTTTTTCAACTCCCTCTAAGGGCAGTAGACGAAAATATCTGAAAGTAACCAAAAACCGGTTTTCATGCTCGCAGGTTTTCTATCAGTATTTTAATTAAAGCTTTTATCCAACACATTCTGAGGAGAATTGAGGAAAAATGCCAAGAAGTAAAAAACTGAAACCGGTTTATACTCGCAGTTTTTTTTTTATCAATATTTCAGTGAAAGCTTATAATCCAACATTTCCGAAGAGTATTATAAAATAATCCAAAACGTAAACAAAAGCCGGTTTTCACAGTAACCACCCTGTAACCGGTTTTTTTTTTAATTTCGAAAATTACTTTAAAAAATTAAAATAAAATCATTTTTATACTTACACTGCTATTCCGAGCGTTACCGGAAAATTACTTTACTGGTAATTTATGTTGCTGAAAATTGTTACCATCTTTTCAATTGGTATTCTGGCACAAATGGTAACGCTGTCAAAGCATTTCCATACGAACGGAATTGAATCGAGCTGAAAATGGTAACAAAATATTACCACGTATTGAGGTGGTAACTTAATTTTCTGCTGCCAGAATACGAAAAGAGTGTTTAAAGTACCAGATTCTTTATTTCACCAGTAAAGTAAATTATGTTACCACACCGGAATAAGGCCGTTAGTGGATATTGTTAAACAATTCTAAGGATTAACACAAAAACCGGTTTTATTTTTTTCAAGAAATCAAAAGCTAGAATCTTGAGTAAGCAAGTAACGATTTGTAGTGAATATCGTTAAATTGGAGTGCATCTCCGAAAGCTTTAAAGGGTATCTCATCAGACAATTACAGCCTACACTTTCTTCCAATCACTACCGGTTATAATCACAACAAACACTTCGCTTGCATTGTTTACAAATTGTATGTATAATAAAAGCTATATTTTAGTATTTTTAGCAAATGGCAAGCAATTTTATGTTTCTCCTGTGCCTTACGAGTATGAGTTGTGTGTATTTGTGTGGCATTGCATTACAGCTTATTATAATACATAAATTATGGGTCGTAAGTCGTAAAAGCTGCTGCTGCTGCTGTTTCTCTCTCTGCTGCTGCCGCCAGCGACTGCATGCGTATGGAACAATCCACCACCAGCTGACTGGATGCTGGGGAACGGGAATTTTGTAATTAAATGCGAAATATTGAAATTGCTAACATTTTTCTCTCAGTTTGCAAAAATTTAATATTTTTACAACCGCCACGTTGTTGGTGTGCTTTTACACAAAACAATAGCCAGTTGCAGCAGTTGCGTAGCGCACTTTAGTAGCTTTCAGCAAGTGTAATTGGTGGGGGAGAATATGAGAAAAAGAAGAGAGGGAAATGGGGGAAATAAGTAAATAGCGTCCCCTTGCGCGTATTGGACCACACACCAGGTCCAGTCGGCTGCAGAGACAGCGGCAACGGCAAGTGCTACCGCAGTTGTTTTGCGTCTTTAATGACCTTTTTGCCTTCAAGCTGCCCTCATCTCACACGCTCCTCTGCACTTGTTGTAATAACGAAAAACTAAAACCAAAAGTTTCTTAATTTAAATAATAAATAAACAAAAGTCGTCAAGTTTTAATTTTAAAAATACATTTTCCGTATATCAATATTTACATACACAGTAGTACTCGTACATTTGTTATGTTGCAACATAATGCCGCGCTTGCATACATACATATTTACAACTCTAGCTCCATTTGCCATCTAATTTGCTGTCATATTTGGATTTGTTTCCAATTATAAAATAAACAACAAAAGATCAAAGCAGCTTAAAACAGTCTTTTTGTATGCCATAGTAAATCAGTTTAAAAAAAAAAAAAAAAGTAAAAAAAGCGCAAAAATAAATATTTAGACAAGATGACAGCGAGCGACCGCGTCGACGACGCACAATGTGATGGGGCAACGGTGTGGCACCTAATAATAGATAGCGCACAGTGTGATGAGTCTCTTGGCTTCCACTCGTTTAATTCTGTACTGAGTTTCTGTAACTGAACTCTATCAATAGTTTCGACCGAGTGACGTCATAATGACGTCAATCGATAGATTCTCTCTTGCTTTTTAGGTGGTGACAAAGTGTGGAACGTATTAATGTGACGTCATTTTGATCGACAATTTTCGCGATTTTGTTACAGAAACTCACTTCTGAACTAATAGCCCCGTCACAATGAAATTTTGACGGAGCAGCATGCATTGACAGCTGAGTGGAATGTATGTATTTGCATGGAGATCGACACATCCAGCAGCACTAGCGCCATCTACCATAAAAAAGTTCCCAACTTTCAACTTTTGCTGCATGTAAGGCATAAGAAGAAGCATTTGACATTTGTTCAGGGCAATGGAGCGGAGCACAGCTAAGAGCAAGGGGGCTAAAATCATTGGAAAGAGCGGAGCTGGAGCTAAAAATCACTAACATACATATTTGTAGATATCAGAGCTGGGAAAAATTTATTCGAATAACGAATAATAGATGAATCTATTTTTTTTTTTTATCATTATTTGAATAATAAATAATTTCGTTTACTCCAAAAAAAAAATTATTCGAATAATAGATACTTTTTATTTACATACATTTTTGTGATAAAACCGAAACCATGTACACATGTATGTACATATCTATATGTTCTTCAAATGCTGTTTTTTTCTACCCTGAATTTTTATTTATTATTTGAAATAGCAAATAAAGTTCCGAATAATTTATTCGTAACTAATTTATCTAAATAAAAATTTTAAAAATAAATTTTTATTCGAATAATTATCTAAATAAAAATTTATTCGAATAATTCCTAAGTCTGGTAGACATGCATCACTATTAATTTTTGTTTGTGTTATTTATGTAGTTTCAATAAGTTTTTACTTATAACCGATTTAGCACATTGTAAGAGGAAGGCGAATTTCATATGGACTCGTCATGTATTGATACATCTCGTAAGATGACAGCGAATAGTTTTTTATTATCGCATTTATTTTAAAAATCATCGCCAACCAGTCGAAATACGACCAACCATATTTTTGAATTTCCATTACAACATGAAAATTTTACTTTATATGTATCACATCCACATTTTCTCTACTAACAGTTTTTATACATTTAGTATAAACTTACATTCTTACCAGTTTGGTAAGAAATTCCCACAAACAGCATCCCTGATCACCGCAAAAAAGAAAAATTGGCTAAGAGCGGAGCCAACAAAAAAATTTTTGTGAGCGGAACTAACAAAAAAAAAAAAAACTTTCGCTCCGATGCCCTGATAGCAAAGAAACGCAAGATGATTGTGGCGATGCACCTACATGCAGCAAAATGCAACTACATCCAGCAGTTGATTGTGACGGGGCTATAACACACTAGACTGTCGCCGTTCTCTAGAGTAGATGACCAAACAGACCTGTTTGCATCTCGTATGGGTCCCGGCGCACAGATATGTCGATGGCAATTGCAAGGCAGTCGAACTTGTCTGGCAAGGCAATACCGAGCAGGTTCTTAGTGACACTGCCTTTTCGGAAAACACGCAGAGGGGTTAGGTGCACCCTACTGCGGATGCTGCAAGGATGATAAGGAAGAAGAGACGATTGAATACCCCATGTGCCACTGCCCGGCTCTTAATGACGCCAGACGGCGCTTTTTTTGGACTCCTTTCCCAGATAGTCTATGTAAGATCGCGGATGTCGACGTAAGTGGCGTGGTGAACTTTATCCCAATTTGTCTCCAAGCTGCCGCTATAGCGGCAGTCACTTTGACCTGACCTAACCCAATCTAATTTAATTTAACCTGGCCTAGCCTAAACTAAGCTAATCTAACCTAATATAACCTAATCTTACCCAACCTAACCTACCCTAACCTAATCTAATCGAATATAATCTAACCTAACCTCACCCAAACTAAACTAACCTAACCTAATCTAACCTAACCTAACCCAAATTAAACTAACCTAACCTAATCTAACCTAACCTAACCCAAATTAAACTAACCTAACCTAATCTAACCTAACCTAACCCAAATTAAACTAACCTAACCTAATCTAACCTAACCTAACCCAACCTAGCCTAACCTAACCCAAACTAACCTAACCTAACAGTGAAATAATTTGATCGAATTATTAAAATTCTGGCATCCAGTTCTACGGCAGTCGACCGAATTTATGTCTGGACAAGCACAGCCACTCCGGCTGCATTCTTGACAAATTCGGGGGAGTATTTTTGCCGCTACAACAACTTAAGCTAATATTTGTTTTTCCATAGCCATGCAAATATATTTAAGCACATTGTTTACACCTCCATCCCACAGTGTGTCACCTCCGGAATGACAGCAATACACGTGGGAGACATTGGCGACAGCCAAGGCAAATGGGAAAGGAAAAAATTTTATTTTTGATGATGCGTCAAAGCGACGTATAAACAAACCGACCGAACCAACAGCAAGTATTGGCAATTGGGCAGAAGAAGAAAACGAAGAAGAAGAAGAAGAATAACAATAAGAAGAAGAGGGGAAGCTGTAGCAGCACTAAAGGTAGGGACAGCCGAATAAGTAAAAAAAGAAGCAGCGGCAGTACGTAATAACTCTAGGTGAAGCTGTAGCTTTAGCAATAAAAAAAAAACAACAACGAGAATAATAATAGCAATCGCAGCATCAAAGGGAAATTCTAGACGCGCGTAAAGTAAAAATAGACCAAACAACCAACCAACCGGCCGATGGAACGAACGAACGAAGTTGCCGAATAATGAAACAAAGTGGAAAGAAGTGTGGCACGTTGCAAGTGAGTTGCGTTGTGGCATGCATTGCCAGCCTCCTCAGCACATGGCGATAGATATGTAGATATGGCATGGCGATGGTTAATAAATTAAAAATCAATTTAAAAAGTTTTTTTCCTAATTTACATACAATTTTCTTTAGCAATTTCATTGTTTACTTTTTGCATTAGTTTTACATTTTGTTTTGCTGATGATTCTTTTGCGTTTCAATTTTCTTTTTTTTTTGCTCCTCCATGATTTTTTCGCGCCTTAAAGTTTTTTGTTCGCTCTTTTAACGAAAACTTATGCGTTATTTGAGTAGTTGAGGGTTTCAACGTGATTTTTGGCGCAAAATTGAATATGTACATATGTATGAAGCAATCGCAAAAAATCAGAAACAAAAGAAAAGTAACCAAATGCAATGCCATCGTGCCCGCAGCTCATTAGCCAGAACGTGCCACAAGCCGAGGAGAAGGTGGATAGAGCGCGGAAAGTGGTAGGGGAAGCAACGTGTAGAGGGCTGCTGATTGGCATATAAATTCCCAAAGCGGCAAACGTGCGTCAACTAAACTTCAAGTGGGTGGGTTTCAACAGGAGCCACTGTAATTAGCGCAGTAGAAGACGAAGATAAAGAAGATGCAGAGGCAGAGGTAGAGGAAGAGAATGCGTGAGTAATGGAAGGCGAAACTGTGGCATTTTTGGAAACAACGTGAATAGCTACTTACAGTGGCGGATCCACGGGGGGTTTTGGGGGTTCAAACCCCCCCCCCCCCCTTGTGGTTTATCAAAGATCCCAAATTAATGCCTTTATAGATTCTGCGCCCAAATTTCCCAAACTGATCAAGGAAAACTATCATTCCAAAAGCAATGGTTGGACCACATAACATCCAAAATATGTACCTACATGCGAAAAAAGTTCATGTAGGTACCTTTGGACGCACGTGCATAAAATCAAATTTGTCAAATGCTATTCGCAAATTGCCAAATCGCAAATTTATTTTCTTTTCTTTCTTATCCCTATTTTTATCGGGATTGTACAGAATTAATTTGATCAGAAATGTCTGAATCGTTGGAGAAATTGCCTTTTTCAGAGGCATTTCGCAATTCTTGTTTAAATTAATCTTTTAAAAATTTGAGTACATAAACACAAGAACTTCAATAAAGTAAAAATTCTATTAAAAATATAAATATAACCAAAAAGTACTACATACATATATTCTTATTTATTTTGGCTTTAAATGGAAGGGTAAGTGAAATATACATATACATATTTTCACTTCAAATATGAAAATATATATAGTGACTCAAAAAAAAAAAATCATACGCCAAAGTTTTTAAATTTATTTCAAAGAGTTCTGTCGAAAATTTTACTTTCTTATTTTAGTTTAAAAATATAGAAAATTTTTCAATAAAAATCGTTTTAAGCAGGATTTCTGAGCTTATGGAAAAAATCTGAAAAATCGTAGAAATTTCTGAAAGTGGATTAAAAATTTCAAAGCAAGGCCATAATTTATAGAAGATTTTGAGGAGATTTCTAAGTATAATATTATGTAGCCAACCAATTGTAGTGTAAAAAGTGAAATTCTCAATGCTGTGAAAAATTCCGTCAATTTTAGAAGTTTTTTTCTGTAGGGTGTAGTGTGAGACCGTTCCAATTAAAATTTCCGAAAACCCAATGAAAATTTTCAAAAAGTTGAATGTTGCATATTGTTATATTAAAATTGAATGAGCTGCAGCCCCTTTTTATGATAAGTATTTCCTTGACTTTGAAAAATCGGAAATACTAAAAATACGAAAGTAGGTAATTTTCCAAATAGGCCAATTTTTAATCCATTGTTGATAATTTCTGCCTTTGCATTTTTCCGTATAGAAATTGACGGGTAATCGATCGGAGGCGATAATATAACTAAAATTCTTTTGAATTAAAAAATTAACAATATTTTTTCAAGAAAGGCCAATATGCTTAAAAGCTTCAAAATGGTGGGTCTTTTATTATGCTAGATTTGACGATTTCTTCAATAAATAATATTATTTACCTGAAGCACTCCCGTTGTCTATAAAAGCCGAGAAAACCGGTTTATTATCGCCCGGTATATTATAAATGTAGAGCGATTTTGGATTTTGTATTTGCACCAATTTTAAAATTTTCAATTTTGGCCGCATAAATTCGTAAAATCTACCTATGTGCAGCGTCTGCCCTTAAAAAACATCTTCCAAAAAAAGAAGTTTTCAAAACCCCCCCTTGCCGAAATCCTGGATCCGCGCCTGGCTACTTAAGATTTTTAAACTTATTTTTGTTATGCGGCTAAATTTAAATTAAGCAAAAACTTTTGCCATTTGCATTGAGGCGACAAATTTGCGGGACAGCTGTCAGTAGCAATCACGCACTTGGCGCACCGTACAATACCTTATACCCACATACATCTGTACATACATATATACGTGACAGACAACAATAACAATGGCAAAAAGTATAAAAAAAAGAAAAAAACTTAAAAAAAAAAAAATTAAAAAACGAAACCATCATGCCACCACATACCTAATATGTATTTGTGGACATCAAAATAAACAGAAACAACAACAAAGATGGTAGCGATTGCTGGGTATTTTGCTGCTTCATGGACAGCAAGAAAATGAGCAAAGTTTTCGTTGGAAAATTTTTGGCAAAATTAGTACTTATTTATATTGATGCCATTTTTATGTATGCAAGTGTGTAGGCACAAATCGTTTAAGTAAACAATTTCTAAAGGAAAATGAGACAAAGTGAGAAACAACAAGTAAAGAAGCCTAAGTTCGAGTGGAATCGAACATTAGATACTCAGCTGTATGCTTTCATTGTTTGTTTGCGTTTGTTCGATATAGGGTGTATTTTATATGAAACGAGTGCTGCATAAACAGGGCGCAGCCACGCCCATTTTCAAAATTTGTATCAATCATCCAAATAAGCATATAAATATTATTGTTAGTGCAAAATGACTTTTAGTTACAAAGACTTCACGTTATGAATTCCAAAAGGGTGTTCCAGAAATATATTTGTTAGAAAGTAGGCGTGGTCATAAACCGATTTCAATAAATTTTTGCGTGTCTATTAATACATGTTATAAAAGTGCATAAACTAAGTTTCGTCATAATATCTCAGTTATTTGTCGAGTAATAGGCACGTAGATTCCTTTGTATAAAAAGAGGCGGTGCCACGCCCATTTTATAAACTTTTTTTATTTTTTGTTTTCGGTCGATTGTAGAACTCATGTCACAAAATTTCAATGAATTATCTTTATATTTCACAGAGATATCGCTAAAAATGATTTTATTAGGTCACTTTATAATACCCATATATAAAAGTGGGCGTGGTCGTCAACCGATTTTGGTAAATTTTCGTCCACACATTTGCCTAAGTAAATATATCACGCGTACCAGATTTCATCGATATATCTTTAACGGTTTCTGAGTTATGGCTTATAAAACTTTCAATATTTGCCCCTTAATAAGTGGGCGTGGCACCGCCCATTTTCCAAAATTTTTGTACTTTTTGTTTTATGTCCGTAGTTGGACTCCTGCCACAAAATTTCAGTGATAGATCTTTATATTTGACAGAGATAACGCTTGAAATGTTTTTATTAGGCCCCTTTATAGTTCCCATATATAAAAGTGGGCGTGGCCGTCAACCGATTTTGATAATTTTTCGTCAAAACATTTGTCTAAGTAAGCAAATTTCGCATATCAAATTTCATCGATATATCTTCAACGGTTTCTGAGTTATGACATATAAAACTTTCAATGTTTGACCCTTAATAAGTGGGCGTGGCACCGCCCATTTTCCAAAACTTCATCAAATTTCTTCATAAGAGCCTGAGCTCAATACGTGGGTAAAATTTTATCACTCTAGCTATATCAGTGGCTGAGATACCAAATTTCCGATTTTTTCTATATAGGAAAAGTGGGCGTGGTCATGGTCCGATTTCGCCCATTTTCAATACCAACCGTCCCAGTCTCGATACCAACTTGCATTTCAAATTTCATCAAAATATCTCAATTTTTACGCGAGTTATCCTGCGTACGGACGGACGGACGGACGGACGGACGGACGGACGGACGGACGGACGGACATGGCTCAATCGATTTCTCTTTCCACCCTGATCATTTTGATATATATAAGTCCATATCTATCTCGATTATTTCATTATGTTACAATCCACCGTTATGAAATCAAAATTATAATACTCTGTGTACTAGTACAGCTGAGTATAAAAACAAAAAAAGATTTCTTTGATGTAAAAGATTTGAGTGTTTTCATAAAGAGGGAGCACTGGTTGTGAATGAGCGAAGCAATGCGCTTGTTTCTACATAAAAAGCAGATGGAGAGGGTATAACAATTGCGCTGGTAGTGTATGCTATATAACCAAATGTGGACATTTTAAATTAAATCCTGAACAACTTTCAAGTAACACTCTTGACAACAAATGTTATTTTAATCTAAAGTAGATAATTGCAAAGTAGACTGCTCTACCCAATAAGCGCTACTCGTACTTTGGGCTAAGTAGGCAATTGAAAAGTAAAGTCCTCTCTCGACGAACAAAAATCACACTCTACAGAAGGCCCATGGTTCCAGTGCTCATGTATGGCGCAGAAGCATGAACGATGTCAAAATCAGATGAGATGCCACTTGGAGTGTTCGAGAGAAAAATTCTTCGCAAGAGCTATGGACCGTTGCGCATTAACCAGGGCGAGTATCGACGTAGATTTAACGATGAGCTTTACGCAGACATTGACATTGTTCAGCGAATAAAAATCCAGTGGCTGCGTTGGGCAGGTCATGTCTTGAGATTGGAGGAAAGTGTGTCGGCCCAGAAAGTATTTATGTATATTGAAACCCGCTAAAGGCAGAGAAAAAGGTAGAATTACACTGGGTTGGGAAGATCAGGTGCAGACTGACTCGTCTTCGCTTGATATTTCCAATTAGCGCCAGGTAGCACAAAACAGAAACGACTGTCGCCGCTTTACTGTACTCGGTTAAGCGCCAATTAAGAAGAATAAACCAGAAATGGATTGTAAATTGCATGAGAACTAAGTACATTTCCGATTTTGATGAGCACAGCTGCAAAAAGAATCTCGCTGCATATCAAAAAATTGTCTATTTGCGTGAAAATCAACTGTTGCGCTCGTTTATTTCCCTACCAACAGTATATGTACTGTAATTCCACGGCATACTACTTACATAGATACATATATGTATAGGTATTCTGTATGTTAAGATATTTAAGGCATTACTTGCAAGGCATTCGCGTGCTTCTCTAGCCGAGCCGAGCTGCGGTAATGCAATGGCATTTTAATGAGGCGCGTTAATTTTGGCAATCGAGTTAATTAATTGAATGGCGTCAGGCAGGCAAGCAAGCAAAGTCAATGCGCCGGGAAGAAGAAGACACGACACAGAAGACCATTCTATAGACGTACTAACAGACAAACCTAGCAGACAGTTAGTCACTCAGTCAATGGATTTGTTAATGAGCGCGGTAGACAATCGCCATCAATGCGCTAACGGCGCTGCTGTGGTGGCTCTGTTACCGCCATTGCTGTCGGTTCTCTGCGGTTGCTGTCGCTTCTGCTGCTGTTGTTGCTGCTTCTGCTGCTCATCCAATCACTAGTTAAGGCGTTGAATGGCAATTGACAGCTCTGTCAGTTTGTGGCATTTTATGTTTGGGTGTCAAAAAAGGCCACATCTGTTGTGTGTGGATGGATATACATATTGCTGGCCTGTAGGGGGTTTCTTGGCATGGTGTGGAACTCATGCTTCCTGCCTTGGATATTGTGCAACTGTTTGAGGTGTTTGATGTTATTATTGTCACTTAAATATTTCTTTTTCTTTCTTAAATGAGCTTAAAAATAAAATATGTATACTTTAGTGGCAATGAAGCGCAATCGCTTGAAGTTGCGTTTATTATTTGTTATCTTCTTCTATTTGCCCATCTAATTTACTGCAAATTAGTATTCAATCACCATTAAGAGTTATTTTAATTGGTTGGTGGAACATTAAATTTAATGTTCATTTGATAGCAGAAATGCGAAAAAGTTTAATGATACAAAACAAAACGTGAAATTTATTTGCTATCTTAAAGAATATGGCACCATTTTAATTAGAATTCGTTTTGATACCACAACACGGCACTTAATCAGTGAAAAAATAAAAGTATAAGATTTAGGTAGAGGCAGGTCGCACACCCTATATCCATTCTGTTGAATTTAAGTATTTAAGCAGTTCCTCAGACCTGATGTCTTTGAGTTTCGACAGGCTGTCGAAAACAGGTACTTCATCCTGCCTTAACATTGCGAAGATGACTCGCATAGCAGGTGCTCCACGATCTCCTCCATACCAGCAAGACTAGAGCTGCGACAAAAGTTGTTATGGTCCAATCCAAATCTGGCCGCGTGTGTACCAATGGTGCAATTTCCTGTGAAAACCACAGTTAAGCGGCAAATGTCTCTTCTGTCCATCTTTAGAATGGCTGAAGATCGGATCTCATTTTATGAAGGCCACAAGCTTCTGCATAACCTGCAGATATGCAACCGCCTGCATCTGCGTTTAGCCTCCATTTAGTTTTAGCCTCCTCAAACCAGTGCCGAGAGATTCGGCCCTTGATGCAACTCAGGAGCGCAAGAGCCCCCTCCGCCTCTGCGATATCAAGAGCTGAGCCCTGGCTGCCCAGCTAATCCGCCATCTCGTTGCCCTTGATATCGTGGCGCCCCGGCGCCCAGATCAGGGATACGCTATGTCGACTTGTCAAGCCCATGACCCACTCTCTGCACAGCATGACCAGGCTTGACGACACCGTTGCAGTCCCCAATACCCTCAGATCCACCTGACTATCGGAGAAAATTCCTATCCCGTTTCCGGTATCGGTACTTTCCGTTGCAAGTAAAGCCTTCTCCTGTATAGCCACAACTACGCATTGAAAGACGCTCACCATGTCCGGGAGCCTAATTGACATGGAAATTTCCGGATGAGTTGCGAAGACGCCCGCTCCCTCTCCCCATGCCATCTTCGACCCGTCCGCGAAGACTGAAACATTGAATTTATGAGTCACTTTACCATCTCCACAAACCTTCCTAGTTGGAATGATAACCTCATAGTTTGTATCGTAGACTGCCTTTGATTTTTTGGAGCCTTCAAGACATTAATCTACCCTCGAAAATATACATACCATACATACATCGAACACCCTATTTCACTGCTGAGAGAAAAAGAAAACCAAAGCCTGCTTTATTGCATAAAATTAAAAAAAATTCGCACGCCAAGTCAATTCAATATCAATAAAAATTAAAAGTCTAAAACTCAATGCCCTTAAAGTATCTTACAAAAAATCATTGCCAATCAAAAGCTGATCCCGCAAATCCTTTAAAGCAGGTACATACAACGCTAAATCGGTACATTTGTTGATATGAAAGCGGCAATGTTTGCTGTGCCACAAAATAAACGAGCGCCATTAAATTCAGAAATGAAAATGAAAACCAAAAAAAAAAACCAAATCAAATCACACATTCATACGATAATAAAATGCAGACATGTGAGTATTCTTTTACACACGTATGTATGTACATTCTTATGGATATTCATATGGCTTCCAAACAGTGCATAAATATCTTGTTAAGGGGTATAAAGGTAGGGCGCTGGCAATGGCAACGACCATTGAGGGAATATTAACGCGCAACCAATTTGCAAAATTTATTTTTATTACACTTCAACGCAGCTGGTTTCTTTGCGATTTTGGTTTATCTTCTTTGCTTTTTTTTCGAACTGAAATGTGTTCAAATATTTTTTTTCCTTGTGGTAAATGGTAATTGTCTGAGGAATATGGTTGGCAATATTCATATGTACATACATGTGTATGCATATTTGATGTGAGCAGCTGGGGCAGCTAATAAAAGTTCACAAGTGGCAGCAACGTTTACGGGCGCCATGAGGTAATGGAAATTTTTTTTTGGGAAAACGCAAATAAACTTTTAAAATTTCAAATAGTTTCCTTCTACGGATAACTACAAAATCACTTTTATTTCCGCCATTTTTATCTTTTTGAGTTTTATAAGACTAGACTCAAAGGCTCGACCCAGTTATTGAAATTTATGGCAAAATCCCAGAAATCGAAAATTTCGAGTTAAATCCCTATTGCATAAAACGGGCGACATGTCTACATACAAATAAAACAGCAATTTGTACAGCCACTTTTTATGGCCTTTCATACCTTCGGATTCGCACTCGCACTCACATACAAATTCAAATTCGTTTTGGGCGCTGACATACAAAATCAAGGCTGGAACCATTGGCAGGCAAACAGAACTGCCAAGTGTGCGGGTGGGCGGACAGCGGCGGCCACAGCTTCAGTTTTTAGCGCCCATTTGAAGATTTTTGTTTTTTTTATTTTCAAATCACTGAAAATAAAATAACTGCAGAAAAAGCAATCGCCAAAACGTGTGGCATGCAACACATGTATGTATGTAAGTATTTAGCTACACATATGTATTTCCATTTATTTGACCGTTGCGTTTCGATTCTGTTTAGAGTTTGTTTTGAAGTATCGATGTTGCATGCCACAAAATGTTCTAGAGCGCCAACCAATTTATATTTTAGGTTTTGTTCGCCTTTATTGTTATTTTGTTTGTTTGTTTGCTGGTTTGGTTCTTGTTGGTATTGTTTGTTTGCTTGTTGTTGTTGCTTTTTGTTGCTTTTTGTTGTATAGTACTTGTATTTGTTGTCGGATTAGACACGTTTGCGTGGCTGTTGTTGTTGCTGCACTGATACCATAATTTAGACATTTACCATGGCCGAATGAGGGCACGCAGATTGTTTGGAGGTGGCAAAACACGTTGCGGTGTTTAAAAATGCTTATTGTTGTTGTGTTTTGTTATTGTTGAAATTTGTACGCTCTTCCTTTGGAAGTTTTGGTTTTTACACGTTTTTTTTTATAGCTTTTGTTGCTTTAATTGCAATAGTTGTGGAAAAAGCATTTTTTGTTTGGGATTTCATTCATTTAGTGAGTACTTTTAAATTTTTTTCGACCATTCTGGTTTTATTCACGGTTTGATTTTGTTTCTAGAGTTGGTTTAGTTGGTTTAAGCTTACACAAAATGTATGAGATTGCACTTGTTTAATTAACCCAAATTCTATTGTTGGGTAATTTAAAAAGAGCGCTGCTTTTGTTTTTCTAGATGTTCTCTATACGACAGCTTAAACTTCCTCAAAAAAGAAGCCATACATTTAAATAGAGCTTACTTGCTCTACAGCGATCTATAAGGTTCTTTGGGCGTTAAACAACATGCCCTACCATACTAAAGTAGTGATATTGAGATGTTCCAGAGTGTTGGCCGGCACCAAGAGACAGAGAGAGGGTAAAGAGAGAGAGAGAGAGAACTAGCACGAAGAGACCTTTAGGATAAAATACATACTATATTTTTATGTGGCCGCTGTGGTGCAGTGGGTAGAGTACTCGCCTGCTATGCCAGAGGTCTCGGGTTCAAACCACGGTCCGAGCAAAACACCAAAAAATTTTTCTAATTAGTAAAAATCCAATTATTGGATTTTTTAAGAGCAGCGGTCACCTCTCGGCAGTGGGCGGCATACCCTCCGAGTGTATTTCTGCCATGAAAAAGCTTCTCACAAAAAATGCATTCGCCGTTCGGAGCCGGCATAAAACTGTAGGTCCACCCAATTAGTGGGAAAAACAAAAAGGAGCACACCTCGAATTGGGAGATAATAGCGCCATTGTATTATTATTATATTTTTAAGTGTCAGCTAGGAACTAGCCTTTCTACCCCCTCCCATAAAAGGGATGTGGGGATGCTACCTTCCGTTTTACGAGTGCACGCTCCTTAGTAAGCCCAACAAAGGGAAGTTGATAGAGGTCACTTCGAAAAGTGTGGCATCAAACCACTTCCTTCGGTCGGGCCACTTCATGCGCCTCTGTGACTGGCGCTTCGTTCATAGAGCGCGTCTGGACGTGCTTCCATTGAACTCTAACATGTGCTATCGAGCATTGCACCATCCTCGCCGCGGCCCAGCAGAGGAGACACAATGATGTACAAAATCGATTAGCCAGCGCGATTATATGTGCTGCACCCTCCAAAAAATCTGCACCGTCGAGAGAGCTCGTTTCGAGTTGGCTGGTGACGAGGAATAAACCGACCGACCGCAGAACCCTTTTGGACATCACAATTCCGTTCGAGAATCGGTTTGTCCTCATTTCGATTGCCTCGTCAGGATAATTTGAGGAAATACACCCAGTTGGCGGAGCAACTTCGAGGGTTAGCGGGCTTAGAATATACCATATATATATATATAAGCAATGCCTGTCGTGAGAGGCGACTAAAATCCACCGGCCTAGAAGATTGATAACGGCTAAAAACTATCGTTTGCACCACAGTCGTGCTGGTGTCAGAAGGAACTGGTATCCGAATGTATCCGGCAAAGGACGGTTATTTCCCCTATACTCCCCAAAACCTTCGGGGAGTTTCTTGTTGGCTACAACAACAACAGAAAGTTCGAGGACAGAGCTATGAGGTGAGGTTAGGCTCATTCCTGGTCGATGGATTAGGAGGATGGGACCCCGGAAACGAGCGTTAGATAATACAACCCGCTTATGCGCAAGCTCATGGTAAGCGAAACAGTGCGCTAGCCCCGAGACATATACGTCGAGCACGTAATTGGAGTTAGGAAATATTAGTACCATCCATAAGGCCCTTCCAACACATACTTGCAATTATTAGAGTGTCCCCTGTTGATTGCAACCCCCGCTAGTGGGAAGTCTTTCAATTTATAAACTCGTGAACTAACACTAGGAACAGAAGAAACGAAAACTGTGATTTCAAAAGCAAATTCCCAAACTTCGCTGATTACTTCTAATTACATTAATACTTATTAAGTGCCCTAAATCACTATAACCGTTATAAAAAATGAGCAAATATCCCTTTGAGCGCTAATGCCACATCATTTAATATCCTCACACCTTTTATGTCCTTACATACATAAGACCTAAATGACTCAGCGCGCTGCGTGAGTTAACAGCTGCAATTTTCATTTAAAAAAGGTACAAATGATTCAACAAAAAGCGTAAAAAAGGAAAAAAGAAAATAAAATAATCCGCCTCATTTATTCACACTCATTTGGCAAAGTGCGAAGAATTAGTTATTTAGCATTTTAATTCCGAGAACTGAAATATTAAACCGACCAACAATAAAAAGCATATTCAGACAAAGCTCAACACAAACAACCACCATAAAATAATATGAAAAATGTTGAACGCTTAGCAATTTCACTCACCAACCGCTCTCACCTTCTTCTCGTCAATAGTCACCACCAACGCTCGCACAAAACAAATAAGCAATTCAAATATGAAATATGTATGTATGTATGTATATTTTGTAAGTAAATATGAAATGCATTCACTTTTATTATTTGCGAATGCATTAGCAGATTTTTCGGTGTACGTGTTAATCACATAGAAACTGATTACTTATGTATATGGAAATCCGTGCAGCAACGCCTTGTCTGGCTTGCGGTGCTGCTGTCGCCGCCACGTTGGTGGACTTTCCACCAGAGCCAAAACGATAATTACCGAGTCAACAATTCCATGTAAATGCCACTTAATGACCACCAACTTCATTCATTCATTCGCAATTCGCCGCCGCCGACGCCTCCATCAACACCAACACTTGGGATGAGTTAGTAGTTACTTAGTTGTGGCTTGATTGCTAGCGCTATTTGCTGTTGATTGTTCAGTTATGCTTTGGCGTTGGTGTTGCATTTGGCATTACACGCCACGCGGGACCGGCCACATAGCAAAATTAAGTCATTATGTGTTTACAAATTTCGCTATAAAATGCATGGCAGTCACACACACCTACGCATCATTTTGTTGGATTAAAATCTGCTAGAGATGGGTATTAGTGAGCGGTTTTTTTTTTGCTGCGTTCGGTTAATTAACCGATTTTATGTTACAGAAAAGGAAAAAAAATCTATCTTATATTATAAATGTGAAATGGAAATTGTGTTTAAACTCAATTGGCGAGAAAACCGCTGAACGGATCCTCACGAAACTTTGCACACCTAGGTATTTTCACCCGGTAATTGCTATAGGCATATTTTTAATCTGATTAAAAGTCAGGGATGGGCACCTCCCATACAAAATTTTCCTTTTTTTCGTAATATTTCTTGAAATATTTGTACTAGAATAATGAAAATTTTTGTGAAGGAATAATACAAAAATATATACTCAACGGATAAACAATTTAGGTCTTGGTAAAGCAGGGATGGGCACTCTCCTCCCATATAAACTGAAATTTTCACATCGAATATCCCTGGAAATATTTGTAGTAGGGTACTGAAAACTGGTGTGAGGGCATGTGAGATAACTATGTATTAAACGGGTAAAAACGCGAGGTCTTAGTAAAGCAGGGATGGGCACCTCCCATACAAACTGAAACTTTCACAGCGAATATCTCTGGATATATTTGTAGTAGGGTACTGAAAACTGGTGTGAGGGCATGTGAGATAACTATGTATTAAACGGGTAAAAACGCTAGGTCTTAGTAAAGCAGGGATGGGCACCTCCCATACAAACTGAAATTTTCACAGCGAATATCTCTGGAAATATTTGTAGTAGGGTACTGAAAACTGGTGTGAGGGCATGTGAGATAACTATGTAATAAACGGGTAAAAACGCTAGGTCTTGATAAAGCAGGGATGGGCACCTCGCATACAAACTGAAATTTTCACAGCGAATATCTCTGGAAATATTTGTACTATGGTACTGAAAACTTCTGTGAGGGCATGTGAGATAACTATATATTAAACGGGAAAAACACTAGGTCTTGGTAAAGCAGGGATGGGCACCTCGCATAAAAACTGAAACTTTCACAGCGAATATCTCTGGAAATATTTGTAGTAGGGTACTGAAAACTGGTGTGAGGGCATGTGAGATAACTATGTATTAAACGGGTAAAAACGCTAGGTCTTGGTAAAGCAGGGATGGGCACCTCCCATACAAACTGAAATTTTCACAGCGAATATCTCTGGAAATATTTGTAGTAGGGTACTGAAAATTGGTGTGAGGGCATGTGAGATAACTATGTAATAAACGGGTAAAAACGCTAGGTCTTGGTAAAGCAGGGATGGGCACCTCGCATACAAACTGAAACTTTCACAGCGAATATCTCTGGAAATATTTGTAGTATGGTACTGAAAACTTCTGTGAGGGCATGTGAGATAACTATATATTAAACGGGAAAAACACTAGGTCTTGGTAAAGCAGGGATGGGCACCTCGCATAAAAACTGAAACTTTCACAGCGAATATCTCTGGAAATATTTGTAGTAGGGTACTGAAAACTGGTGTGAGGGCATGTGAGATAACTATGTATTAAACGGGTAAAAACGATAGGTCCTGGTAAAGCAGGGATGGGCACCTCTCATACAGACTGAAATTTTTACAGCGAAAATCTCTTGAAATATTTATAGAAGGGTACTGAAAATTGGTGTTGGGCATATGAGATAATTACGTACTCAACGGACAAAAAAAAAATAAAGAAAACTATCTTTGACGTCAAGAATGATATTTTTCTATGTAACTTTTTTGGACTAACTCAATATGCTAATATTTTTAAAAGCGCGTGGTGTGAAACCCGCGGGTAACATCTAGTTGTGATATAAAAATAAGAAAGCGCGACTACTTCAACTGCTTATGCCCTTATTAATGGCACCTTTATAGTAAGTCCACACGAGTCTTAATTTGCTATTATATCGTAATTCATTGTATCAATCATCATTTATCCTTGAATCATATGCCGAATTACGCTCAATTTAATACAAACTGTCCCCAACGAATTGGCTGAACAGCCAACTGGACCGCAGTCATTAACAAGAGCCAGTATAGCGGAAACAGTGAAGTACATCAGGGACTCTATCAGGCAAGCTCATGTGAGACGTTGGAACTCTACAAATTCCTATAAAATTGCAAAGTGCTTTCTGAAAAAGCCTAACAGGTAGATAGCAAACTTCCTACTCAAGTAGTGATGGGCGAGTTCGAGATGTTTAGACAATCGAGAGAATCGCCATCGTTGCAAAATCACAATCGAGTCAAAAGTTCTCAGCAAAAATCTGGTCATCGCTATTACCTGTCAGGCATGATAGAAGGCTTTGCCATGGAACATCTGGCGAGTTCATCACTTCTTTCACGCATTGTCAGTAATGCAGAGTGGAATGAGCTTCCATTACTCATTCCACGTAATGCAAAGTAGAATGGAGCGCGAAAAATGAACTGAAATAAATACCAGTGGAAATTTTCATCATGCTTTACATTTTTTCGCCTTCTTTTTCTGCTCCCCTGTAAGGTATTATTTATTTGATTCGCTAGAATCCTGGCGGTATTGCGTGATTTATTCGTTCGGCGGTAATGCAGTGCGCAAGTCCTTCCCTCCAATGACAAGCCCATGCTAATGTCAGGCATTCTGTCAACGAATGTGGAAACTATTGCTATTGTTTTTCTGGATTACTCTCTTAATTCCACGGTCATCGAGTTTTTTGATGGGTTGACTCGCTTCTCGACTACACAATCGAGATGTTTTTGCCATTGTTCCGAGTCGGCGAGTCGGAGGTTGTTTCGATGACATCTCGACTACACAAGCGAGATGTTTTTGCGATTGTTCCGAGTCGGCGGGCCGGCTGTTGTTTTGATGATATGTTTTAGTTGATAAAATAAACAGAATGAGGGTTGTTAATAAAGAAAGTAGGATTTTTAATGGAAGTGAGGTAACTACATATATAAATGAACCAAATTGAAAAATATGCTATATATAGACGCTGCATTTTTGAAATCACAACTAAAGGGTGTCGTGCATAATAATAATAACTAATTATTTAAACATTAATAAATTTTCTGAAGTGAGACGCTTATGAAATAAATGAATTTTACGAGTAGCAGCAACGGCAATAGATTTGTACCACTCTGTATGTTTTTTAAAGCAATTTTGATATTAAAGCGGCAACAACAAATATTATGTATTTTTTTCAGCGAGTCCAAGATGTTGTAGGGTTGCTTTGAAAACGAGAGGAATCGTTGGCTAGTCCGAGATGTTTTAGCGATTGTTTCGACTGATGGCCATTTACGACTTGACTCAAGTACGAATGAAAACCATCGAGAGCATTCGAGATGTTTCAACAATCGAGAGAATCGAATAAAACATCTCGGACTCGCCCATCACTATACTCAACCAGAGAACGAGGAAGCTTCGAGCCCTTGTGGGGTTGACTACAGGACAGAACCGATGGGGACAGCACATGGCCATGGCATGATCGAGAGCTCAAAATCCTAGCTTTTCTCTGCACCTGTCCAGCCTTCGCCAAACTAATAATGCGCATTCTCGGGTCCAATGTTTTGAGAATAGCGGATGCACATTCTCTACCACTCGACAATATTCTCAGATTTATTAAAGAATCCGGGAAGTTTGCGGAGGAACTCTGATTCCAATATCCCACCCTTTTTCCTACATCCTGTTCCTTTCTAAACGCCTTCAGTATAAGGGACAAATATGTCTGAGTGCTTGGGAAACAAAAAGTTTTTCCCCGCCTACCACAATTCTGTTCCATTCCATTCCTACGCAAGGAAGGGCATACACTCTGAATTATCCCATCAAAACTGAATTATCTATCGAAATGTGACAGCTGAAATTAAATAGAATAATGAGCAGAGAATAACAGGAAATACTGAGAGCTGAAAAACTGAATAACGAATGATCTTCTAGGCGAATCAAAAAACCAACCATTTATCGGATTATTTGGAGATCCAATTATGCCCCCTGTAGACATAATTTAGTACACCCCTATGCATGGAATATTCATAATAATAATAATCCTTGCGCAGACTTTGACACAGCTGAAAACCGGTTATTCTATAATGAAATGGTTATGAAAACGCTATGAAGCTCAGTCCTCGCTTATCAAAACGACGCATCGGCGCTAATTGAAGTCAGTGGGACTCGCCACTCAAACCAAATCAAACCAGACCTCGCTAACAGATTTGGTTAGAAAATCAGTTACTCAATACCTAATTGGTTATCAAAAACCGCTCATCTCTCATCTCTAACTACATACCTTACTTCCCCCTTCTGCCATTAGCCGCTATTTTAGCATTTAATGCGTGTCTCGGAATATTTTTCACAGTCCAATTTCATATTTGATTCCTAATGACGAATTCAAATGAATTTGGTTTGTTTGGCGCCCCTATTATCGTTTGTTGGCGTGTTTGCGTTAAATGTTTTTGTTGTTGTTGTTGTTGTTGCTGTTGCTGCTGTTATTGAGGCGTGTGTGAGTGGTGCCAATTTTTTGTTATTTGGTTTCATTAGTAGCCTTGTGTGCCGTGCATTATTATCGTTAATCTTTTTATGTGGCGCATTCCTTTTTTTGCAAAAAAAAAAAAAAAATGTCGATTTTGGTTGGTGAAGTTGCTAATATTGTGGTTGTTGTTATTTGTTGTGGCAAACTGACCATTCGCATGCCAAACATATTTAGCATTTGACGTTTGGAATGGTGTCAACTAATTTGCAAATTGCACGTACCCACCACACACATCCATACATACACACGGTCACAAAGAGACAAACTAATATATTTTCGCTCCGCCTCAGTCATTTGTTTGAGCGTAATCGCTCATACGATGAATATTGATGGTCGCCCTGTAGGAAAATTTAACTTTGAAAGTGGCTTATTTTGACATCTGATATTCTAGGGCTCAAAAAAACTTTCAAGAAAACAATTACATACATAGCAGCATATCCACTACATATGCGCAGATTTCAACAGAAACTTTGCATTAAAAAATTTTACTCTTTTGCGACGTCCCGCTGTTCATAAATCGCTTCTTCTACACCCGAACCTTTTTGTTTGTCGCGCATGTTTGTACGTTCGTTGTGATTTCATTTTAACGCGTAATAGCAAAAGTAATAACGAGTGAAAGAGGAAAGGAGTTTCAAATGAAATGAATGGGCGTTATTTTAGCTGTCGGCCATATTAACTGACATTATGACAAATGTCTTAATTTGTTGCATGAAATTTGCGCTCTCCCTCTGTTTTGCGAAACACCTTTTTCTTTGTTGGGTGTTTCAATAAATATTAAAATGTTGCTGGAGTGCGTGCATGAAGACAATTTTTTAATGGAGAATGGGTTGAGAGTTTTGGAAGGTATACGAGTATCAAGTGTAGGTTTTTCAAAAAAGTTGACTACTCATATTTTTAATTTCCGTCTGAGATTGAGTCTGAAATCTTCTAAATGAAATATTCACCACTTTTGCATATTCTGAAGGTCCCAGCGATATAATTTTTACGCTGTGTTTAGTGCCCCCTTTTCAAGCTGATAGTGTTTTAACTTTATGGAAAATTTTGGTGTGGCAAATTTTAAGAGTTACTTCTTCTGAGATCTCCGTCTCCTCCACGACTGCTGTTGGTTGCTGTGACGACCAATGTAAGCTAAGACAAGGCGATTCGACTGGGCGACATTCTTAGATTAAGGGATAGGCTGTCAAATGAGTAAGAAGCATTCGATTGAACTTGGCTTAGTGGATAACTTAGCAAGTTTTAGTAATCTGTGTATTTTGCGAAGAGTAGTTTGTTTATTTATGAAGAGTATTTGTGCGACAACTAGATTCCACAACAGCGGTCAGAATACTCCGCTTTGTGGGGTGCCTCTATGTGCCCTCCTTGACATCGTCGAAAGGCCCCACCCACCGGTCACCTTCCGATAACTCCGAAGGTCCTCAATCCAGCGCCGAATGATTGGGGGTATTCCGGTCAATTCGAGGTATTCCGGTCCATTGCTAAAGGTACCCGAAATATCAAGAAAGGTACCTATCTAACTCCTTGCAGTGAGGAGCCTTTTCAATATGTTGTTGTTGTTGTTGTTGTTGTTATTGTGATTCTTTATCCTGTTTATCCTCCATCACGACAAGATAAATATGTTATATGCCTTCCTCCAGGCCCCACGAACCATGACTGAGGCCGTGCGCCTTGAGAGGACCAACTCGACCGGACAACAGCCTTTGCTAGCCCTCTCTGTCTGCTGCCCGATGCCTGTTCCTGGTGCTTGCGCAGGCAGCAACCCCTTGTTGGTTCCATCCGAGTATTTTTGCCGGCGTAGATTTATGAAATGTGATCAAAATATCTACAGATAATCTTGAATTGTGTAAGATAAATTCCATATGTTTTAACGCGAAATTCAGGAATGCAATTCTAAACTAAATTTGCTTAGCTAATTTCGCATGTGTAAACATAGTACAATCTTTTCCACTTTTTGGTCAAAGCTCTGTGATTGCTAAATAAGAGCAAGAGGGCTTGAGGTCGCCAAGAATATAGAAACATATAATCAGAAATATGTTTCTTGCACAATTAGGACAACAACAACAATAAATGATAGAAAAAAATAAAAAAATCCACACACATTACCCGTTTGACTTGCAGTCGCTCGCAAAATCTTATATGTCATAACAGGCAAATTGATTGGCTTATTGCATGACAAATGAATGGCAAGTTAAATATATATCTGCATATGATTTGAAATGGAATCGAGTTTAAAGTCGCGTCACTGACTCACACTGACTGTAACTGAAAATATTCAAATTAGGGTTAAATAAAAAGGCGATATGCATTTGCGGCAACAGCAATTATTGTGGCGCGCATGCAAAACCGTTTATGTATAGGCCAAGCAATCAAACTTGACGAGTTGAGAGGTGAACACACAGAATGACATGTCGCTGCCGCATAATAAATGAGCATTAAAAAGGCGAATATTTTTATGCAAAAAAAAAAAAAAACTGAGAATAATATACAGAAAAACGCGCACGCTAATTTTATTTAACATTTATGCATTTTTTTTAAAGCGAAAGATATGAAAAAAATTATCTGTGAATGGTAGTCGAATATGAAAAATGTAATTTGTATGAATGTGTCGTCGCAGAACATTTCATGTGCGCATATTTAAATGACCAACAATGGATCATTAATCATGTTGGTTGCTGCATTCGCATAATAATTTTTTAATAATAATAATAATAACAATAATACATAATAATATGTATGGAAATTTAATATGCAAGCGCATACCTTGCAACAGCATGTGGCACAGAGTGTGAGCAATAAGACAATTCAAATGCATATGTGGAGGTAAGGATATAACAATACCCAAATCATACATACATACATACATACATATATGTACATACATAAGGATGTGCCTTAAATGTTTGGTATTAATAAAAAGCTTTGTGTTCACATTCCTTCTAAAAGTTTCAAGCAGTTCAATATCTGTAAATTAGAATTCCGCACAGCCCTCGTATTGCGTAAATGATTAAATTTAGATAATATATACATAAGCGAGCACCCTAGTACATAATGCACTCATACATACATTAAGCAGTGTATTGCATGAATGGCGTGGTCATTCAGCAATGAAATTGCATTTTAATTGCTTGTATTACCAGTCGGAAAGCGCCGCCGCACACTGGGTGATAGCGGCCAAAAATAAAATCGAAATTAAAGTATTAGCAAATCAAATTTTTTTGAAAGTGATTGACAGATATAACAATTTGTAAAAAAAAAGCTTATATAAAATTTTTTGAGTCTCGTTTTGTTTAGCCGTACAGGGTGTTAAAAACTGAGCAAAAAATAGGTCCTTTTATTTCTCAACAATTACACCTTATACAAAATCCTGTAACTCATTCAATTATTAACGTATGTAATCGAGTGATACATCATTACATAGATATTGATTTGGCCTTTTAGAAACAATAAGCCTTTTGTAACCAGCGGTAACTCTTAGATTTATATGAACTTTCAAATATTGACAAAAAAAGTCGTAAAAAAAAATTTTGCTCAACTTTAAACAAAAAAATAAAAAAAATAAAAAATATGACCTCCCCAATTTTTTCATATGTTTTGAAATGATATATTTTTAATCAAACTGCATTTTAATTCTTGAAATCCGCCTGCGCTTTTCGCTTAAATAATCTTTTTCCCATTTGACTAAAAGTGCCTTTTTCAAAACGCAATAATTAGGCTACTTTTGACATTATGAAAAATCTTATTCTTAGGCGACTAATCGAATAGTTTGTTCACCGTGTTGTAGGCAATGGTTCACACTTTCAAATTATGAAAGAATTTTTTTTATCAGCGTTATCATTATTTTTTTGCAGCCTTTTTCTTTTCGAACAGAAAAAAAAATTGTGTAAAAATTGGAAAATTTCAACATGAAATAAAAAAAAAATTCAAAATATGACCTCTCCAAATTTTTAATATTTGGTGCTAGTGAACGTGCTTTATAAACAGGTGAAGAAATCTTAAAAATTCGTTTGCGCTTTTTTGTTTTATGAACTTTTTTATGGAGTGAGTTTTTCTAAGTTTTCATACATTTTTCCCATACAAAATCCCCAAAAGTATGCTTCAAAAAGTATTAATAATTTTGTATGGGGAAAATTTGCCAAGTTAATGAAACTTAAACAACAATTTCTCCAATTCTAATAAAGATATCTGAAAAATTTAAACGCCATATTCAGGGGGATGGTTTATGCTTTCTAACGGTGTATTTGATTTTGAATAAAAAAATATTACATACAAGATATTAAGCAGGGAATATAGTCAAAAACGTGTTTTTTGTGCCTAATTGGACATGAATATCTCAAAAACTAGAACCAATTTGAAAATTCTGACTTCAGATTCAGATTCAGCACACTGAAATCCTTTAGAAAAGTATAGTTTCATTTGTGGTATAAAAATTTTTTTAAATGTGATTTTTTTGAAGGAAAATTTTATGATGAATGCTTATAAAATGCTCAAAAGTGCATATATTTTTAATTTGAAAACCATGGAATACTTTGCGCTTTTTCCAAAATGATTACTGTATATTATTTATATTTAAAAAATGTGTGCTCTTATTAAAATTGAGCATTTTAGCTATAATAGTTAACAAAATATTGAAATTTCAAAAATACCGTTATATGGGAGGGGGGTGTATTTGTGGGCCGATTTTGTTCAAATTTTCAAGAAAGCTTAAGTTCCGAGTTTAAAGTTTCTAGCTCAATTATTACTATTTTTGGCCGCGTTTGTATGGAGGTGCCCCCACTGTGCGCCGTGTGCAGTTAGTGAGCGAGTGTGTGTATGTTGGTTGGTTGGTTGCTTAAGTCAGCCGCAAGGTGACAGATTACAAACCAAGCAACAACGCGACACAAACATTAAGCAAAACACACACACAACCGAACACAAATACTTACGCACATATCAACATTTACATAGATGCGACCAATTGCCCAAGGGGAAAACAACCATTGAGCCATTTATACATATATACTACCCAGTGGCGTTGCTAGTATAAATTGGCTGGATAAGCCTATGTATGAAGCATAGCCATTAGCTTTATAATAATAATAATAATAATAATAATAACCCACGCCCTCCAATCCCGCCCGACCGCACGAGAGCCGCACCCGCATGACGTACGGATATTTTTTATTTATTTGTTGAGTGGCAGGAGTTTGTTAAGCGTCGAGATCTTAAACTGTTCAGCTACAGAGAAATAAAATCATCAGCTGAGTATAGTACATTTGAAGTTAGTCTTGAGAATTATAACAGAATAATCGCTACTATGTGTTAAGATAAGAAGGATTTTTTCCCTTATAATGAAAAGCGAGTCCGAAATATCTAAAAAGCTGGAATAGGAATTAAAGCTCTTACATAAACCCCGGAAAGGTTCATTTAATTCAAAGTTTGATTTACACTGCTTTAAATAGATAGGGTTGAAGTGTCTTGTTGAACGAGAAGGAATGTTAAAGTTTATTTCAGCTAGCAAGAAAGGAGAAAGAATTAAGCCATTCAAGAGCTTAACGATAAATATTACCCCTAACATTTCTCGTCGACTTGCAAGAGTCGGAAGATTAAGGAGTTTTAAACGGCTAGTATACGGTGGAAGATTGTAACCAGAGTCCCAAGGCAAATTTCTTAAAGCAAAAAGCAAAGCTGTTTTTGGACTGACTCTAAGCGATCAGAGTGAATGTGGTAGTATGGATTCCAAGCTATCGAACCGTATTCCTATATAGGTAGGCTGACCATAAATATGAATCGAAAATGAGGGACAAAATTTCAAATGATATAAATACGAACATATATTTATGAAACTTGAAATCGTAAAAAATATTTTTTCATCAAATAATAGGCTTACAAACATATGTAATTCACATTCTCTTCAGACTTTTTGTTTTAACAAAAATAAACAAATTTGCAAGTTTAATTATAGGTATCTACAATAAAGCAAGCATAATGCTACGATAAAAAAGAATTTGGTAACTTAATTTAATGTCCACAAATCAATTTTAATACGATTTACCAATTTCTTTCAAATTAATTTGCCACACAGCAGCCACAAAAATTTCATTCCAACAAACATATAGTCAATGAGGATGGTAGTTATTATCGATAACTACTTAAATTCTGATGAGAAAAAGGGCTGCCACCTCAACCTTTTTAATATAAAACAGATTTTAAACAAAAAGGGGATTATTCATAGTCAAAATAAAATATTGATTTTAACTAACTTAAAATCAGCTTTTATCAAGACTATGAATATGCCCCAAAATAAATAAATGAGGGACAAATGAGGGACACTAGGAAAAAAACAGAACATTTTGAGGTTTTCCGAAAAAACAAAAATACGAGGGACAGACTTCTGAAAAACAGAACGGTCCCTCAAAAAACAGAACGGATGGTCAGCCTATATATAGGTCTTACTAAAGTTGTAAAGAGTGTTTTAGTTATGTATGTGTTGCTGAATTCCTTTGACCAACGTTTTAAAAACGCTAAGACACCTCTTGCCTTATTTGCTGCAGCATTAATATGAATGTTAAAACTAAGTTTGCAGTCCATTATTACACCTAAATCCACAAACTCATTTACTTGTTCGAGATCTAAGCCATTTATTGCATAAGAAGCTGGCTGTACGGTTATCTGAAAGTCTGACTGCGGTTCCGTCATTGACTTTGATTAAATTCGTTTTGCATATTTGGTTTGTTATTTTTATTCATACCGTATGAAACTGAATTTATAATAATAAATCGAGAAAATGAAGATGATGAAGAATAATTTTTTTTTTTGATATACAATGGATAATATAAAGATATGTACATATGTCTGTATATGACTTTTGCTATTTAAGCTGTACTTTTGGTCAGCACATCAACATGCCTGGCTCAGTCGAAAATAAATTCATGTTCTTCACCATTAGAACGTGAATTATCTAAAAAAGCAGAGGAAAAGTTATTATTGGAATCATTTAATAAGGAAAAATTCAACTGAATTGATTGCTGGCGGCAAACTTATAGAGAAATCTCTGAATCTCACACGAAAGCGCAGAGGTATTTCTAGTTTCCTTATAGCGACGGTAATTTCAGCAGCAGCAAGTGGATTTTCTTATTATAACCTTATTAGATAATATATAAAAACGGTTGCTTTAGCTTAACTTTAATATGAAATGAACGAAAATATTTAGGCATGCCGGCTCTCCGGCTTGTATGAAGCGCACGCCACTGAAGCTACCAAGTATGCAGAATGTAAATATGTATGTATGGATGTACATACATAAATATGTACATATGTATCCATGTAAAAGTAGAAATATATATATGCATAACGGTGTCTGTTGCGGATTTTGTATTACAATTATTGCATTGCAGTCGCAGTTGCATGTGCAGAGCAGTTGCAACATTACACGATTGCGCCAGAAGCCAACGTTATAGCTGATTGCTCTTGTTGTTGTTTCTGTTGCCATAGTTTTTGTTGCTGATGGTTGCTTTTGGTCTTGTTGCCTCTGCTATTGTTGCCGATGGTTGCCTTTGTTGTTATTGCATACTGTTGCTGTTGCTTTTGTTATTGTTGTTGTTGCTACTACTACCGCTAATGGCCCAAACGACGTTGAACAATGCAAATTTTCAATTGCTACTTTTGTGCATCCTTACCTTGAGGCTAATTGATAATTCGCTTTATTTAAAACTCATTTGTTGGCAATTTAAATTTTTTCCCCATTAAATTCTCTTCTTCTATGTACTTCTTCTTGTGAATAATTTTATTGATTTTTAATTCGTTTCTTGATTTTACTATAAACTCGTTGGACTTGCGCTGAAGTATAATTTTAGTTGAATAAAGAAAACTGACAACGCTTCATTAAATGCCAAGCTGAGCTGAGTTGAGGTGCTTAGGCAGCTTAGAGTCTATAATGTGTTGGATTTGTTCAAATAGTGGCTATGGAGAAGGTTTTAGAGCGTCTATGTTGAGATATGACTTAGTTTTGGTTGCCAGGGAAATTAAAAGACAAGATCTCTGAGTAAATCAAAATAAATCCCCCTTTTTTTCTATATCAGTTGGGTCAAACATAGGAAAATAATTGCTCCCTGACTCTAGCGCACATAATAATAGAGCTGATGACTATAAAATAATATCTCAAAGAAAAGAAGTCTTCATAACTTGGAGACAGTGATGGGCGAGTCCGAGATGTTTTTTCGATTATTTCGATTGGTGAAACATCTCAAATGCTCTTGATTATTTGCATTAGTATTCGAGTCCAGCAGCTAATAGCTGCAATCAAACCAATCGCTAAAACATTTCGGACTCGTCAACGATTCCACTCGCTTTCAAAGCAAATCTTAAACATCTCACACGCGCTCATCATTAATCACAAACTCAGACTCGGAATATTCGCAAAAACATCTCGATTATGCAGTTTCGATTGATTGGGACTTTGTACCGATGGCGATTTCCTCGATTGTCTAAACGTATTGGACTCGCCCATTCACCACTTGGAGAAGAGGTAACGGAGTCTTAAATTACTGTGAAGCAAGCCTTTAATCTTCTTAACAGAACCTCAAGATTTTAATAGAATAAGTAGTCTATGAGAGAACGTAAGATTGTAGGCCTTGGAAGACATTCCAATAACCAAGCTTTGGATGGAGAAAAGCATACTTATGTTTATTGTATTTGACCTAGAAAGTTCTTAGAAGAAACTACTAGTTCCAAAGCAATTGGCGCGCTCTGTTGGACTCGGCCAGAATCGTCTAGACGCTTAAGCACCAATTAAGAAGAGAAGGAGAACTAGTTCCAAATGTTTTAATACTCGACCATTTTCGTTTGTACACTCAAAAAAAAAATTTCTCTCGATCAAAGACATAATTTTCCTTATTTTGAACACGCGTCCCAATACAAAATTTTCTTTGTTTAGTGTAAATTTTCTCAAAAATGTGGAAAAAACATAAAAAAACATTCAAACAAATTCGTTGCCATGGGGATTTGTATGGGAATTTAATTTCTCAAAATTAAAGAAATCAAGTCTTAAAAACAAGGAAAGTTGGGAACGGAATGGCGCTTAAAGAATTTTTCATTATTTTAATGTATGAATTTTTTCAAAACAAGTATATGAAACCATGGTAACGCATGTAACAACAATATTTTATAAACCTTTTAACATGTTTTAAGGAAAATTTACTCAAAACAAAGAAAGTAGTGTTCAAAATAAGTAAACAATTTCTTTGACCCCTCCATATATTATTTTTCTCTCAGTGTACTTTCTCAACTTATTAGTGAGTAAATTTATGGGCTTATTCTCTATTCTCCTTCCTATTCTTCTTCTTCTTCTTCTTCTTCTTCTTCTTCTTCTTCTTCTTCTTCTTCTTCTTCTTCTTCTTCTTCTTCTTCTTCTTCTTCTTCCTCCTCTTCTTCTCTTTCTTCTTCTTCTTCTTCTTGGTCTTCATTTCTTTCGAAACACCAACAAATCGCAAACGATGATTCAACACTTTTTAAATTGATTAAAAGTTTCGTGTTAGTAAGTCTATAGTTCTAAAAATGATAAATCGCTAAATGAGATCATAACGATAAATTATTTTGCCATCAAATTGCATGACCAGCGATCGATATTGCGATAATTGTGGGCAGATTAAATGAAAAATGAGTAATAGTAGCAGCAACCAAGCCAAACAAGCAAAACAGAGTAATGATAATTAAAAAAATTGCAAAAAAAATCAACACTTGCAGTCAACTGTTTGAAGTTGATACGAGAAATGAATGCAATGTTGCTTTTAATTGAAAAGCGAAAAGTAACGAATGTGTAGCCGACAAAATAGATGAGATCGGATGAGATGAGATATCAGACGCACACACACACACACACTGAAAGCACGAAAACCACATAAAGCCGTCAAGCGGCTGTGGCTGGTTGGTTGGTTGGCTGGCTGCTTGGCTTATGATACAGATATGATCTAGAAGAAATGTGCAAAAATACATAGATAGAAGAAGGCTTAAATGAAAGCTGTGCGCCAGCGCCAATAAGCTAAGCTGATCTCATAAATTCTCATTTCACAATAAATTGCTGGCAAGACAGCAAAAATGCGAAAAACCCACCCAACCACGTCAGCCCACTTAATAGATAATGCAATTGCTTAAAACTTATTGTTATTGTTCGGTATAGGGTTATAGTTGTTGTTATAGTTGTAGTTATAGTTGTAGTTATAGTTGTTGTTATAGTTGTAGTTATAGTTGTTGTTATAGTTGTTGTTATAGTTTCATAATTGTGCTATTTTTGTTGTTTTTGTTCTTATCTCTACTAATTCTGATTACACTTACCAATCGATCCATCTAGCGAGTAGGCATTTCGTTGCCATGCCCACGTACATAAATCACAGGTGGTGAGTCCGTCCGCGGCGACGCCGTCGTCCAGAAATGGTGGGCGTGGCGGCGGCGGTACAAAACGCCCATTCCACAAACCATTCTCGCTGCCATCGAACGCAAGCGGCGAGTCGAAAGTGTCCTCTTCAATTGCATTCGACCACCAGTCGGCATCCAATTCGGGCGAGTAGCCATTACTCGCTGACGCTGACGCTGCATCGCCGCCATCAACAGCCGCCGCATTTGTATGCAATGTCGCTGAATCGAATGGCGATATTAGCTGATTGCCAAATCCGGGCGATGGTGTGCCCGCGGCGCCGGATGAGGGAGATGCGGTATCGTATGGTTGGTGGTTGTATTGCTGCTGATGGTGTTGGTGGTGCTGATGCACATTCTGAGCGCCGCCGCCGCCGCCGCCGCCAGTTAGCGAATCGAGTCGCGAATTGGGAAACACTGTACGTACGGTTGTGGTGGCACCAAGTAAAATATCCGCTCCAATTGGACCGGGCAGGCGGGGAAACATTATTTTTTCTTGTCGCTATTTGAGTTTTGAGAGTGTGCCGGCTGCTGCTGCTGCTGCTGAGTGGTGACAGCTGTTGCCAAGCGGATTACTTTGGCAGTAGCTGTCACTTAAATATTTTAGTTGGCGGCTGTTAGCTATTGCTGGAGGCTGGCGGTTGAAGGCTTACGTTACGAGACGCGGCTGGCAAATTGATGTGGCGGTGATGATGATGACGATGGTGGTGGTGGTGGTGATGGTGGCAGTGCAGTTGATTAGATTTGTCCGCTTCCTGATTTTTTGTTTTTCGTTTTTTGCTGCTCTTGGTTTCTGTTTTTTGTTTGATGATGATTTAGTGCTGCAGATGTTGCAAGTAGATCTGTAAAAAACAAATTGAAAATAAGGGAGGATGATTTTATTTTGTGTGACTGTTGATATGGCATTTGTACGTGATTAAAGTGAATAATGCAAGTTAGTCTGACACAAATCGGACTTGAGGAATTAAATTAGGCACTACAGTAAATACATAAAACACAGGCAGAGATTTTGATACAACTTTTCTGGCATGAAAGCGTAACAGCAAAAATCTTAATTTACAGTTTGGATACAGATTTTTTTTTATTAAGTAAAAGAGATTTGCTTTTACTTACTTAAAACCCACATATCAGTTCTCTTTTGTTTATTAAAAAGTAGAGAAAAAGGAGCATTCTCTTTTCCTCTCATATTTGTGTCTGGAACATTTTGTTGTTCTTCAGAGACTTATTACTGCTTTTTCCTTTCGAAAGATAGTTGCCAGATTTCCTTTTTTCATGCTTCGGAGCGGAATGCTGAATTCAAATTGACCAAAGGAATTGTCCTTCTGCTTACACTTTCGAGGCTTCTTGGACCTTTCAAGACTTCAGTCCTAACCTTCAACAAGCCACATGTGTAAATGTTGGGAAACCGATGAAGAAACTGAAGGGGTTTTGCAAAAAGTAACATTTCGCACAATAAACGCTTTGTTAATCGGCTTGTTATTGTACCAAAAACTGGAATCGTTATTCTGCAGAATTTTTAAATTTATTATACTTTGGAATATGTGAGGAAGTCACAAAGGCTGTTGTCTTACATCTTGGAACAAGGTTAGGTTACGTTGTCTGAGATCCAGTGATCCCTCACATATGCCAAATATGGTCCTTAGTCTTGCCAATCTCGCATTAAAGCAAGTTTTAATATTTTGTGTACTTTTCGATGCGCAATGAAGGACAAGAAGTATGCAGAACCGAGGCAAGTAAGGCGGAGTATGCCAAAAGCTGGACATTGACAGAGAAGGTGTTCTAGAGTGGCGACAGCATCGGGGTCGTTGCATGCTGTGCACGCCTGACTTTGAACCAGTCCGATATTGAACGCATGAGATAGTGTCAGACATTGCCCTGTTAGTATGCCCAGCCCCAGTCTGCGGTCTGTTATAGGAAGTGTGCGTAGGAAGTTTGGAACAAGGTTCGCTATCAATAAGCGTTAAGCTCTATGGTCTGAACCCTACAGAACTTTTCATTTAAGTAGTGGTCATAAGAAGTTAAAGCTGAAGCTCAGATCTCATTTATTGCTCATTAATGGAATAATAGAGTTAACAAGAGTTAACAAAGAAGCGCTGACTATCTGTGTTCGAAAGATATTCATCTGAACAGCACATATTTTTTAATTATAAATAAGGTAACTGCGTCTACAATAATTCTTTATCAATATTCAACAAGTTCTTTTTTCTATTGCAACATTGAAAGAAAGAAAGCACACCTCCTGCCTCATTACCACTTTGCTGGCTGCGTGAATGTCTCACGTTCCGCCATTTCTCGCAGCACGTAGAACAATTTTTGTCGGCTTTTTTTCTCTTAAATTGCGTTGCTTTAAAGAAATTCGAGTGCGTTTTGATTTCGTTCTGCGGTCAATGGCGTTAATAGCCGCAAAGTTTTCTTGTTGTTGGTACTTATTTGTAGCTTCACTCCACCCAAAAAAAAAAAAAACCTGCCTTGCTTTGCTCCAGTACATTCTTCATTTACAATATATTTAGCTCTTGATTAAGCAGGCATGGCAAGACGAGGCAAGCAGGCAATCCAAGCATGCGGTCGGTGGCTCTAATAATTGTGAATTGTGCGAATCATTGCATTTGGTTGTGGTTGAGCGATCGAAGCGTAAAAAATTCGATTTTCTCAATTTATAATGTTTTTCTTTTTTTGCTTTTTTGCTTTTGTACTTTTTGTTTTTTTTTTGTGTTTGCTTTTTGTTTTTTTGTTTTTGCTTTTTGTTTTTGTTTTTACTTGTGTGCTGTTTTACCATTGTGGTTTACAACTTTAACAACTAGATTATGCTTGCGTACTCATTCCATCACTCCATCATCATATGGCACTTCACAGTTTTATGTGATTTTATGACCAGAACGAATCGATTTTTATTTTTATTTTTATTTTTATTTTGTTTTTTTTTTTTGTTTTTTTATTCACAGCCCATAATCATTCCACAAATTTGTTATAAACTTTTGCTTCATTACGTTACCAGTTTCCCCCACTTTTCGGCTCGCTTTTGCTTGTGCTGCTTTTTCATTGGGTTTCCTCATACTTTCTGATTTATATATATATTTTTTTTTAATTTAAGACAAATCAATCATAATGATTATGATAAATGATTTATGTATGTATGTGCATTATTGTTGCTCGCTTAAGTTTATTTAGTTTTGTTTTTATTATTATTTTACAATGTAATTGTCTTTAACCAGTTTTGTTCTTTTGCGTCATTATTTGATCGATTTGGATTGGTTTATTGATCGAGTATTGCACTCAATTACAGGGTGGTGCACAATTCTCCCATCAAAATTCTGTTGCATTGGAGCTCAATATATATAATAATACTCTGACACGAATATATGTAGCTCTAATGAGCCTCCGACCGAGCGAAGCTTCGAATTCAAGCTGCGCTCTTTAATTTTTTCTGTAAATTGGGTGGAGCTACAGTTTTATGCCGACTGTAAGGGGAGAATGCATTTCTGTGAGAAGTTTTGTCGTGGCAAAACATACTCCTAGGTTATGCAGAATATTGCCGTTGAGTTACCGCTATTTATTTTTTTTGGAAAATTGGAAATTTAAGCCATATTAAAATGGTTTAGAAAAGCATGCGCCATAAAATTTCAGAAGAGCTCTCCTCACAAAAAATCTTTGTAAAATGAACCCCAAATACAACATCTAGCGGCGTCAAAAAATAAAAAATTTGTTCGCAAATGTTTTCCGGAAAAGACATCATATCGGGGAGTACGTTGAACTCTTTTTTTTTACCCTATAAGGCGTGACGGCTAAATGTACCTACATATATCTTACCTTAGCTAAGATGCAATCCCAAACTTATTTCCCATCTTAGCTAAAACACAAACCAATTGCTCCATCGTAATTGCATTCAAATCTAAGGGCCGTTTACTCAACCTCTGATTAACGCTAACTCGAGGATAAAGGTCCGGTTAAGCTATTGACTGCATTATCGACCACATGTTAAATATATGGTTTGATTAAGTCGATAATGGTGATTAGCCGGGCTTTAAACGTGATCAGCGTTAATCAGAGGTTGAGTAAACGGCACTAAAACCTTATAGAGTAGCAAATGGTTTTAAAAATGAAGTGACTTTTGAACAAAATTTTCTAAAAAAAAAAGTAGAAAATCACGTACCAAAGCTTCCAACAAGGAGCTGGTTGTGAACATGGGTTAATTTTGGGAAAATGTCAGTAAAGTACTAAATAAAGCTCGTTAAACCAAAATAATGCTAAATAATTATTATTTTTAAAATTAAATGGTTTTAAGAAAGGAGTGAGTTTTGAACAAAACTTTGCAAAAAAAAAAATTGTAAAATCAAAAAAAACAGACATTGAAAATAATTGTTAACAATTTTAAAGGTTTTGAAAACAACAAAAAATCTTAGACAAAAACTCTAACAATCTTTGAAAAACAAAAATCCAAAGATAAAATAAATAATTATTTTTGTCTGAGAGAAAACCTTATTTCTTGAATTTTTGTTATTCACTGATATTTATTTTCAACAGAAAAAATTTGAGCAAGAAATAAAAAACAAGTAAAGAAGCCTAAGTTCGAGTGGAATCGAACATTAGATACTCAGCTGTATGCTTTCATTGTTTGTTTGCGTTTGTTCGATATAGGGTGTATTTTATATGAAACGAGTGCTGCATAAACAGGGCGCAGCCACGCCCATTTTCAAAATTTGTATCAATCATCCAAATAAGCATATAAATATTATTGTTAGTGCAAAATGACTTTTAGTTACAAAGACTTCACGTTATGAATTCCAAAAGGGTGTTCCAGAAATATATTTGTTAGAAAGTAGGCGTGGTCATAAACCGATTTCAATAAATTTTTGCGTGTCTATTAATACATGTTATAAAAGTGCATAAACTAAGTTTCGTCATAATATCTCAGTTATTTGTCGAGTAATAGGCACGTAGATTCCTTTGTATAAAAAGAGGCGGTGCCACGCCCATTTTATAAACTTTTTTTATTTTTTGTTTTCGGTCGATTGTAGAACTCATGTCACAAAATTTCAATGAATTATCTTTATATTTCACAGAGATATCGCTAAAAATGATTTTATTAGGTCACTTTATAATACCCATATATAAAAGTGGGCGTGGTCGTCAACCGATTTTGGTAAATTTTCGTCCACACATTTGCCTAAGTAAATATATCACGCGTACCAGATTTCATCGATATATCTTTAACGGTTTCTGAGTTATGGCTTATAAAACTTTCAATATTTGCCCCTTAATAAGTGGGCGTGGCACCGCCCATTTTCCAAAATTTTTGTACTTTTTGTTTTATGTCCGTAGTTGGACTCCTGCCACAAAATTTCAGTGATAGATCTTTATATTTGACAGAGATAACGCTTGAAATGTTTTTATTAGGCCCCTTTATAGTTCCCATATATAAAAGTGGGCGTGGCCGTCAACCGATTTTGATAATTTTTCGTCAAAACATTTGTCTAAGTAAGCAAATTTCGCATATCAAATTTCATCGATATATCTTCAACGGTTTCTGAGTTATGACATATAAAACTTTCAATGTTTGACCCTTAATAAGTGGGCGTGGCACCGCCCATTTTCCAAAACTTCATCAAATTTCTTCATAAGAGCCTGAGCTCAATACGTGGGTAAAATTTTATCACTCTAGCTATATCAGTGGCTGAGATACCAAATTTCCGATTTTTTCTATATAGGAAAAGTGGGCGTGGTCATGGTCCGATTTCGCCCATTTTCAATACCAACCGTCCCAGTCTCGATACCAACTTGCATTTCAAATTTCATCAAAATATCTCAATTTTTACGCGAGTTATCCTGCGTACGGACGGACGGACGGACGGACGGACGGACGGACGGACGGACGGACGGACGGACGGACGGACGGACGGACGGACGGACGGACATGGCTCAATCGATTTCTCTTTCCACCCTGATCATTTTGATATATATAAGTCCATATCTATCTCGATTATTTCATTATGTTACAATCCACCGTTATGAAATCAAAATTATAATACTCTGTGTACTAGTACAGCTGAGTATAAAAATATATACATACATATCTACATACATTCAATGAAGATTTTTCAAATAAGTGTTTTTATATTTCTCAACATGTGAGATTTATTTTGAAAAATAAAATATTTTTGTTACCGAAAGACCAAAAAATCTGAATTTTTGAATTTTTTTTGTTGAGACCGAAATTTTTATTTTTCTGTTTTTTGTTTTTTGTCTGTGAAAAACAAAAATATTTTAACTGTTAACAGTTAAATTCAATCTCTGCAAAAAAAGAAAGCTCCCAAAAAAGAGTTCGTTTTGAACAAGGGTTAATTTTGATTTTCAATGATGGTTTGTTTCTGCGATGTTTCTAAAGTGCCAAGAAAGCCCTAAGTAACTAAGCGCGTTAATTCAAGGTAATGCTAAATCATTTAATTTTTCATATTAAATGGTTTTCGACATGAAGTAACTTTAGAATAAAACTTTGAAAAAAAAAATTACACACCAAAGCTCTCAACAATTAGTTGGTTGTGAACATGGCTTAGTTTTGGAAATTTTCAATGATAAACACCTCCATCATTGAATATGTCCAAAACTAAGTCATGGAAAATATCTAAAATGTCAAGAAAGTCTTAACTAAAGTGCATTACTCCAAAGTAATACTAAATCATTATCATTTTGCAAATAAAAGCAAGTAATTTTAACTGATTGGGAATAATTTTACCTGCTGCATCACCCTGTTTCACAACCACTTCAATTGCTGCGAAAGCGTTCACTTTCACATAATAAAGCTTTACAGCTTTGCTTATGGGCAACAATACTTGCATGCAAGCATTGTAATATAATTTTGTAATATCTATTCCACAATGCTTTTGTGCATTATTATTGCGCGTTTTGAATGCGTTGCGCATAATTTAGTTTGATTGCAATCGCATGTATGTATTTTGTGGAGTAAATCACTAATTGACACAATAAACAAGCTTTTGCTTGTGCGACTTGCGTTTGTGCTTGCGTTTGACCCGCGATTGCGTGAGCGCAAAATGATTTTGAATATGAGAAAACCGAAATTCAAAAAAGAGAAAAACAATCAAAATTGCAAAGGCATATGTATATTGTATTGGGAATAATAATGATAAAAAATATGATTTTTTGTTACGTAAATTTAGGCAATAAAATAAAAGTGTTGGTATAAATTTTGCTGGCTCATGGTGCATATGATTTTTGCTTGCACCTGGCGGCTGGCGGCTGTCGGCTGGTGGTTGGCTAGTGGTTGGTGGCTGCCATTGCTCTTACTTTGCTGTCATGCCGAACGAGCGACCGATCGACCGGCAGCAGCAATCACTGGCCAAAATCTTGTTAACAAGCTTCATTAACGTCATTTTTCTTATAACCTGTTGATATATGGTTGGTTGGTTGTTTGGTGGGTCGGTCGGCCGCTTTGTTGCTCGCACTAGTGACGGGCGCGTACTGAGGGTTCGGCCATGCAACCACACAAAGCTTCTACTAGCACAGTCAGCGGCCCAATGCTGGGCGGGCAAAATTCAGTTATGTTGCACGTCACACGTTCCCATATTTACCACTTGCAGCTATTTTCATTTGCTGTTGTTATAATTTTTTTAATTTCAATATTGGCGGTGTTGCTGCTTGTTAACGGCGGCAACTGCTTTGCATTCACAACAAGTCTCACGTGCAACAACAATGTAGCAATATTGCGGTGCAGCAGATTTGAAGCTGAACGTCATTACCATTGTTGTTGTTATTGTTGTTGTTGTAAGCTCATAAAACCATTATCTATATTCATACTTAATTTTTTTTTGTGCATACAATTTTTTTTAGACAAAATCTTAATTAAAATTGGCATTTTGGTAGCAATTTGACGTCGTCAGCGACGGTCCCGTCAGCGCCGTCAACTAAATCGGCTTTGATGTTATTATTCCAGCTCCGCAATTGTGTATGCAAGTACCTGTCGCTGGCGGCGCATTTAAAGATTGTTTGGCGGCATGTTTTTCGACTGTAAAAGTGGAGCCAAGGAAGTCTGTCGGCGAGTTTTTCCTTGTACACGCCCACGTTGCTTAAATCAGCGCCGCCGCTGCCTCCACCATTACCGCCAGCTCCACCGCCAATGCCGCTTAGCGTGATATGATGACTTTGCTTTTATTTTTGCGATTTGATGACTTCGCTTTTGTTTTCTGTTTTTGTTTCTTGTTGCTTTTGCTGGCGTTGTCGGCGGCATTTAATTTGGCATTTAGTGGCGCTCGTTGCTCGCTTTAATCGCATTTTCAATTTTCATTTATGAAAATGTAAATGAAAATGAAAATTGTAAAATGCTAAAATGCTAAAATGGTGTAATTTTATTACAAATTAACTCTATGAGCTATAAAATTTTGTTTTTGAAGGAGTGGGAAATTTATTATGCGCGATATCTTTAGCCGCGCGTTACTTTATTACCGGCAATCAAGCAACTTTTTTAGCGCTTAATCTTTTGATTACTTACTAGTATGATTGGTTATCGTTTGCATCAAAAAGTGTTAGCTTCACAAATTTTTTTATGGCGTGATTAATAGCTTAAGCACTTACATATGTATGTATGTACATACATATGTGCTCGTACATGTACATGTGGTGTGAAAAGTGAAAATCTTGTTTATGTGAAAATTTCATTAAAACTTTTATATTTCCAGCTACTAAAGAGATCTGCAGCTTTGAGTTATTTTTGTTATGCTAATCACTCTATTAAGCTTGTGCTTGAAATTTTTGGAATTTTTTAAATCCTGAAAAGGTCTTTGAGTGAATATTATATAATAATAGTACAATTGCGCTTTTTTATAACTCTGACGAGCAGTGGCGCACACAGAAAAATATTTTGGGGGGGGAGGTTCAATATCCAACGGAAAATTAAAAAAAAAATACTTAAAACTCGTCCACACAATTTTTACTTAAATTTATGTATGTTTGGGGAGTGGACCTACGTATGCACAAATTAAACAAATAATAATAATACAATGGCGCTATTATAACTTTGACGAGTTTTATGGCCGAGCTTCTCTCCCAATTCGAGGTGTGCTCCTTTTTGTTTTTCCTACTAATTTGGTAGACCTACAATTTTATGCCGGCTGCGAACGGCGAATGCATTTTTTGTGAGAAGCTTTTTCATTGCAGAAATACACTCGGAGAGTATGCCGCCCACTGCCGAGAGATGACCACTGCTCTTAAAAAACCCAATAATTGGATTTTTACTAATTACAAAAATTGTTTTTGTGTTTGGCTCGGACCGTGGTTTGAACCCGAGACCTCTGGCATAGCAGGCGAGCACTCTACCCACTGCACCACACCGGCCACAAATGCACCTTTTAAATCTCAATTCATTGCATTTTTTCTGTATTTAAACTAAAACTCACAAGTAAGGAAGCCTAAGTTCGAGGGGAATCGAACTTTAGATACTCAGCTGTATACTTTTATTGTTTGTTTGCGTTTGTTCGATTGCCGCATAAAGTGGGCGCAGCCACGCCCATTTTCAAAATTTTTACCAATCATCCAACTAAGCATATAAATATTATTGTCAGTGCAAATTTGCAACCCTTTATAACCTCTAATTGCAAAGTTATCACGTTAAAAATTCCCAAAGGGTTTTCCAGAAATATTTTTGTTAAAAAGTGGGCGTGGTCATAAACCGATTTCGCTAAATTTTTGAGCATGTATTACCACAAGTTATTAAAGTGTACAAACTGATTTTCGTCATAACATCTCAATTATTTGTAGTTATGGGTTCCGAAATCTCGTAGATTGCTTTGTCTGAAAAGAGGCGGTACCACGCCCATTTTCCAAAATTTTTCTACTTTTTGTTTTATGTCTATAGTTGGACTCATGACACAAAATTTCAATCACATATCTTTATATTTGACAAAGATATCGCTTAAAATGTTGTTATTAGGCTCCTTAATAGTTCCCATATATAAATTTGGGCGTGGTCGTTAACCGATTTTGGCAATTTTTCGCCCAAACATTTTCCTAAGTAAGTAAATTACGCCCATTTCAATACCAACCGTCCCAGTCTCAATACCAACTTGCGTTCCAAATTTCATCAAAATATCTCACTTTTGCGCGAGTTAGAGTGTTTACAGACGGACGGATGGACGGACATGGCTCAATCGATTTCTCTTCACCCTGATCATTTTGATATATATAAGTCTATATCTCGATTATTTCCCCATTTGGGTTTAACCCCAAACCCCCCCCCCCCCCCCTTGAGTGCGCCAATGCTGACGAGTTTAAGATTATGGAATAATGTGAATAATTCGGCGCCAAAGACATATTTTCAATGTTTTGAAAACAAGTTTCTTTAAAACGTGGTTTTTATTAATTGATTTGAAGAAATAACGTAAGTTGTCTTTTTCAGTGTAGCTTCGGCAGGTCGACATTGTAACTACGAGAAGACGGGGTTTGCTTGTCTCAGCAATGAGTCTTCTAGATACAGCAAAGGCATTTATATATCAGAGATAAGGCATATAGTAGGCCTGAAACAGCCATCACGTAGGTAGTATCTAAATTATTTGCGTGTGGGATATCCTAAGAGAGTCTTTATAAACAGGAACCATGACAGGAACGTAACACTCTAAACATAATATAAATCAATCTTAGAATGGAACCATCAAAAACTCGTCCCGATTCGATGCGAGAAATCATACTATGCCACTGCCTATCAATCTCCTTACCATTCTCCATCTCCCGTTCCCTCGATCCCTTACTTCACCAATACTACTCTCTCTCCTCCTCTCTTCTTCCCTATCAAAAATATTCCGTGGCCATCCGGGTCCACATATCGGATCAGGTATCTCGGGAACTGATTGAGATATCTACATAGCATGACATGGAAACCCTGATCGGTTCCTTTAATTTGATAACAATAATACAAAAAAATATTTCGGGGCTATCTGGGTCCATATATTGACCTACTTACTATATCTCGGGAAGGGGTTGAGATACGGGAATAAAATTTGGTCTAAATTCTCTAGCGGGTTCATTGTTTTTAAACGAGCTCTTCCTTATATAACAAGCATATGTGATAAAAATTAACAAAGACAGACCATAAATTCGGATTTTCTGAATATTCTTACACCAGCGCCAACTAGCGGGGTTTTTCGTAACAGAGTTTTTGATTAGGTACATATCAAACATACGTGCCAAAAACGAACAGAATCGAATTATAAATACAGATTTTGCAAATATAGCGACTACAGAGCCATCTAACGAGAAATTGTTTGGCAAAAATCTGTTCAGTAGTATCTGAGACATTTCCTCACACAAAAAAAACTCTACAAGGAATTGCAACCATAAGGTCAATTTTATCTAATCGCATCCAATCTAAGCCGAGCTGCTTCAGAAATTGAAGACTAATAATTTTGGCTACGCTGAGACCAGAAGCTTGCTTTGTTGCCTTGCAAGAGCGAATGCTCTGTAGAATTTTCAGTTATAGCACAATAACACCTTAGGTTACTTCAGTCTAAAGTGTTATGTGAAATTCTTAGCTTATTTTTTGATATTCTTACAGCGTTGCCGTTTTGTGGGTAATTCCCCAAATTTGGGGATTTTTTTAATATTTGGGTAATTTTTGGGGAGTGCTATGATTTGGGGAATTTTGGGGAATTCGCCTTTTAATAATTTTATATGAATAATAATGCCTATAAAAAAATTAATTATTTTCATGAGTTTCTATTACATTCGCATTGTGTGAAAGTGTGCATGAGTTTTTGCAGCATTTATTTAATCTTGAATTACCGGCTGGTCGAACATGTACAAGCAAATTTCATAAGCCCATTAAAGTAAGAAGTTAGCCAGGAAAAAAATAAGCAATTGTATACCTTTCATGAACATGAAATGGTATTATAACATTGAGCCAAAACAGGTTTTTCGAAAGTTCCAGAAGGAGAAAAATTAAACCCACCAAAATATATACCGATATTATCAGAATCTTGAGCTAGTTCCTCAGTTGTTAAGATACGCTGATCATTTGTCGGAATCGGCCCAATTGGACCATTATAACATATAGCTCCCCTACAACCAACCATACATTTTGGGGTAAAACTTCTCCACTTAATTTGATTAGATCATTACAATATTTTTTTATAAATAGTATTTGCATAAACAACCCACAGAATTGGAGGTACCTATAAATTAAAGAAAATCGGACTATTTAATGTTTCATTTCTCTCTTACTTGTTTTATGTTTCTTTATAACTTTTTTCACCCACACATATAAATACATATATGCACATAAATTTAAAAATACAAACCGTTATAAAGTAAAATAAATTTGAAAATATTTCTTTATTGGAAATCTCTTGATAACACTACCCGACAAAAAAAATATCCTCGACATTTGATTCCTATGTATTCCTGCTGATTCTAAATATGTAATCAAATGGTTCAAAAGTAGAACAGTTTTCGAGATATTTTGAAATTTCAGTTTTCGCACTAAGAAGAAAAGGAGGATTACTAATCTGTCAATATCTCCGCCATTACCATCTTGAGTTTTATGTTATTTCATTTCATTTTGAGAGGATGAAATACCCTTTCCAATTCCACATAAAATCGACGTTAAAGTGACGGTTTTATTTATTTTTATGCAAAAAATAAGTTAAATACAAGATGTATAAAATGTCGAGGATATCAAAATTTTTGAAATTTTGTTGGGTAGTGTAATTTGAAAATTTGTATGGGGAATTTTGGGCAATTATGGGTAATTTTAATATTTTTTTGGGTAATCTCAAGAATTTAAAACGGCAACACTGATTCTTATCCATATCAAAGCATTGGTATTCCTAATTCATGTAATCCAGTGACTTGATGTTAGTGTCGCTTCACTGAGCTTTAAGCACTAAGCAGAATCAATACTTCTCCGTCATGACGTACGTCGTTTTCGACTGACAGGACGTACGTAGCGGAAAGAGTGGCACATAAAATATGTGTTCGGTGAATGCACTAAAAGTGTAGGGTAGAACAATATCAGACATTTGTTACAGAAGTTTTAGGTAAAGGCGTCAAAAAACGAAAATTAATGAATTGCTAAGAGCAAAATCGCATGGAATATATATTAATAGTATTAATTTAATACTAATATTTAATTTTAAGTTGGTTACAAAACACAGTTCTGTACATTTTTGTACAAAAACGGGTTATCGAACGCAATTTTCTGCACTAGAGTACTCTAATGCCTTCACCGAACACATCTTATATCACTGACGTACGGCAAAATAGAAAATTGGCAAAGTATGCCGGATGCGGCGACTGATACGTTGCCAATGTAGCGTTGCACGAGCAAAATATATACAGTCTACTCAGCTGTCAGTTTCTTCCTTGTCCGTCGTGACGGAGAAGTACTGATTCTGTTTAGCGCATTAGTCTGTCTTTCCTTAACTATGTTTTGACAGCATTTAAACATTCCTATTCCCAGAAATGACTCAGGTTATCGTGTAAACTTCTACCTAAAAACTTTAGAAGACAATGATACTTTCACTTTGAAGTCGAAGACTAAATCTCCTCTGCTCTCTGTAGTAATTTTCGAGCACTGAGTGTACCATATTAGATAATGGGTGAGCAGACAATTCTTAACTCTAGAAATACTCCAAGATTTCCCTGCTTTAAATTGCTATATTTATCTAATATGTATGTATGTATATGCAGTTTCGGGAACAGTGGAGTTCTTAGAAGTCAAACTCAACGCAAATGTTGGCACTTTTTCACAAACCGCATTTATCTCTTCACCGCATTTATCTCTTTTTGCTTAAAAAAATCAACGATTTAGTCGTAAGCACAATCGATTGAGGGCATTATTTTATGCAAGTATTTTTTTTTTTTTTTTTTTTTTTTTTTTATTTTGTACACCAAAATGATCGTGATCACGTCTTCATCATAAGTGGCTAAAAATTGGCGTTGGTTTTCAATTTCATTTTCATGCAATATATAGCGCACCAATAAGATTGGTATGCATGTACTTGCGCTGAGTGTGGGATTGTTTGTATCGCTATACATACAAAATTATAATCGATTGGCCTTTTGCCGCGCCACAGCGGTGCTGTGTTGGTGTAATAACAGCTTCGGGATGATTGTGGCAGTTGCAAGCTCTCTTACTCGCGCTGACATACGTATGTAGAGATATGACTATATGGAGATATTACGCTATGCACATGTACATTTTTTATAAGCACTATATACATATGTATGCATGTAATCATATTGCCTCTTCAGCTTGGCATTACTACTTATCGGCTGCAAATGGACGAGCAGCAGCAGCAAGAAGCCGCAGCTACAACAATAAAGGTGGCAATTTGAGGCGATTTGCCAGCTTTGTTGCAATTGCTGTTATTGCTGTTGCTGTTATTGTTATGGCTTGTAGTTCTGTTGTTGTTGTTATTGCTGGCTCATCTTTAAAAAATTGTAAAAAAACAAAAATGATTTTTTCAAAGAAAATTGCTCACTTTTGTTGGCTATTTCCACCAGCAACAGCAGCAACAACTGCAACTGCTTATAACAATAAAATACCGTTGACTTTGCTATTACATTTACTCTTGCGGCGAATTTCACTTTAGAGCCTGTTGATGTGCCTCTAGATAACAAATTTATATCATTATATCAAGTGTGCTTAAGATAAATGTTATTGCAGCTTTATGCCTATACAGATCTATAGATATATGCGTATAAGGATTTATATAAGTAAAAGTCCCTGAAATCACGTGGGCTCCAAATTTTCCTCGACTGGATACTGCCTCCTCTTTCATTTGCAATCTCTTGTTTTTCTCTTGGTTTTAGCATTCTGTGTTTGAGCTTAGTTCCACCGATTAACTCACTTTTGCTGATCTTTTCAATAATTACTGGACAGAAATAACTTTTTTCTTGGTGGCGATCTTACTTATTCATCACATCGCCTGCCTTCCGCTTCGTATTTTATCCCTCCACACCACAAACAATTTTCGTTTTCACTTTATGAAGTGTTTAATATCAATCGAACGAATGCTTGAGTAGATACGCTGATCGCCTTTAATTTTACTTGCATTTATTTTTTGCTTGCAACCAACACGATTTGCAAGTTTTGTGTTCCATCTTGCCACCACAAGCAAGGCAAAAAGTCATGTGCGGCTTTGTGGCTTCGTGCAGCACAATCCACAGGCCAAAGGTGCCCTACGAACGACCGGGTGGCCCGCCACTTGCCATTCACCGATCGCCACTCGCCACTGCCTGCCTCATAATTTATGGCACGTCCTTTGTAGGACGTCTTGCTATTGTTGTTGTTGTTGCTTTTTGTTATTTTGCTGTTCTGTTATTGCTGATTGTTTTTATTGTTCTTATTCATGCTGCTTGTATTGCTGTTATTGCCCCATCATCCCATTGTACTCCACAGTAAAGCACACGTCCGGTTTTCCGGAATTATTTTGCAATTGCATATTTTCTGCTGCTCATTCTTTCACCTTTCATAATTGCATTTTTCTAGCCATTCCTCGCTCGTGTTATTCATTCGTTCTACTTAAACACATACATATATACATATGTACATACATACATACATATATGTACGTATTGGAATGCATTTTATTATGCTTTTTACTTGTTTGTTGAACTTTAAACTAAGCCCTACTAATGTGTTTGTGCGCTAATCTACATTTTGCTATAATTCAATTTCGCTCAAATGCACTCGCCACATACATACGTTCATAAAGCAAAATATGAACATACTAGCTGGACCCGTGCGCATCTTGCGCAAAAAAAAATAAAACATACGGCGCCAGTCGATATAGTTTCTGCTGTCACGCCCATTTTAAAAAACTTATATTTATTTGGTTTTATGTCTACAGTGGAACTTATGGAACTTTCAATGAATTACTTATGTTTGACAAACATATCGCATAAAATGTTTTATTATACCTACGTATATATATGTATGTGTATTATATTTTTATGTATTTTACATATATTTTTATATATACATATGTACATACGTGGTCCCTGCCGATTTGGGTAATTTTTTTCCACACGTTTGCCTTAGCAAGCAAATCAGTGGTCCAAGCTTACTCGATTTATCTGCTACAGTTCTTGAGTTTTTGCTTATAATAATAATAAATCTTATAAATCTTTGAAAATTTGCTCCTATTGGCCCATTTTCAAAATTTCAGCACGTTTCCTTATAACGGCATAACGTCATTTCATCACTCGGGCTTTATTAGTGGCTGAATTATCATGTTTTACGTGTTTTTCGAAATACACACATATGCCTTATTTTCAACCCCAACTTTCTCTGTTCCCATTAGAATCTGTGTACCAAATTTAATTAAAATATTTATATTTTTGCGCAAGTTAGAGTGTATACGGCCGGACGGACGGACATGGTTCAATCATTTTTTTCATCCTGATCGTTTTGATATACTCGTATATCTTAAAGTGGAGTGAACATTTTTTTTTGAAATTCAATTTGTTCCAAAGCCAGAACGGCACCTTTCTAGCCCAGAAATAAGCCTGCAAAATTTTATTGACCTACTCGCATGTTTGGAGGTGCCTCCAGCCCCACAAAGTTGAAAAAAAAATGGCACGATCTGGTAAAAATGTGAAATTTCTAAAATTATGAAATAAAAAAAAACGAAGTATGAGGATTGATAAAGAGGCTAAGTTGAGTATTAAAGTGAATTTTTTTTTGGAAATAACAACAACAAAAGTTATTAAAGGTCAAAGTTTATATTATGCATTTTTAAATTGCAATCACTTAAAAATATATCGAATATCGAATATTTTTATACCATTCGATAGGTATTTTGATTCCCTTTAATTTGATGTACATTTTATGTGGGTTCCATAAAACCCCCCCCTGCGGGGGTCAACCCCTCTTTTACCCTCCTTACTTTTCATATAAAGTACCACGCCCAATAAAACACCGTTTCGCATACATAGCTTATTAATACCTTTAAAACGATGCCTTACTTATTAATTTTGGTAAATTATTTGAGCAGAAAAAGGGATATTTATAAAACACCAATTAGAAATAATATATACTAGCTGGACCCGTGCGCATCTTGCGCAAAAAATAATAAAACATAGATGGCGCCAATCGATATAGTTTGTGCTGTCACGCTCATTTTAAAAAAAACTTATATTTATTTGCTTTTATGTCTACAGTGGAACTTATGGAACTTTCAATGAATTACTTATATGTTTGATAAACATATTGCATAAAATGTTTTTATTATACCTACATACATATATATATATAAGTAGTTATGTGTATTAAATTTGTTTATATATTTTACATATATTTTTATATATATGTATGTGGTCCCTGCCGACTTGGGTAATTTTTTTCCACACGTTTGCTTTGGCAAGCAAATCAGTGGTCCAAGCTTAATCGATTCATCTGCTATAGTTCCTGAGTTTTTACTTATAAATCTTTGAAAATTTGCCCCTCTTGGCCCATTTTTCAAAATTTCAGCATGTTTCCTCCGACATAACGTCATTTCATCACTCGGGCTTTATTGGTGACTGAATTATCATGTTTTACGTGTTTTTCGAAATACATCCATATGCCTTATTTTCAACCCCAACTTTCTCTGTTCCCATTAGAATCTGTGTACCAAATTTCATTTAAATATTTCTATTTTTGCGCAAGTTAGAGTGTGTACGGCCGGACGGACGGACATGGTTCAATCATTTTTTTCATCCTCATCGTGTTGATATATATATGTAAGTCCATATCTATCTCAATTATTTTATGGTCTTACGTACAACCGTTATGTGCTCAAAAGTATACATACATATACATACATATATTGTATGTACTACGTACAGCATATCCTATACTGAAAAGCCCCCATTTAGCGTAGGAATGAATACACACGTGTTCGCCTAAAATAATATAATGTTTACATACAAACATACAGCTGAAACTTATAAAAGTGTTTTAAAATATACACGACTGTTAAAATGGAGCAACATCTGCATTTGAGATTTGAATTGATAGAATAAAATAATTCTGAAGGCATAGTTTTAGGCGCAAATTTTTTAGTTTAAATTTAAACATTTTATTTTTGCAAAATACTATTTAAAAAAAGTACCACGCCCAATAAAACACCGTTTCGCATGCACAGCTAATTAATACCTTTAAAACGATGCCTTACTTATTAATTTTGGTAAATTATGTGAGCAGAAAAAGGGATATTTATAAAACACCAATTAGAAATAATATATATGATGATATACATACATATATATATACATATGTTTGTTTGTTCGTCCTAAAGAAAATCATATCCACACTTCTATTCGCTGCCACAACACATTTACGGCAATTATTTTTATAACATTTTGATTTGGCGATAAAATCCATAAATAGCATCATAAATTACAAAAAGTGCATTGGTATTGTTCTTGTTTTTGTATTGGAAAATTTATTACTAATTGAATGAGAAATCTTAAATGTTAGTATTATTTTAATTGACCGCACAAATGTGTAGCTGTAGTCGGTAGTAGATAGTTATGTATGTATTCAGTTGCAAGTACAGGGTGGCTGCTGTTTATTGAATATTAATTTATGGAGTTTTTTTATTTAGAAGTACACACAGCATTTCAATTACGTTTTTTCTGATAATTTTTTCTCTCTTCTATCGTAGTTTGACATTTGTTTGGCTGGGTAAGCTGTGTATTTAAATTAGAGTATTTCTTAAATGGTGGCTCTCTCAAGCTGTACTCCGCGGACATTGTGGCTAAAAGCGTACCTGAAAAGACTGCGCTAAGGCTTGGAGTAAAATGACCATTTAGACAACGACCATGTCCAAAAAGGTGCACAGAAACATTCGTGAACCAAACGGGTAATAATAGAATAGGACGGATGGAAGAATGGACTACGAACCAATTGCTATAAGATAGATCCGTACAGATGATTCGCTGTGGAAGACCCTGTCATCCTGCAAAATCGCCAAAACCATGCTTCGGTCATACAACGTAAAACGGCACACTATCTACACACACTTTCTTGAGCAGACTGCAGACTGGCGATCGGTATACTAAGATGGCACTGTCTCACACCATCTTATTTGTTCAATATAAAACTGGTGTGGAGTTAGGCGTGCACGGCATGCAACGAACCCAATGCTGTTGGTACTCTAGAAGATCTTCTCTGTCAATGTCCAGCTTTTGGCCAACTCCTGAGTTCTGCATATTTCTCGTCATTAGAAGGCACTGCGGATCAGGAAATTCACAAAATACTAAATCTAGCGAAGACCTGCATTCCAAGTTTATTACTTATTACTTCCAGAAGGTAGTGGCCGCTGTGGTGCAGTGGGTAGAGTGCTCGCCTGCTATGCCAGAGGTCTCGGGTTCAAATCACGGTCCGAGCGAAACACCAAAACAATTTTTCTAATTAGTAAAAATCCAATTGTTGGCTTTTTTAAGAGCAGCGGTCGCCTCCCGGCAGTGGGCGGCATACCCTCCGAGAATATTTCTGCCATGAAAAGGCTTCTCACAAAAAATGCATTCGCCATTCGGAGTTGGCATAAAACTGTAGGTCCACCCAATTAGTAGGAAAAGAAGAAGCACATCTCGAATTCGGAGAGAAGCTCGGCCATAAAACTCGTCAGAGCTATAATAGCGCCATTGTATTATATTTATTATTAATTGAGTGGACCTACAGTTTTATGCTGGCTCCGAACGGCGAATGCATTTTTTGTGAGAAGCTCTCATACAAGCGTTTCTTCAGACATAGACATTTTGAGATCTACCATCTAGGAGAAAACATTTAATTTCACTTATTTACGAAAGATATGAAGTCTTTGGTACGGCTGCTAGCAGCCGCGGTCTCATTTGTTTTATCTTAAAAACAGATAGTTCTATACATCCAAAATAAATTGAGTGAACACCTGTCACCCTGTATGCACGCTCCAGTTAGACCATACAAGTCCAAAGCAAACTATCACACATTGTTTTGATGCATTTGCTGGTATTTTAATACGACTGTTGCAACGTATCCGTCTTTGTTCGATTGAATAGTTAGAGTTAGTTTTGCAAGATCTTAATCACCAAAAAATACAAGGCATACACGGAAAGAAATTTGTATACTTGAATCAAGAAAAATGCTTTCTTGAACTCAATTTAGAAAACTTTTAGGGAAATAAGAAAAATTGACTTAATTATTACTGGAATTAAGAAATTGAGTTTTCCAAAAACGAGACAATTATTTTCTTATTCAAGAACACTAACAAAATCTATAGAAAAAAAGTGTTGAAAAAAATCTTTTCTTAAATTTACTTAAATGAAGAAAATCTTTTTGCTAATATCAAGAAGAATTTAAGAAAATTGTGTTTCGATGAATTGGAACAACAAACTACAGCAAAAAGAAAAATTGAAAATAAATAAGAAAACGTTTTCTTGAGCGAAGTGAAATATTTCTTACTGAATTTGCATTTCCAAAGTAACATGTATGTTTTTTCATTTGCCATCCGCTTTGCGTATTTCTGAATATTTCTGCAATTCTCAGATTGTTAGTGAAGCATTTGGTATAAGGAGTTCACTATTTGCATCTTCACATATATTAATTGAAATGTTGTCATTTCAGTGAACAAGTCCTAGGAAAATAAGTACTAGTTGACTAATTATGGTTTTCTAATCCCTCATGATTAGTTTTCATTTTCCTTATTTTTTACATTTTTAATATTTTTAGAAAATTTTTACTGGATTTAATATTTAATATTTTCTTATTTACATAAGCTCGTATAAGAAACGTTTTACTTGCAACAAAAAAATTATTTCTAATTTATTTATTTCTAAAATCAAGAAAAAACACTTACCGAAAGTAAATTATTTCTTATTTATTTAAAATCCAATTTTACTTGAAGCAAGAAAATGTTTTCTTATTTATTTAAAATCCATTTTTGCTTGAAGTGAGAAAACTTTTTCTTATTTATTTAAAATCCAATTTCACTTGAAGCAAGAAAATGTTTACTTATTTATTTAAAATCCAATTTTCTTCGATTTTCTTGATATTAAGAAATTATTTTCTAAGTTCAAAATCCAGTCTTATTTATCTTGTCTCGACATTGATTCTAGAAAAAAATTCTTTCCGTGTACTTAGCATGATACATTCTTGTGTGTCAGTATTTCCAGGAACTATATCTTTTTCGTAACAACAACTGAAGTTAAAAGATTTGACGAAAATGGCGCAAGCTTGTTAACTTGCTTCGATTGGCATATTCATTTATGCTAATTACTCCGCAAAAACTCATAAAAATTAAAGTAATTTACATAAATTTAAAACCCAGTAATCAAAAATTTAATTTCAAACTTAACACATTTGGTATAAATAAATTCTTAATTGCTTTCGGCTCATTAATAATGCACAAAAGGGAACACATTTTGGTAGTAAGCTCAATAAACAACAACAAACGTGATCACTGAACGATTGATTGTTCATCATTAACACAGTAATTTAATTAAAATCGGCGATATTTTATTTCTTCCTCTTTGTTTTGAATAACTGTAATAAACTCTATTTGTGTATTAGCATTACTAAAAGTGATGGCTGTTGAAAGCTACAAAAGCATTAGATTAAAAGCTTGCTTGTTTGCTATAAAAATTGATATGAACCAAAAATTAACAAACAAGGAACTAACAACAAGTCATAAACATCTTAATGTAACACAATTTAATGTGACGAAAACTGAAAATTAAGAGAGAAAAAACAATAAAATAGACAATCTCTTGTATTTGAGTTACAAATGGAAGCTTATTAAGAGCAAAAAAAAACCTTTTATTGGAGACTTAAACAAATGATCGATGTATATTTTACTAAATGTATGTTATTTGACGATTATTTAAGCAGTTACTTATTTGGGTCGTGAAGCCATAAATTTACTGTGCTTGTTGTTGGTTAAAAGGTTGCTGATACTGAAATTAGGTTAATGGTTGGTATACAGAAAGTAGTAACAGTAGTAGGTATAATACTTATGATGAAGGTAAGAAGTTGAAAGCAATCGCGAATATTAATAAAAAAGTATTTAAAGTGGAAAAATGCTTTTTTGTATACGTTTTTAACATAAATTCTTATTCAGTTTTTGATATTTTCTGATAGAGAGACATTTTGGGAGAAGCTTTTTAGTGACCAAAAAATATGGGCATTTCCTGGGCATTGCAGACTGTATGTTCGCACGATCTTTTGAACTTTTGAGGCAAAAATATCGCGAAATATTGTATCGTTTTATGATAAAGGGAAAGATTTAGGCCACCGCTAATGATTAAAGTATGTTAGCGACAGAAATTTAGTTTAATGCCTCTGTTTAAAAGCCCGTCTCCACATAACAGACACACATCACCAAAGAAACATGTAGCAAAACATCTCGCTAAATAACCCGTCTCCACGTGGCTGATCGTGATTCAGTTTAACATTTCTCTTTCTTGCTCTTCTTAAATGTTTGTATGTTTGCTTATATTTTGCGTTTTTGTTTTGGTCTGTGTGATATTTCGATAGATTTTCGATACAAAATTAGAGAAGACATCGATATCATCGAGGTTGGCAAGATGATTCAGAATGAAACAGTATTTCAATCTTCACTCGCTCTCAGAAATTTTGTATGGAAATTGGCGAGTTTCGGCACTGGTTTCCATGTCGAAACAAGATTGAGAGAGAAAATTAAGAAAAAAAGAGCGAAACACGTTATGTGGAGACATGGTATTAGCCACTTAAACTGCGTTCCGGACGCTAAAAAAAAATGGAAGTTCAAAAAGTTCAAAAAATCGTGCGAACGTACCGTCCGCTACGCCCAGGAAATGCCCATATACATACGCGAATGTTTTGCCGAACTTTACAGAAAGTCGAGAGGTTCTTTTATGCCATTTTTTGCTATCAGCCGCGATTTAAACGCTTCAACTACTGCTTTAGCAACGAGCATTAGAACCATAAATATCTCTCTTTTCTTTTTTTAAAAACCATTCGAATCTGATATGCTCTGCAAGTTGGAGGTTTGACTATCGTTTGCTAATGTTTGGTACTAAGTATTTATATAAGTTTATTTTTTTTGTCAAGTCACTTTGTTTTCATTTCAGCTTCCCAGTTTTGTAAATTTGTCAAGGTCGCGCGTCCATCACCAAACCAATCAAATAAAGCAAATATCAGCATTTCTTTAGAATAAATGTAAATACTTCGCTTCATGCAATGTTTGTTTGCTTAGCTTTTGTTAAATAAACGCCATAAATATTGAAGTAAATATTTTTCCAAGGGTAACAACTGGTATTTAACATCATCCCTCATGGACTTGATTACGTCTTTTTGTGTATCCAAAGAATGTTTGTATTTACACAAGAACATACGAGCATAAGCATAGACACCCACTCATTTGCCATACTTATGTATGTTTCTTTTTTCGTATGATTCAAGGATTTTTTTGTTAAGCAACAAAGTACCTAATTGGGGTTGCTAACTAACAAAATTTGTGAAAAGCACGTTGCATAAATATTTTGATAGTTTGATTAGTTTGAAAAGTGATTTAATAAAATTTTTCTTAGCGTATACTCGTGTGTTTGTAACATTTAAGTGAGGGTGGAAATTGCACAAGACAATGTTGCATATTGATGACGGGACTTTAGTACGGAGGGTATGTTTTAGAATAAAATTTGACGAAAGAATTTAAGAAAAGAGTTTAGTGTATTCGGCGGTCATTTGGTCTATAAAGAATCTCCAAAAACTCCAAGAGAAATAGCAATTATTCCGGACTATGTGTTAACTTAAGCATAGTTTTGGAGGGTGCTTAGCCCAATTCAAACATTCCTTGTAATAATTTTTGGAACACAGGCTGAAAAACGAGTTTCGGTGACATACAAGGTCTCATCAGATCTATACATATATACGCTGCTTTTGAACGCCTACACTATGGCTCAAAACCCCCAATTCCATACATTCCATAATAAATCAATCGCGTCACAAGCTTTTCAATTTTTCCAAACAAAAAAGCAAAGAAAAACTAAATAAAGTATTAAATCTCTTCACACTAATTACATTAAAATTCAAATGACAAATGTTGCAATCATCTAAAAAAAAAGGTAGATACATATACATATGCACATATAAACGTCACCGAAATGCAATGAAGCTTACCGCCACCGCTTATGAATCACATTGAATTTCAAATTTCAAATTGTAATTACATAAATATGTACGAATTTAGCGAAAATTGAGTGATGGAGCGTAACGTTTTGACTGATTGAAAATTCATAAATTCATGCGAGCGCAATTAACAATCAATTTGAATTGCATTGATGAATTTGCTTAATTAAACATTCAGTGTGATTGGCAATTGTATGGGTGGATATGTATGTATGTATGAAAAAGAGGAAAATACCCTGCAGGGAACTCAATAACTAGTGAGCAAAATTTCTAGTTCCGAACCAGCGAAAAGGTGTCAAAAGGGAACTAGATCAATTGTAGTTAGACACTCACCAGTTCAGAAGGAATGAATTGAGTGACCATTATAAGACACACTTTGAGTTGTATGCAATTTTGAAGCGACAAAAATTATATGCCGTCGTCTTTGATATTTCTGCAATTCTCAGATGTTCAGTGAAGCATTTTATATAAAGAGTTTTCTATTTGCATCTTGTATGAAATGAAATGTTCTCCTAATTATGCTTTTCCGATCCCTCAGGCTTATTTTTAATTTTTTTATTTTATTTCTTTTTAAATATTATTGTAAATTGTTATTAAATAAATAAATAAAAAAATATTAGTTAAAAAAATAATTAAAAAAAAAATTATTATCCACCTTGACACCGACAGGATTCGAACCCGCGCCCCTCAGATTGCATGGCACATGCGTTAGCCAGTCGGCCATCGCGCCACTTGCATGAAGTGTGTCAAAGGCTGCACTTAAGCGGCAGATGTAAAACTGTAGAATTGTAGCTAGTTCAGAACTATCGAAATTGTGCCAATAAAGGAACTAGTGTAAACTGTATAATTTAGTACTAGTTCGGAACTATCGAAAATGTAGTGCAGAGAGTGACAATTGACACCGCCTAGGACATCGCCGTGTTAAATTCGCCAGTCAGGGCCGTGCGCAGGAATTAGCCTTGGGGGGGGGTTTTTAATTTTGGTTTGCATTCGCATACATTTTTCGCTAAGATAAACATATTTGCTGAAACAGATATCCAGACCCATACACCATAAATTTAAATGTTCTCTAACTTTTCTGAAACTCATTATGATTCATCAAAACCTAGTTAACCAGGTCCTGAATAGTACACGGAAAGAATTTTTTACTAGAATCAATGCCGAGACAAGAAAAATTGGACTTGATTTTGAACTTAGAAAATAATTTCTTAATATCAAGAAAATCCAAGAAAATTGGATTTTAAATAAATAAGTAAAAATTTTCTTGCTTCAAGTGAAATTGGATTTTATATAAATAAGAAAACATTTTCTTGCTTCAAGTAAAATTGGATTTTAAATAAATAAGAAATAATTTACTTAGGATAAGTGTTTTTTCTTGTTTTTTGAAATAAATTAAGAAATTATTTTTTTGTTGCAAGTAAAACTTTTCTTATACGAGCTTAAGTAAGTAATGCGAGAGACACACATCGTAGTATAGTAATAATATTTCGATCTATACCACATATGTGTCACCCTCATATTGTAGTTTAATTGAAAATTTTCATAGCATAGCCAAATCATAATAGGCGCATTTCTGTCGTACCCAAGCATGAAAAGAATACTCGCTTGATGCATAAGCGAGTATTCTTTTCATGCTTGGGTACGACAGAAATGCGCCTAATATTGATATTCTAATATTCATACCACATGTGTGTCCGAGGCATAAGAAAATATTAAATATTAAATTAAGAAAATATTTTCTAAAAATATTAAAAACGTAAAAAATAAGGAAAATGAAAACTAATCATGAGGGATTAGAAAACCATAATTAGTCAACTAGTATTTTCCTAGGACTTGTTTATTGAAATGACAACATTTTCTTTAATATAAATGAAGATGCAAATAGTGCACTCCTTATACCAAATGCTTCACTAACAATCTGAGAATTGCAAAAATATTCAGAAATAGGCAAAGCGGATGGCAAATGAAAAAAAATACATGTAACTTTGGAAATGCAAATTCAGCAAGAAAAATTTTACTTCGCTCAAGAAAACGTTTTCTTATTCATTTTACATTTTTTTTCGCTGTATGTTGTTGTTCCAATTCGTCGAAACCCAATTTTCTTAAATTCTTCTTGATATTAACAAAAAGATTTTCTTCATTTAAGTAAATTTAAGGAAAGTTGTTCTTATTTATTTAAACTTTTTTTTTTCAAAATTTTTTTTCTATAGATTTTGTTAGTGTTCTTGAATAAGAAAATAATTGTCTCATTTTTGGAAAACTCAATTTCTTATTTCCAGTAATAATTAAGTCAATTTTTCTTATTTCCCTAAAAATTTTCTAAATTGATTTAAAGAAAGCATTTTTCTTGATTCAAGTATACAAATTTCTTTCCGTGTACTGTTTACAGTACTTGTTAATTGAAACTGCTCACTGTTTTCACAAAATGAACATTTTTTGTTATCAGTACAATTTTTTTAAAAATGCCAAACGAACATATGCTACACAACTTTGTAATTTCGGACAGCTCCAAGTGCAATTCAAAGTGCCGAACTTATGTATTGGCCAACCTTATTTTTTGCAACTTTTACCAATTCTTCTTCCGTAAAATTATTGTAACTAATATTGTCAAAAATTATGAGTCAAAATTCAATGCAAAATTTATAAACTGTATTTTGAAAATTTTTGCAAAATCATTGCAACTTAGATTTGGTCATAGGGGGGTTTTAACCCCCAAACCCCCCCCCCCCCCCCCCCGTGCGCACGGCCCTGTCGCCAGTTGATAACATGCAAAAGAGATTTAGCTCGCACTAGTAGTGTCGAAAAATGCACTAGAAGCGACCTAGTTCGGAACTAGAGATTTTCCCTACAGGGTATGTTTCAGCAAGCAATTGTTCTACGCTTGTATGTATGTATGTATGTATGTGTGTGCGGAAAATGGATGTGATGAATAATTTTTGGCAAATGTTTGGTATGATTATAAGCAGCTGAGGAAATGTATGGATAGCAGCAGACATCTGGATGCGAGTATTGTTAGTCTAAATTCTATTTGTAAAGGCTTAAAGGAACTGATTTGTAGACAAAAAGTACTTGAAGAGAGTTATATGTTTAGTTGTCAGATCAGCTCACCGTCTCTCCAACGATAATAACAAGCCTCCAAGTAAATTGTATTCGTGATGCCGGCCGAGCTTTTCTACCAATTCGTTCAAAAGGCAGATAATGCATTCTCATTTTTGTATGCAAATCCACAGCTGAGTATAAAAAATTCAGTTTCACTTCAAGTGTGATATTATTTTTATTATATTCTATTCACTTTCGCTTTTCGCGCATTAATAAATGCATAAACACACACACACACACACATAAAAAGGTCAAAGCACAAACGCCACAGCGAAAAGAAATATAAATGACACTTTTGTTGCATGCAACATTTTTCAAATTCAAAAATACAAAAGCAAACGCCAATGAATGTAACAAAACGCAATGAATTACAATAACAACAGCCGACAACAAAAAACTGGCAAACAAAGCAAACAAAACGATATTTTGTGGCAGCAGCAGCAACAGCAACAGCAAGAGCAGCAAAAGGGCACACTCGTCTAAGCTGAAGTCTTGGGTCTGGTCATTTGATAAAAAGTGAAATAGCACACAGAACGAACGAAGTGCCATAGTAAAAATGTTGCATAAGCACAAGTAAACAAACAAAAAACCAACTGACAAAAAGTCAAATGGACAAATCGAGCGCCGCACAGCAATAAATAAATGTTGCTGACAACGAAGCTGTGCACGGTAGGCAGGAAGCGACGATAGGTTGCATGAAAATGTCGAGAAAAAAGGAAAGTGGGGTTGTGTTATGTGATGGTTATAGATGAAACATCCGTTGAAATTAAAATCCGAGCTGCTCCTTTTTCAAGGATATCCACATTTTTTGTTTTTTTTGAAAGGATCAAATATTGAGGAAATCGAATATTCGCCACCGTCCAAATTTTTCCGATTTCAATACATTATTTGGTCGCTAAGGGATACAAAAAAAGGTATTAAAAAGAAAACAGGACACCTGTAGTGGAAAAATCCAATGTGAACAGGACCTAAAGGATAACCACTGAAATATAAAATAACACAAAAAGTACCCACTTTAATTTGCGTATAACTCCTAAAATTTTAACTCTACGTGAAAATTCCTTATTATATGTTTCATTCAGAATAAATAAAGAAATATTTCTTTAATATACAATTTTGATGTACCTGCAGTGCTTAATGTACTTTTGTGCATCTATAGTGAAAATTTCAAAAAAAGAACGTTTTTTTTATGGTGCTATTTTAAGTTCAAATATTTTTCTAGTTTATGTAAATATTTTAATCTAATGATCCAACTCTCATTCCTACATATCTCTACGTTAATACTAAAAAAGAGTTAGAGCTGAGATACGCGCTAGCTGTGCACGATGGGCGGGAAGCAACAATAGGTTGCATGGGAATATCGTAAAAACGATGGCCCAACGAATATGTGCCTAGCTGTGTGCTGGTACTAATTTTCGTTTAAAAAAAATGTTGGAGATTTTATTCACGTTTGCTGTGTGTTTATGAAGTATATTAGAATATCATTTTACGTAAGTGTTTAGCCGGCGATCGTTTTTTCGATATTTTCATGCAACCTATTGTTGCTTACCGCCCACCGTGCACAGCTAGCGCGTATTTCAGCTCTAATTCTTTTTAGTATTAACGTATAGATATGTAAGAATGAGAATTGGATGATTAGATTAAAATATTTACATAAACTAGAAAAATATTTGAACTTAAAATAGCACCATAAAAAAAACGTACTTTTTTTGAAATTTTCAATTTAGATGGACCAAAGTGCATTAACCACTGCAGGTACATCAAAATTGTATATCAAAGAAATATTCCTTTATTTATTCTGAATGAAATATATTATAAGGAATTTTCACGTAGAGTTAACATGTTAGGAGTTATACGCAAATTAAAGTGGGTACTTTTTGTGTTATTTTATATTTCAGTGGTTATCCTTTAGATCCTGTTCACATTGGATTTTTCCACTACAGGTGTCCATTTTTCTTTTTAATACCTTTTTTTGTATCCCTTAGCGACCAAATAATGTATTGAAATCGGAAAAATTTGGACGGTGGCGAATTTTCGATTTTCTCAATATTTGATCCTTTCAAAAAAAACAAAAAATGTGGATATCCTTGAAAAAGGAGCAGCTCGGATTTTAATTTCAACGGATGTTCCATCTATAAACATCACATAACACAACCCCACTTTCCTTTTTTCTCGACATTTTCATGCAACCTATCGTCGCTTCCTGCCTACCGTGTGTGAACTGTGAGCGTTGAAGGTTTGAAGTGAAGTTAAGCTTTGATTTTCAGTGGTGAAGGACGTATGAGGCGAAGGAGATGTACGCAAATTGGACGACTGTTGAAGGAAGCGAAACAGGGGACGAAAGCTAACGCCAAGCACTATAATCGAAATTATTTTTGGGACAGGGATTGAGGAGTGGAATGTATCAATATTGTTGAGCGCGCAGCACCTGAGGGTAAAGTTACATCATGCAGCCGTGTTAGCAATCAGTGATCGAAAGAAAATGAGCAAATAAGTGAGCAAGTGTAGCGGGTGGAGAGTAAACTAAAGATAATGACAGAGATGAAGCGAAAGACTGACATTTCAAGTGAGAGAAATTGCAAAGAAGACGGAAACGTAACATTTACACAAAACCAAAGGAGTCTAGCTATAAATGCTGTAACTATTTTGTTAGACAAAAACTTGCTCTAAAAAGTTCGAAAATAACATAATTTTTTTAACATATCGCACACTAAATCAAAAAGCGTTACAACTCAAAATTCAAAAATTTTCAGGAGAGGCAAAAAACTTTTTAATTTTTATATGCCATGATATGGGAAAAGGCTACGTATAATAGTTATTTCTCAGGTAAAAAAGACTCTGATGGAAAAGATTTTTTGGCAGCCGCTAGAGATATATTCTGTGTACCAATTTATGGAAGAAACCCGAATTCGAAAAATTTTGAGTTGTGACGCTTTTTGATTTAGTGTGCGATATGTATGTTTTGGTTTGTCAATGAATCCAGTTCTTGGAACATTGCCAAGGAACTACCGACATTTTATAAGTTCCTATGACATCTCCAAAAGGCAGCCTTTGTACAACTTTTTTTGTGCATTTTGTGTGGCCGCTGTGGTGCAGTGGGTAGAGTGCTCGCCTGCTATGCCAGAGGTCTCGGGTTCAAACCACGGTCCGAGCAAAACACCAAAACAATTTTTCTAATTAGTAAAAATCCAATTATTGGGTTTTTTAAGAGCAGCGGTCACCCCTCGGCAGTGGGCGGCATACCCTCCGAGTGTATTTCTGCCATGAAAAAGCTTCTCACAAAAAATGCATTCGCCGTTCGGAGCCGGCATAAAACTGTAGGTCCACCCAATTAGTAGGAAAAAACAAAAAGGAGCACACCTCAAATTGGGAGAGAAGCTCGGCCATAAAACTCGTCAGAGTTATAAAAGCGCCATTGTATTATTATATTATTAGTACTGTGGAAGATGTTAAAATATTTGGTTGTTGTTGTTGTTGATCAACATCATTAACATGCTCTCTTTCTCACTTTTCGCCCGCAATAAAAAAGTCAATTATTCACACAGATGCGGCGATGCACTAACACTACGTTCGTTTACAAGCTAACGTAAGTCAAGCATATATGAGAGCCTATGCAAACACAGAGAGTACTCAATTGTGCCTCACCAGTTCGATGTACGAGTCGTCTATTTTTCTCCAATTTTTCATAATTTTTTTGATATATTTATCTACTTTGTATATTTTATCTGCACAAAAATTGTGTATATCTGTTTAATTGATTTACATGCGTTAAAGTTTAACAGCCTTATACTCCCACTTTGAAATTCTAATCTATTGCCATTAGCGGTACATAGGTAACCATTTTGCAGGTGCTGTGGTGCAGTGGGTAGAGTGCTCGCCTGCTATACTAGGGGTCTCGAGTTCTAACCCCGGTACGGACAAATACCAAAAAAAAAAATGTTCTTATTAATTAAAATCCAATTATTGGGTTTTTAGAAATAGCGGTCACCTCCCGGCAGTGGGCGGCATACCATCCGAGTGTATTTCTGCGATTCAAAAGCTTCTCACAAAAAATGCATTCGCTGTTCGGAGCAGGGATGTGATAAGTGGGCTTTTCCTACCAAAACTGGTCGGTTTTTTTCCTCTTGGTCGGATGGTCGCACGATTTGAATTTTGGTAGGTTTTTACCTTCCTTCAAGTAACATCACTGATTTGCTAGATCTTGCCACAACACTGTTGAAAGAACGTTTGAAAGTTCATGTATTCATGTCTCTTTCTCGCACCAACAGTTTTCTTGAATACTTTTTGTGTTTCTCTTCGGCAGAGTTTTGTGTAAAGTGGATAAGAAGGTGAACGCATACGCATGAAAACCCTTTCTTCATTTTTTAGTTTGATGAAAAATGCGCTTAATGAAAATTGCTTTGGCGGGCTCACAAAATTTATTTTTAATCTGCTTACGCTTCCACACAGCTCTGCTGCACCGGGGCGCAGATTTTCTACACTTTCTTTAATAAAACCAAACTCAGAAACAAATTAGAAATAAGCACTATGCACAAAAAAAGATCTTAGATTCAATTTTGATATTTAATTAAAGTTCTGATCTCATTTGTATACCTACTTGGACCTACCTGTTAAACCATAGTCGTAACTATTTTAAAAGGTTAACATAGATTACATACACAAATTAATGTACATACATATGTATAAACGCATTCGTATATTATTATTTTAAGCTAAAACATGTGAAAATACTTGAAGAGTGATATGTATGTATAAGTTCCTATATATATACCAGTTAAATGAATATATAAAAATACATAAATTTTCAAAAACCAGCTTATATGACGAATTTTGTGAAAAAAAATGTTGGTGGGCTGAAAGCTATTTTGGTAGGTTTTTGAGACGAATTTGGTCGGAAAATAAATTTCAAAGTGGCAACCTTGGTTCGGAGCCGGCATAAAACTGTAGGACAACCCGATTAGTGGGAAAAACAAAAGGAGCACACCTCGAATTGGAAGAGAAGCTCGGCTATAAAACTTGTCAGAGTTATAATAGCGCCAGTGTATTCAATTATATTATTATAACCATTTTGCAGCCACTGTGTTTAAGTTTTTGTTTTGGACTTTAGGCACGTAGTCAACTACAAACAACAAACCAAATTTTGCGGGTTCACCAAAGAAAAATATCTTCTCGCACAAACGAATAATGTTGGAGAGGCTGGCGGAGTGAGAGAGAATTAATGCTTAAATTACCTTTTCAATCGATTGCTTGAAAAGGTGCAGTAAATTACGAAATTTGCTTGACTTTTTTATGTAGAAAAGTTGTTGTTGTTGTTGTTGGTTTTTTGTGTTTGTGATTGTCAAGCTGGTGCACTTTTCGTTAGCCAAAAAAAGCCCAAGTAACCAAAAAAAAAAAAAAACAGCAAATGTGCAAAGACAACAAAAAATCTGTTTTTAACGATCGATAAACGGCACGATTTTCATGTAATTTTATTGACTGCGCTACAGTCATATAGACGCTGTGCAAAACGCGTCGCTCTTCCGCTTGCCAGTACTAAATACGTAACAACAAAGTTGCGCATGCGCAAAGCAAATAACAGATGGAGATTTAACTAAGCGCCAAGTAACTATGTACGATAAAGAAAAAAAAACACGAGCTTTGCGTTAATGAATTGGCAACTTACAAAAAAAAAAAGTAACAGAAGGAATTTGTATTTTTTATTGCCTCTAAATAGTTAATATTTGTTTTAAGTAATTTTCTATTTATTTTATTTTTATTAAGAACTAATTCCTTTTTTATAACAAATTTGTTGCGAAACTGTGAGCGTCCAAAGAAAAAAGCATTTAAAGCAAGTAAAAGGGTAACAACATGCTTAGCTACATTTTGTGTACACTGTTGCAGCAACTTGTGTTGTTGCTGTTATTTGTATGACCAGTTGTTGTTTGTATGATCAGTTGTTGTTAATGCAATAGATCGTTGTTCTCAGTTGTATCAGTGCTGGTAAGCGCTTGTTCCTTTGGGGCGCGTCCCGTCGGTGGCAATAATTGATCGCTGATCATGATTCGTCGTTTTGCTGATTTGCAGATTGCAGAGGTCATCGTCGATTTTGCGCGCTGATATTCCGTCGGTCGCGTGTTTAGTCGAGATAAAAATTTGTTCTATGTTGTTGCTGTTTGTTGTTTGTTTTAGTATACATACATTTGTAAGTTGAATGTTGTGGTGCATTTTGGGCATTAAAATGAAGTTAAATTGGTGATTCCCTTTGTAAACTTTTTTTATATTTTTATTGAGTTTTTGTGTAGTGTTTATATGTAATTAAAAAAAACCTGATCTTTGCTTACTTAAATTCCTAACTTCATCTTATACTAAGTTCAGGCATGGGCCTAACAGTCCATTAAAAGCTTTTCACCAATTGCCAGGCCTTATTATGCTCTTTTTCTTCCGCTTCTTATTACTTTTCTTCTTCTATTTCTCAGGCTACCTACATATAACCAAGCTTCTCAAGCTATCCTTATTCTTCTTCTTCTTCTTCTTCTTCTTCTTCTTCTTCCTCTTCTTTTTCTTCTCCTATTCAAGCTGCCTATACCCAAGCTTCTTGCTTGCTACCTGCAACATGTGACGCCGCACAGTGGGGCAGCTTCCATACATTCAGCGGAAAAAAATAGGAGTTGTCGTAGGACTTTGAAATTTTGCACACAGGTTAAATATGAGCTAGTTAAGAAAATCTCCAAAAATGGTTGAAATCCGTCAACTCCTAGGGGTACCTCCCTTGGACTTATAGTAAAAAATTAAAAAAAAAATTGAAATACAAATTTTAATTTCAGCTCAAAAAAGTAAGATATCTTTACGAAACTTTGCATATCAGTTACCCTCATAAAGGGCATTAACAGTACAAAAAATAATTGAAATCGGCCACTCCCTAGGGGTACCTCCCTTGGACCAATAGTAAAAAATAAAAATAATTTTATATTCATACCTGTACTTAATTGTGAATAAAAGCGAAACGCGTTCATCGATTTTCATGATTTATGTATCAATTTGTTCATAGATTATGCGACTTTACGTGAAAATAATAGGACTTTGAACTTTTTACCGTTTTCGATTTTTTATGAATTAAAAAAAAAAAATTTATTTTTAGGCAAAAAATATTTTTTTTCTCCATACATTTATTTATAACTGCGAAACTGTTGCCTATATTGCGAAACGTTATATAAGCAGATTAAAGTACTTGTAGTTCTTGATATTTCTAAATTTGTTTAAACAAAATCCGACTAGTGGTTCTTGAGTTATGTTAAACAAAAGATCCTTATCAGAATTGAGTCGCGAATCAATTAGCTGAAAACTGTTGTACTGTATAATACAATAAATTGAGAGGGGGCACCTGGGGGCACTTGAAATTGATTAAAAATTTAAAAACAGATATGAGACAATGTATTAGTAGTAATTTCCAACTGGAGGCAAGTGGAGCTAAAATTGCAGGTCCAAATGTTTGGAGAAAAAAGGGATTTTTGTTATATGTTCATAAAAATAAACAAAAAAAAAACTTAAGTCTCTGCAGAGTTTATTTTTTCAATTTTAGTAGACTGAAATATCTTACTTTAAATAAAAGATAAAAAGGAAAACGTTAGCTCACATAATAAAAGATTATTCGTTTTGAAATTCTTAGGTTTAAATTAAGTTGGTTCGGTAAAACATACAAGTACTGAGTTTGAGACGGCTATAAAAAAAACTAGCAGTCAGATCGGAGTAATTCTTTTTGATTTGGTTGTACCATTTAGTCTATAATTCCAAAATATGACTGCATATTGCATGAAGAGTATGTTGACAATTTGACTTTTTTCCGCGAAATCCCCAGTGTGCGCCGCCGCAACGGAAGACGAATAAAAGCGTAACGAGTAATGGCGCTTAACGTAAGGCAATGATCAATGGGCGATGGCAGTGCAGATGTGTGGATGTGTAAGCTATAAAATCCAGCTATAAAATATAAACCCCCACAAACAGCCAGTGGCGGACACTTTTCCATATTTTGTCAGCTTTCGCCGAAAAGTCTGCCAGCGTTGCGACTAAAATAAGGGCTGTGAGCAAGCGAGAATCAACGTTGTTGTAGCTCAACTGCAACAAAGCTATTGCATGTTTGTTTTTTGTTTTTGTTGTTTGTCTTCTTCATCTTGGTTTCTTAGCAACCCATGCAATCAAGCTTGTCTTACCTTCGGCAAGAATTCACATAACCATCAAATTGCTGGCACTTCAAATTTTTTCGAGGCTAATTTTTTTTGTTGCCTTTTCCCATTTTTTCCAGCTTTTGACGTGTTTTTTGAGCTTTTTTGTGCGAAAGTGAAAACCAATTTTCCCCGCTGCCAATGCAATGTAATCGCATTAATAATGCACGTTGTTCACATGCTATGTCATGCTATGTTTGTGTGTATGTTCATGTGCACGTATAGTCATGAAAAAACACTTAAGTGCTTGCCAAAGCATGTATGTATTATAGTACCTCTATGCACTGCACAACAACACCTTATAACAACATTAACCGTAACAGCAGCAATCAATCTTCATCTGCGCGCTTTCTGCCATAGATATATTTTGAATACTCTTACAGATGTACATACATAGGTACATGCTCGGTATATAAGGTGTGTTTGGCAAGTATTTATCTCCCGCTGCTTTTTAGCTTTGCTTACTTACCTTACCTGCAGCTTTGTTGGAATTTTGTTTGTTTTCTTTTCTTGCTTTACCTTGCTTCAATTACATCTACACGATTTTTATGACTGCAAATATCAGCAGGCATAGCCCAGTAAACCACAAAGAGAGTAATTTTTAAGTGGAAAAAAGTTGTGGCTTTGTTAAGTCTAGGAATTTGGAACGTAATGACAACTTTGCCAAAAAAACTAACTTTTAAAAATTCTTCGAAATTTCTATAGAAAATCCTTTGGAAATCCTTCTCATTTATTCTATAAAGCTGACTGGCATAATTGTACCAATTTCTAAGGTATTAGCTACTTGAGTAACTTCGTTTCTTCGATTTAAATGCAAATCTTGGGTTGATTTTAGTAAAATGTTCCAGGATTAGAGTAGTTTTGGGAGGTCCCACATATCAAAAAGTTGAAATATAATAAACTATAAGTTGCCTTTACTGCCGATATTCATTTCCCCCTCCCCCCCCAAAAAAAAATTTGGTTCCTGGTATACTATACTAAAGTTTACCCGGAAGCTTCTACTTATCTACTCATTATATCATTTTGGTATAAGTTCCTAAGCTCTTTTTCATGGACCGAAAATAACGGTTATATTTTTTAGTGTGGTGAAAAGGTTACGCAAAAATAACCTTTATCTTCTTTTGGTCCTTAATAACCATTATAAAAACCAAAAAACCGTTTTGGGCCTGAATAACCGTTATGGCAACCAAGAAAGTGTTTTGGGCTTGAATAACCGTTATGGCAACCAAAAACCTGTTTTGGGCCTGAATAACCGTTATTCAGATTTTTATTCTTTTTTGGTCAGCAATAAAAATCAAGCCTATTTATTTGTCAATATTTCTGGACGGTATTGGTGTCAAATGAAAGGCGTTGAGAAGGGCTTTTACATAGAGGTGTATTTGTTAAGATTCGTAGGTCGGGTTCTCAGTAATGGGTGAAAAAGTGGACCCGGATGCCCTGGAATGTTTTAAGCAATATTGGTGTAAAATGAAAAGAGGTAATCAGAGCTACAATCCCTGCTCAACACCTTTCATTTGATACCAATATCGTCCAGAAAAATTGATAAATAATTAGGCTTGATTTTTATAGCTGACCAAAAAAGAAATAAAAATCTAAAGAACGGTTATTCAGGCCCAAAACAGTTTTTTAGCTGCCATAACGGTTATTCAGGGACAAAACGGTTTTTTGGTTTTTATAATGGTTATTAAGGACCAACAAAATTTTTTTTCTCATGACAATGGTTAATTATGACTTTTACCCCATTTCTCTTATAACCGTTACGTCCCTGCTCTTTTGTACAAGTGCATCAACTCCATTTGGTTTATTGGGTATAATGCCTTACTTTTCATTGTATTTTTATTGCATCACTGCAATTTTCTTGCATATACATACATTCAATACATACCCGTAAACATGATTGTATATAATTTTTTTCCAAATAACATAGCGCACAATACATATTAATGTCTGCATATAACATAATGGAAAAATACTGCGTGTAATGAAGACATTAACAACGATTTAAAAAAGCATTTCGCAAAAAAAATTTATCTGCGATGCTGCGATAATTTGTTTTCATACTGTGTTTTTTACGTTTTCTCATTGAGCACCTGCGTATATACTTTCCATTATTATGTGTTTATTTGAACACAGGAAATGCATTTAAGAAGTTTTTTAGTTTTGTTTTTATGGAAATCGAAATTGCTTAAGCAATCAGTGGACTTTCACTTGAGTGTTTCTCTCAAGTTATCTTCTTTTATTTTTTTTCTTCTTTTTTCGTGTTAACTGCAGCCAATTCGAAATAAGTGTGGCAACGTCACTCTCCAATTGATCTCTACTTTTATGTGCTGGATGCTCCCATATCTCAAATTTCAATAGTGAAATCCATTTTGAAGGATTTTAGGTTCATGAACTAAACAATGTATTCGAGCGAAGATTTATTTTAAGGAGGATTAAGTCAAAATCAGATGAGATGACACTTTGAGTAGGTATTTGAGAGAAAAGTTCTTCAGAAGATTTATGGACCTTTTCGAGTTGGCGAGGGCGAGTATTGACGGAGGTTTAATGATGAGCTGCACGAGCTTTATGCAGACATCGACATTGTTCAGCGAATGAAGATCCAGCGGCTACATTGGGCAGGTCATGTCGTGAGAATGTATTCTATCGAAACCAGCTAAAGGTAGAAGAAAAGGGAGACCTCCACTGCGTTGGGAAGATCAGATGGGCAGCATATGGCGCGCTTTATCGGACTGCTCTTAAAACGTTTTATGGAATTAAAATAGAGAACTTATAAGGGCAGCAATAGGCCCGCCATATCACAGTGCCCAGTCGATTCACAATCATTCGAAACAATGTAGCGCAAATTGCACGAGGCTCTCTAACACAATCTCTCTCACATCCTTGACGATCATTAACCTTAGAGTAGACCCCGGCATTTTGACTTATGTGAGCAACTGAGAAGCATCATACACTTTTTATCCAATGTAGCGCAAATCTCTCCGCACTCCTACACAATCTCTCTCATAATTTTGCCGGGGTCTGTTTTAGAGTTTAAATAACTCCTGATTGTATTCGGGGAATTGGAATTATCTAACAATGGTAATTACTTCCGAAGAGAAAGAAGTGACATAAGGGTAAAATGAAAGTTGTCTTCACGAAGTAATAGGGAGAATATTTCTTCTAAACTACTTTCAATATCATGATAGTGCTATACTAGAACCAAGTTACTTCTACCAAATAAATTTTGCTTGAAGCAGAAACAGATATTAAATTGCTTTCCAATAGTTAATTATTTTTTAAGACTGTTTACTTCACTCATTTTAAGCGTAATTGAATCCATGGAGCATTTTATTCAGTAACATTTTTATTTCATATTAATTTGCTTACTCAATACTGCTAGCTCACCAAACAGCGGTGATATTGTAACTATTTAAGTTCATTTAATTTCCCTTTTTAATTTAAATATTATAAAAAAAAAGTAAGTACAATTTCTACCAAATTATTTATTAATTTTAAGTGCAACATTTCATTTCGAACTTACTGCTATTAAATACTTAACCCTTGAACTCTAACACTGTTTCTCTCTAGCGCTCAAAACTAAAAAAAGAGAATACAAAAAAAAGAAAACAAGTAAGGAAGCCTAAGTTCGAGTGGAATCGAACATTAGATACTCAGCTGTATGCTTTCATTGTTTGTTTGCGTTTGATGGAAACACGGTGCACTTAATATAAAGCGAGTGCTGCATAAAGTGGGCGTAGTCACGCCCATTTTCTAAATTTTTATCAGTCATCCAACTAAGCATATCAATATTATACTTTGTGCAAAATTTCATTCCTTTATGACTTCTAGTTACAAAGATGTCATGTTACAAATTCCCAAAGGGTGTTCCAGAAATATCTTTCTTAAAAAGTAGGCGTGGTCATAAACCGATTTCAATAAATTTTTGCGTGTCTATTAACACAAGTTATAAAAGTGTATAAACCAAGTTTCGTCATAATATCTCAATTATTTGTCGAGTTATAGGCTAAGAAATCTCGTATATCCCTTTGTGTAAAAAGAGGCGGTGCCACGCCCATTTTCCAAAATTTTTCTATTTGTTGTTTCCGGTCTATTGTGGAAGTCATGCCACAAAATTTCAATGACAGATCTTTATATTTGACAGAGATATCGCTTAAAATGTTTTTATTAGGCCCCTTTATAGTTCTCATATATAAAAGTGGGCGTGGTCGTCAACCGATTTCGCTAAAATTTTGAGCGTGTATTACCACAAGTAATGAAAGTGTACACACCAAGTTTCGTCATTATATATAAATTATTTGTCGAGTTATGGGCTCAGAAATCTCGTATATTCCTGTTAATAAAAAGAGGCGGTGCCACGCCCATTTTCCAAAATTTTTGTGTTTTTCGTTTTATATCCGCAGTTGGACTCCTGCTATAAAATTTCAATGATATATCTTTATATTTGACAGAGATATCGCTTAAAATGCTTTTATTAGGTCACTTTATAAGACCCATATATAAAAGTGGGGGTGGCCCTAAACCGATTTCGGAAATTTTTCGTCCAAATATTTGACTAAGTAAGTATATCACGCGTACCAAATTTCATCGATATATCTTCAACGGTTTCTGATTTATGACTCATAAAACTTTCAATGTTTGCCGCTTAATAAGTGGGCGTGGCACAGCCCATTTTCCAAAATTTTTGTGTTTTTCGTTTTATGTCCGCAGTTGGACTCATGCGACAAAATTTCAATGATAGATCTTTATATTTGACAGAGATATCGCTTAAAATATTTTTATTAGGTCACTTTATAATACAAATATATAAAAGTGGGCGTGGCCGTCAACCGATTTTAACTATTTTCCGTCCAAACGTATGCCTAAGTAAGTAAATCACGCGTACCAAATTTTGTCGATATATCTTCAATGGTTTCTGAGTTATGACATATAAAACTTTCAAGGTTTGACCCTTAATAAGTGGGCGTGGCACCGCCCATTTTCCAAAATTTCATCAAATTTCTTCCTAGGGGCCTGAGCTCAACACGTGGGTAAAATTTCATCGCTCCAGCTATATTAGTGACTGAGATACCAAATTTCCGATTATTTCTATATAGGAAAAGTGGGCGTGGTCATGGTCCGATTTCGCCCATTTTCAATACCAACCGTCCCAGTCTCGATACCAACTAGCATTTCAAATTTCATCAAAATATCTCAATTTTTGCGCGAGTTAGAGTGTTTACAGACGGACGGACAGACGGACGGACAGACGGACGGACGGACAGACGGACGGACGGACGGACAGACGGACGGACGGACGGACGGACATGGCTAAATCGATTTCTCTTTTCACCCTGATCATTTTGATATATATAAGTCTATATCTATCTCGATTATTTCACTCTGTTACAATCCACCGTTATGTGATTAAAACTATAATACTCTGTGTACTAGTACAGCTGAGTATAAAAAACACAATTTCACTAAAACGCTTTATTGTGTCGTTTTTGGTATTTTACCTTTCATAAATACCAAAAAATAATAATATAATATTTTCACAAAAGTGTAACGAAAATGAAAACTGGAAAAATTAGAGCGAAAGGGAAGTGCACTTAAAAGTGCACTTTGTATAATAGAATGTAGTCTAGTGATAGTTATTGGTCAAGAGCCAACAGCGCGCACAAAGCCAACAACAACAACTACAGAGGTATGGATGGAACTACAAGTGTAGCCACGACGCGACGTCCAAACCAGAAGGCGACCGACCACAAAGAAAGTTTCTGCTGCTAATATCTCTTGGTTTTTTTTTTATTTGAAGAATTAGTAACAACGAAAAAAATCAAAACTATTTCCACAGCAAATTGAGAAACTTGAGACAACAAAAGGAGCAAAGCAAAAGTAACAAAAGCGCAGCAAGCGGTACTAGAATTAAATTTGGGGACAAAAAAAGAAAAAAATTAACTAAAAGTTTGTGCGAGTATTTAGTTAGAGGAAAAGATTGTCGGAAACCGAAAATAAAGCTGTTGCAAAGTGAAAGCAATCAAAAAGAGAGAGAGGGGGAGCGAGAAAGAGAGAGAGAGAGAGAGGAAGAGAGAGATACATATGTATGTACGGTTAAGTGGACAAATGGACAAGTGCCAAAAAGCAAGGCAAGCAGGGGTATTTCGTACTTTCTTTTTCGTTGCGGCAAGCAAAAAGCTTACAGGCAGCATGCGGAGAGGAATAAGTTTGGGGATGAGCAGCGCAAAAGGACGAGGTTGAAGCAGCACACAACTGATATTTGTATGTATTAAAACGTAGCAACAGCAGGGAATGTATTACTTAAAGTGGCACAGCGGCAAATGGACTAAACTGTCAGAAGGGCAGACTGCTGGATAGTTGGACAGACGGACTGACAGACGGACGGGGGGAGAGTTAGAGCGACTCAGGCATACCGACTGTATAGGCGGATAAGCGATACATCGTCGTCGTCACTGGTGCTGATTTTAAGAGCATTTTTAAATGCTGAATGAATTGGTGTGAAATAAGAAACACAAGTTTTTGGAATGAAATAATAAAGAAAATGCATAAAGAGGGAAAGAAATGAATGATATACTCAGATGTGGGCTTTGCTAACATCAATATCTCCGAGTTAAGGACGAAAATAGCAGGTATCAGCCTAGAATCAGTCTTGCCAAAAAGTGTTACTTTGAACCAGACATAGGCAGGCCATAGGAATTTTGTGCGGAATCTATTCACACATGCATACATACGAACCAATGTAGTGGAAATCACTCTGCGCTCTTCGACACAATCTCGCTCACAAATTTGGCGGCCATTACTTTGGACTAAGTATTCAGTTGGTAGGTCAAGTGCTCCCTCGATGGACAAAAATCATGCCTCACAAGACGCTCATTGTGCCTGCCCTGTTATACATAAGTATGGTGCCGCAGCATTAATGATATAAACATTACACGAGATTGTACTTGGAGTATTTGAGAGAAAAATTCTTCGAAAGATTTATGTATAGAGCCCTGTGTGTTGACAACAGCGAGGATCGCAGTTCAGCGGATAAATATGCAATGACTGCTCTTGCAAGGTCACATTTTGCGAATGAATGAAAATGCTCCGGTGCAGAAAGTATTTCTATCGGAATATGCCAGTGGCAGCAGAGCAAGACGGAGGCCTCCACTGCGTTGGAAAGATCATATCGCACCCTAAATCATAAAGGGGCACAACTCAAAATTCAAAAATTTTCAGGAGAGTCAAAAAACTTTTTTTCATTACAAGCAATCGTATGGCAAAGGGCCAGGTATAATGGTTATTTTTCGGTCGAAAGAGACAGTTATTCAAAAGTTTTTTTGGCAATCTCCAGAGATATGTTCCGTATACCCGTTTATGAAAAAAACTCGATTTCGAAAAATTTTGAGTTGTGCCCCTTTATGATTTAGGGTGCGATATGGAGAACTAGCAAATATCCGTCAAGCTTCTCTGCAACGATTAATATTATGCCACTGCCTATCAATCTCCCTACCACTCTCCATCTCCCGTTCCCTCTAATTCTTTCTCCCCCTATACCAGAGGCGGATTATCCCTAAGGCAAACTAGGCACTTGCCTAGGGGCGCGTAGTTACAAGGGGCGCGCGAGCTCAGAATTTTTAAACAAATAAAGAAAATAACATATCGACGATTAAGAATTAAAGCTGATCTATAATAGATCGATAATAGATAAATCGATTATATTGCACAAGCATCGATATATTGTGCAATATTGCGCGTTTGTTGCGTCGTCAGGCTTGCCAGTACTGGCGATTTGTCGCCAAATTGGCGATTTTTTACAAACTTTGGCGACCAATTTATGAAAATTGGCGATGGCGACTTTTTTGGCGATTATCAAAATATTAGATGATATTAATAAAAAAGCAATTACTTTTTCAAGCTTTTTCTCAAATTTTGAAAGTTTCTTCATACAAATTTTTGTCAAATTACAAAAAATTTGAGAAATAGCAATTGCTTTTTGTTTATTAATACGACCCATTATCTCCACTTTGCCAATAAATCTTACGATATGTAGAGATCTATTGAGAAAATAAATATATACTACATACTCTGGCAACCATTTTCTGCACACTTGAGTGCAAACCAAAATTTTGGTCTACACACTCGCCTATCCACGATACGACGGTCTGTACAACTTTGACACCCTACGGGACAGTGAGCTTCAGCTGACACCGCACGTGCTGTTCATCGCTGACATATGTTTTGTGCATCGTCGACAGCACTTTCTTAAGGGCCTTGTGAGAAAAGTGATGCCTGGCTTCGCGTCCGTGTTTGAACAGCTCCGCAGGTAGTCCGTCTTTTCCAGGAGCTTTATTGTTTTGGACCCGGGGTATAGCTGTCCCCACTTCATCATAGTCGGGTGGTGGAATGTTTTGTCCATCGTCAGGGATTGTGGTATCGGGTTCGACGACTCCCTCGCAATTTATCAATGAGGAGAATTTAACGCTCCATAACATAAGTACACTCTGTACGTCGGTTACCAGGTAGCCATTATTTTATTTCTTATAACAAAATAGCCATATTAAGCATTTTGAGATTAAGAAGGTTCACATTTTATGATATATCTCCGAAGCCAGTTTAGGTATTGAAATTAATCAAATGGTTTATGGCAGCATTCATAAACACCTTTCGTTTGATACCCATATTGTACTAACACATTAAGATTAACAAATTATCTAAGCTTTTACATCATCTATATCTACATCTACACTAATATTATAAAGAGGAAAGATTTTGATTGTTAGGGTGTAAAACAACTAGGTAGTTAAAATTTATAGTATTATGATGGCCATTTATGGTCGATAAAGGGGCGCCGAGAAAGTGGCTGCCTAGGGCGCTCTGGACCTTTAATCCGCCACTGCCCTATACTATTATCTTCTCTGTGCTCCTCTCCCGTTCCTGTCCTCCTCAACATTCCTCGGCCATCCGGGTACACATATCGGTCTACATCATTTGAACCGGTTCAGGTATCTAGAAATCCGATTGAGATGTCCTCATAGCATGAACGGGTTCAGGTTTTGGACTCTATCTGAAGCATCGATTTGTAAGTTGTAATGCCAAAAACGAACATAGTCGGATCATAAATACGTATTTTGCGAATGTAGCGACTCCAGCGCCATCTAGGATGGCACAATGTAGCCTATGTTGGGAATACTTATCCAAAGAATAAACCTTCAAAATTTTGCAAAAATCCGACTAAGGATTGCCCCATTTTTGGTACACTCCTTAGAAATTCTGGAAAGTATTTTTGTCGTTCCATGTACTTACATATGTATCTAAGTAAAAGAGAGTATAAAAGACTCCACCCAACAAAGAAAAAAAAACAATTAAAAGTAACGAAAGCCAGCAGAAAAAGGTCACCGAAGAATGTACAAGCGGAAGATTAGGGCGCACCGGAAGAAGGAGGGCGAAGGCACAATAGAATTAAGACAGCTAAATCTGCTTCCGTTTGTCTGATTATCAGCAGGCAAGCAACGACGAGGACGACGACAGCGAAGCTAAAGTGTGCACCGGAAAAAAATTGTGCTTAAAGCCAAAGCAATTGAACTTTTAAATGTGGGCGTTGCAAAGGCAAGTGCCATGCGGTAAGAGGGGAAGAGAGAGAGAGAGAGAGAGCGATGAAGGGCGAACACGAACAAAAATGAGAATGCAAAAAAAGAAAATTAAAATCCACACAACTGACACTTGCAGCTCAGCTTACTTTTGGCTGTTGGACAGATTGTTTGTTGGTGCAGAAAGTTGGTGTTGCTGTTGTTTTTGTTGTTGCTGGCAATGGAATCAATTTGGCACTTTAAATGATAAATGAGGGCAAACAAATGCTCGCTGTAACACTAATAACAACAACAACAACAAAAGAAATAACAGCAGATAAAGGGTAAAGGACAAAAAAAGCAGTGAACACTAGTGGAACTGAAGTTGAGAAAGGCGAAGGGTGGCGGAGTGAAGCAGCCAACAACCAAATGAATGTGTTGATAAGCTGCAATGAAAACGTAAAAACGTAATATCATGTTCAGACATAAAAAATAATTAAGTCAATTGGGGTTGATTGAACATCTTTAGATTTGGTGTTCAGACATATTTAATTTACTTGGCCCATTTAACAGGTCGGCTCAAGATACATACACACATACACGCCGTGAGCTGAATATCAAACTCTCGTGACCTAAATGTCAAAATTGCAAGGAGGACGAAATAATTTCACATTCATCTCACAATTTTTACCAATCGTAAACACGAATGCATGTATAAAATAAGCAGAAATAAAAAGAAATTTGATAGGTGATGAAGAAGAACAAGAATGCAGCTGATCTGACGAACCAACCTGTTTAGTGGACACTGACGCTAATCACATTTCTCTTTTCATGACATTTCATTTTACTTATGAAACAAGCCTTTTAACAGGGTTGCATGCAGAATTGTTCTTCATTAACAACTCATTAATTTCTAATGAAGCATTAACTTGGTCAATTTTTGTATGGTAAATTGAGAATCATTGGGCTTGAAAATTGAATGAAGGCTCTTAATGTTCAATTAAGGTTGTGTCTGAACATAACATAAGAGCGAAACGAACGCTCGTAAATTAGTTTTAAAGGATATTCCTTTGCAAATACTATGTATGCATGTGCATTTGTGTGTGTGGGTGTGGGTGTGTAGTTTTTGCAGTTTGGATTAATTGATTTCAACCCCGAAGGAGCAATCAAATGGGCAAAGTGTGTTTAATTGGATGTGCTTGGGTTCCAACTTAGTAGTTATATAGAGAAATATGTATGTATGTACGTTCTTTAGGGAGCTTTGATAACGATAAAGTTCAATAGACTAAATGCATCCAGTCTAAATGGTTAAGATTAGCAATTTGGCTAATTAAACTTTTATTAATTGCGTGTTGAAATTTAGAGAGTAAAGGGTGAAAGAGCAATCGTAGACGCGAGTTGGCGAAGAGTTAATGTTTTACTTCTTGGTGAAGCAGTGGAAGAAGAACAGAGATATCTGATATGTGATTAGGCGCTCAAGCTATTGTTAAGATGCTTAAAGTTACAATTTACCTATACCATTAATGGCATTCGTGGATCCATGACAGCCTTTTCTAAGCACCAAACTTTACTGACGCTTTTGCTGGTTGCTCCGGCAAGAAAGTATTTCTATCAGGATCCCCGGTGGAAGCAGATTATTTAAGTGGCTTAGGACCATTTATATCTCACCAAAGCAATCCATTCCCAATATCATCCATCATAGCATCACATTTATGTTGGAGTACATCATCCACCTCGTCATGACGTATGGTGCGGAACCAATTATCATAGATTAATTCGACTAATCGACCACTTCGGCTGGAACAGTTATGCACAGGATCTAGGCCTCCTGCAGACCACCTAACACTAACCACTTTTATAAATAAACAAATGGGTGAAGCCTCTTAAGGCAGACTGAGGGCAATAACGCGACCATTACGGATATCGAGCCTGGGGTTTAAACCACCTACTGCCGGTAGTTTGACGGTAATACCGGAGGGTGTTCAGTGCGATGATAGTAGGGGATTTAGTTCGGGTTATAGTCCCACATTGACGGGGTAAAGGCTTCCATGCTTCCTCCTAGTAAAAAAAAAAAACTTCATCCACCTTATTCGCTAGGTAACCATTATACCGAATTTATACACGGATAAAGAGGGAGGCCCCCATTGCGTATAGGAATCGGTTGGAGAATGACTTGGCCTCCATTGACGCAAGTTATCATGAAGAAGAAACGACTGGAGCGCTTTATTGGACTCGGCCAAAAGAGTTTAAGACGGTTAAGCGCCAATCAAGGAAAATACGTAGAAGAAGACGAAGTAGAAGCTGAAGATGAAGAAGAATAATAATAATAATAAAAAGAAGAATATAAGAAAAAAAGAAGAAGAAGAAGAAATACTTTCCACTGATATTAGTTGCTCTACGGCCACTTTTTATACCGTCCCATCCTCCAATGATGCCCTTAGTTATTTGGTTCCCATTGCAGATGAGAATTTCAATCCGACCACGAAAGGTCATTCCCGAAATTGTTGGGTGTATTTTTTGATCTCGACGAAGCACAACAATTTCCGTACCCTCAGAGTTCAATGTGAAATGTTGAGCGTTTGTTACATCTTGAAAAGTTCTTACGAGCTCCACCAGCCCATTTACTTTCTTCTTTAAATACATCCAGCAGCTTTTCTTCTCAAAACTCACTTTGCATACTTTGTCATTATCATTATCCCCAAAAAATCTCCAATAATCCACTTCTTACAGTAGATTTTCAAATTTAATCCTAATAAAAGCCAACATGTAATACCAGCAAAACTCCAACAGCTCAAAACACTTGCCGGCAACACAACGCATCAGTAAACCAAATTTGTAGCGCACTCATCAGCACGTAAGAAATTTAGCAAGAATGTAAAGAAGAAGAAGAATGCTCATCAAATTTTTGCATGCATCCCGCCCCACCCTCATCACACCACGCCACAAGTGACTGCAATTCATCAAAACAATTTGTGTTGGTCTTTCCCTAGTTTACTTGATTACACCATACTTCGATTGCCCTGGCGAGTTGAAGTTATCGTAGCTGTCGGTTGGGGCTCAGCTATTGAGCCATCCAACCCCAATCATCTACTAAGTAAGTACGTATAAGCTCATCATAATGCCAAGCAAGTGTCTGTAGCTTGATGATGGAAGTTGCCGCCTGCCGCCTGCCGCTTGCCAACTTGACACTTCTGTCGATTTTGTTGATGATTAATTTGCTTAGGCCATCCTTTGCTGCTCTTGTTGCTGACGCTGCTCTTGCTGCTGCCTTTGCTTCCTGCTTGCTTACATACACCACAGACACATCCATCAATTATTGTTAGCTATCTAAGTTTCGAAATTGGGTCAGTGCAATAATCCTCGAACGCATTTGATAATACACTTCCTCTGCACTTCCTCGTTCATCTTCTTGGGCCAAAACGCTTCGCTGCAGCAGATAACGGTTGATGTTGTTTGCCCTTTTGGCGTGTTCGAGCTTTGAAGTGTTGTCAGCATTATTTTGATCTCTCAACTTTGTTGTTGGCGCTGCTGCTGTTTTTCCGCCAATCTGGCGTGTTTATCCGAACTTCCCACCAAAACAACAACAGCAATAACAGCACTAACTACAATAATAATAATAATAATAATAATAATAATAATAATAATAATAATAATAATAATAATAATAATAATAATAATAATAATAATAATAATAATAATAATAATAATAATAATAATAATAATAATAATAATAATAATAATAATAATAATAATAATAATAATAATAATAATAATAATAATAATAATAATAATAATAATAATAATAATAATAATAATAATAATAATAATAATAATAATAATAATAATAATAATAATAATGATAATAATAAATATGTAATATTGAACGTGGTTTGCTCTACTTTTAGTTTCAAAGTTCGTCGCTTTAAATCTGCGTGCTCAACGCAAACGGCGACGTGTTGCATGAAACTTTCACACCTTCGCCTTGCTTTTTTGTGCCAAATCATTTTCAAAATTGTTACGTAGCTACCAATCATACCTCACCCTCACCCCCATCCGCTTTTTTACATCCAGCAACAACAACAAGCTACAATTTGGTTTTCAGTGAGTGCGTTTTTGTCGGTCCGTCGTTGGGCTGAAGCTTGTCATAATGTACGCAGCAGCAGCAGCAATTTTGCTCAATATTCATATGATTGATGGCAATTTAATAGGATGACTAATGTTGTTAAATATCGTCGTTGTTGTTGTTGTTAAATGCCCTTGTTGGCGTATTTTTATACTCAGCTGTACTAGTACACAGAGTATTATAATTTTGATTTCATAACGGTGGATTGTAACATAATGAAATAATCGAGATAGATATGGACTTATATATATCAAAATGATCAGGGTGAAAAGAGAAATCGATTGAGCCATGTCCGTCCGTCCGTCCGTCCGTCCGTCCGTCCGTCCGTCCGTCCGTCCGTCCGTCCGTACGCACGATAACTCGCGTAAAAATTGAGATATTTTGATGAAATTTGAAATGCAAGTTGGTATCGAGACTGGGACGGTTGGTATTGAAAATGGGCGAAATCGGACCATGACCACGCCCACTTTTCCTATATAGAAAAAATCGGATATTTGGTATCTCAGCCACTACTATAGCTAGAGTGATAAAATTTTACCCACGTATTGAGCTCAGGGCCTTATGAAGAAATTTGATGAAGTTTTGGAAAATGGGCGGTGCCACGCCCACTTATTAAGGGGCAAACATTGAAAGTTTTATATGTCATTACTCAGCAACCGTTGAAGATATATCGATGAAATTTGGTATCCGTAATTTGCTTACTTAGACAAATGTTTTGACGAAAAATTATCAAAATCGGTGGACGGCCACGCCCACTTTTATATATGGGAACTATAAAGGGGCCTAATAAAAACATTTTAAGCGATATCTCTGTCAAATATAAAGATCTATCACTGAAATTTTGTGGTAGGAGTCCAACTACGGACATAAAACAAAAAATACAAAAATTTTTGAAAATGGGCGGTGCCACGCCCACTTATTAAGGGTCAAACATTGAAAGTTTTATATGTCATAACTCAGAAACCGTTAAAGATATATCGATGAAATTTGGTACGCGTAATATATTTACTTAGCCAAATGCGTGGACGAAAAATTATCAAAATCGGTGGACGGCCACGCCCACTTTTATATATGGGAACTATAAAGGGGCCTAATAAAAACATTTTAAGCGATATCTCTGTCAAATATAAAGATCTATCACTAAAATTTTGTGGCAGGAGTCCAAAGACGGACATAAAACAAAAAGTACAAAAATTTTGGAAAATGGGCGGTGCCACGCCCACTTATTAAGGGTCAAACATTGAAAGTTTTATATGTCATAACTCAGAAACCGTTGAAGATATATCGATGAAATTTGATATGCGTAATTTTCTTACTTAGGCAAATGTTTTTGCGAAAAATTATCAAAATCGGTTGACGGCCACGCCCACTTTTATATATGGGAACTATAAAGGGGCCTAATAAAAACATTTTAAGCGATATCTCTGTCAAATATAAAGATCTATCACTGAAATTTTGTGGCAGGAGTCCAACTAGGGACATAAAACAAAAAATATAAAAATTTTGGAAAATGGGCGGTGCCACGCCCACTTATTAAGGGGCAAATATTGAAAGTTTTATAAGCCATAACTCAGAACCGTTAAAGATATATCGATGAAATTTGGTACGCGTGATATATTTGCTTAGCCAAATGTGTGGACGAAAGATTACCAAAATCGGTTGACGACCACGCCCACTTTTATATATGGGTATTATAAAGTGACCTTATAAAAACATTTTAAGCGATATCTCTGTCAAATATAAAGATCTATCACTGAAATTTTGTGACATGAGTTCTACAATAGACCGGAAACAAAAAATAAAAAAAGTTTATAAAATGGGCGTGGCACCGCCTCTTTTTATACAAAGAAATCTACGAGCCTATTACTCGACAAATAACTGAGATATTATGACGAAACTTGGTTTATACACTTTTATAACTTGTGTTAATAGACACGCAAAAATGTATTGAAATCGGTTTATGACCACGCCTACTTTTTAACAAAGATATTTCTGGAACACCCTTTTGGAATTTGTAACGTGAAGCCTTTGTAACTAAAAGTCATAGAGGGATGCAATTTTGCACTAACAATAATATTTATATGCTTATTTGGATGATTGATACAAAGTTTGAAAATGGGCGTGGCTGCGCCCTGTTTATGCAGCACTCGTTTCATATAAAATACACCCTATATCGAACAAACGCAAACAAACAATGAAAGCATACAGCTGAGTATCTAATGTTCGATTCCACTCGAACTTAGGCTTCCTTACTTGTTTTTGTTGTTGTTGCTGTTCTGTTGGTTGCTGTATTAATTTTAGGTTGCCATTGGTGTTACAGTTATCGTTGTTGTTTTTATTTTTGTTGTTGTTTGCAAGTGTTGCCAATCGACCTGACGCTGTTGCTAATGGCTGACGTCCATGCGGTGTCAGCCTTTTTTACAGGCGCACAGAGTCAAATTTGTACAGTGTGCCAATGCTGCTGAAATGGTCGTGTAAATAGAGTGGATGAGAGGAAGAGTGTTTTCCGAGGAGTGAAGTTAACCTCAAATTAGTTAAGAATTTGTCTTCAAGAGATAATAAAATTGAGTGAAATAAATTACATTAGGAAAAACTGATAACTTTAGAAAATTTTCGGGCATTTTTAAGGAAAAAAAATTGGGATTTATTTCCTTGAAATAGAAGCCTTTCGTAATACCAGAGGAAAATTATACTAACTGAGACTCGAAATCTTATGAGAGTATATTACCTTCTTCGTAATTAATCTGGGTCTTAAGGAAATCAGGAACCAAAACTTACTATTATTTTGATTTGGGAACTTTCGGACTAAGCAGTGAAATAGTACAAGTGAAATTTTTGATAAAAAAAATTTTGTATGTCTAAGAAATTTCGGCAGGAAATGTGTAGAGATGATACTGATTCGGTGAGATCGCCGCTAAACTAAGTGACAGTCAATAACTTTTTGGTTGCTTGTTATTCCGACAGGGTAGGAATATGATGTATACATCAGTGACAGTCAAGTTGTAATCAGGCTTATAGTCCTTTGTGAGATTGGTTCTTAACCTGTCTTGGAGCGCACAGCAATACTAAACAAAAGGCGCCAGAAATATAATACTTTTGGTTACTGAACATAGAGGATAGAAGGAAATAAAGCCAATACACCATTGGTCCCGAAACTGTTTTTAGTATACGACCAATACGACCATACAAAAAGAGAAAAGCTTAGAAAAGCTCTACAAAACCAATTTTTTATAACAGAAATTAAACGGATTACTAACGTCCCAAAAAGCACACTGAGTGTACTAACAGGAATTCTTTTTCTCAGAGCTCACTACAAACTCAAGGGCCACATGCACAAACTTAACACTTGTTCGAGTAGCTTATGTTGGACTTTTTGGATGGCAGATGAGATTCTGGAGCCATATCTAAAGGGAAGCACATGATAAATTCTGAGACCGAGCGCAGTTCTACATTCGCTGAATAGACTTGGCATCGAGCAGGTGCTGTACTGAGTTGAAAGGTTACAATAGATCCCTTGGTCACAGAGCGCATAGGTACTTCTTTCTAACCTATCTATTTATCTAGTATCTAATAAAGGCCATAAAAACATCATCCACCGCACTTTTTAACCCCAATCTGCACACTGTGCCGAGTGGAACCACATCCGTTGGCATTGATTATCTGCTTGCTTGGATTGCATAGCTCTCAAATGCAAACACACACAGTCATACACACACACACACATACATACACCTGAGTGATCTACTTTGTGTGTGCACATTTTGGACACGCAGCGCGACCCAGAATTGATTGATTTCAATTTGCGTTGGCATTTTTGAGTTAAATTGAAAAATTGCCACAATTTAACATATGAGTTGGTACTACGGTGCACAGGTACATACATACATACCTACATTGGCTGAGTGGCTGGAGCGAACGATTGGGCAAACGGTAATACATTTTGTTACTCAATGGAAATTTGCTTGAGGCTTAATACACATCCGTACATCCATAAATATGTGTTTTCATAAATATATTGCTGCTGCCGCTTTTTTCGTTATTGTTTTTTAATGGTGTAACTATAATGCGTGTAACACAATTTTATTTTCAGTTTTTTTTTTTGTTACCGCTTGCCACAGCACGACATAATTGCTTATTAAAATGAACCGTTTTTCTCACTTGCTGTAAAATAAGCTTCCAATTTTTTTTTGTTATTTTTTTTAATACGCACTAATATTTATTGATTTTTTTTTTTTTTTTTTCAATATATGAAATTGTGTTCAAGCTTCTTTCGCTCTCGCTCGTGTTATTCAATTATTTTGCAATTTAAGCGAACCATGTCATAACGGCAATTTCGCTGCAATAAATTTAAACTAATTTTATGTTATGCTTAAATTCAGCCCGATCAAAAAATACGACACGAAAAAACTATTAATTGTTAATTGTTTTTAAATTATAGAACATGAAGTGGTTGTTTTTTTTTGGGTGAATGTTCCTTTGAAGAAGAACTGCTCAACTTCCTTTGACTCAAAATTACTTTAACACGATTTAGGTAGTGGTTGTTGTTGTTGTTATTTTTATTATTGTTGGTTTTTGTTTTTGTTTAATTTCTTTATATTTTAATTTGTTTACTGTTAACGTAGTTGCTAGACACTATCCAGCAGTTTAGTCTACGATTCCTACCTTTGGTGAGGGTTCAAAGCTCCACTCGTAATGAAATCTTATAATGGAGATGAGGTTGTCTGCGACTCAAACGATCACCTACATAATTAAAAAATTTTGGGTTTTTAAGTACTCTAGAAATGAAAGATCAATGTATTAGGGAACGAGTCCATCATCCATTGTCAAGATAGCTTTGGTTATAAACCGCTTTCGGCGATGTGCCATTTTCAGTATCAGTTTTCATTTTATTTTGGTTTATAACCAAATCAAAGGCTGACGGAAATTCGTTTCACAGTACATCGTACTCCTGAAAGATTCAGCTAACAAGAAGCTACGGGAGTTATGTTGCTAAGACGGCACGGTTATAGCAGCATTCTCAGCAGGCTCCCAGACGGAGTTCAGGCAAGAGATTACATTTTTCCCTAACTAAATTTTGAGAAGGGCTTCAATGTAACGTTGCCGTCAAGAAGAGAGTGGAAGAGAGACAGCGTAGATACGCAAAAGGAAAGCAATCTCAATCTACACCGACGAATCGAAAATGGACAGTGGTGTTGGAGCCTGAGGTTTTCTCTTAAGTACTTAATGCGTGTCTTTCATTCCATCTCCCTAATTCAGCCAGCATATTCCAAGCGGAAGTTTTTGGCAATGAAAGGGCTTGTGAGCATCTACTGAAATAGATGGTTACTGGGCACATATACTCATATTAAGAAAGCCAGGCTGCGCTTGCGGCGAGATCTAAAACCATACGCAGCTGCAAAAACAGGCTTTTAAGCAGCGGTCGCTATAGGATTATCAATATCCATTATATGGGTTCCTGGTCACAGGAACATCGATGGTAATGATAAGAGTGACGATCTGTCGAAAGCGGGCGCAGCCATGGACGTTAGCAGAGCAGTCAAGCTGAACTGCCCACTTACAGCCATAAAACGAGACATACACCTAAAATTGCGACAGCAGGCAACACTTCTACACGGTAAGCAGGAAGCGACGATAGGTTGCATGAAAATGTCGAGAAAAAAGGAAAGTAGGGTTGTGTTATGTGATGTTCATAGATCCGTTGTTCATCCGTTGAAATTAAAATCCGAGCTGCTCCTTTTTCAAGGATATCCACATTTTTTGTTTTTTTTGAAAGGATCAAATATTGAGGAAATCGAAAATTCGCCACCGTCCAAATTTTTCCGATTTCAATACATTATTTGGTCGCTAAGGGATACAAAAAAAGGTATTAAAAAGAAAAAAGGACACCTGTAGTGGAAAAATCCAATGTGAACAGGACCTAAAGGATAACCACTCAAATATAAAATAACACAAAAAGTACCCACTTTAATTTGCGTATAACTCCTAAAATGTTAACTCTACGTAAAAATTCCTTATAATATGTTTCATTCAGAATAAGTAAAGGAATATTTCTTTGATATACCATTTTGATGTACCTGCAGTGCTTAATGTACTTTTGTGCATCTAAAGGGAAAATTTCAAAAAAAGAACGTTTTTTTATGGTGCTATTTTAAGTTCAAATATTTTTTTAGTTTATGTAAATATTTTAATCTAATGATCCAACTCTCATTCCTACATATCTATACGTTAATATTAAAAAAGAGTTAGAGCTGAGATACCCGCTAGCTGTGCACGGTGGGCGGGAAGCAAATAGGTAGCATAGCAATATCGTAAAAATGATGGCCCAACGAATATGTGCCTAGCTGTGTGCTGGTACTAATTTTCGTTTAAAAAAAATGTTGGAGATTTTATTCACACTTGCTGTGTGTTTATGAAGTATATTAGAATATCATTTTACGTAAGTTTTTAGCCGGCGATCGTTTTTTCGATATTTTCATGCAACCTATTGTTGCTTACCGCCCACCGTGCACAGCTAGCGCGTATTTCAGCTCTAATTCTTTTTAATATTAACGTATAGATATGTAAGAATGAGAATTGGATCATTAGATTAAAATATTTACATAAACTAGAAAAATATTTGAACTTAAAATAGCACCATAAAAAAAGTAATTTTTTTTTAAATTTTCACTTTAGATGGACCAAAGTGCATTAACCACTGCAGGTACATCAAAATTGTATATCAAAGAAATATTACTTTACTTATTCTGAATGAAACATATTATAAGCAATTTTCACGTAGAGTTAACATTTTAGGAGTTATACGCTAATTAAATTGGGTCCTTTTTGTGTTATTTTATATTTCAGTGGTTATCCTTTAGGTCCTGTTCACATTGGATTTTTCCACTACAGGTGTCCTTTTTTCTTTTTAATACCTTTTTTTGTATTCCTTAGCGACCAAATAATGTATTGAAATCGGAAAAATTTGGACGGTGGCGAATTTTCGATTTCCTCAATATTTGATCCTTTCAAAAAAAAAAAAAAAAATGTGGATATCCTTGAAAAAGGAGCAGCTCGGATTTTAATTTCAACGGATGTTTCATCTATAAACATCACATAACACAACCCCACCCTCCTTTTTTCTCGACATTTTCATGCAACCTATCGTCGCTTCCTGCCTACCGTGTCTATGCACTGTTATAAATATTGGAATATTTTTTAAACTTTGATTTGGTTTGAAAGAAATTTAAAACATTTTTGGGTTAAATTTTGAACTTTCGAAAGTTTAAAAGTTTCTTATTCCTTTTTGGTTTAAAATTCAAACTTAAAAAAGTTCAAATATTTCAAAGTATTTTTTGGAATAAATTTCATACTTTTTTGGTTTAAATCTTACACTTTTTCTCATTTAAACTTTCAATTTTCTCATTTAAGGTTTAAATTTTAAACTTTCAATGGTCGTAAAATTTGGTTTCAACAAAAAAATTTTAATTTTTGATTTGAAATTCCAACTTTCTTTTTCGAGAAATGAACAATATAAAAAGCTCATTTATAGTTATTAGACAATTTGAATGAATGAATGGAAAAACAAACAAATACAAAATAATTATGGAAACAGATAAAATGAAGAAGGAAGAAAAGGAGAAGAAGAGGATAGGAAAAAGACACAATATGGAAAAGGATTAAGGGGATGTTGGGAGAAGAACAATATGGGAGAAAAGGAGAAAAAACGATAGGAAAGAAGATACAATAGGGAAAAGCTTGAAGAGGATTTGGGAGCAGATATTTTTTTTTAATTTAAACCAAAAAAAGGTTTAAATTTTAAACTTTTGAAAGTCTTAAAATAAATTTTAATTTGGAATAAAATCTAAACCCTAAATGTTTAAAAATCTTTTAAACTTTTCAAAGTTTAAATTCTAACAATTTTTCGGTCGTGTCCTATATATCGACCAAAAAAGTTTAAAATTTATACCAAAATTTATTTGAGTGTGGAACTCCTCAGACACTTGTAAGGCCACGAAGCAAACATGGCCGGCTTATAATGCCACAAGAACTAACGACCTCATCAGAAGGCCCAGAAAGGACATCTTCCAGATCACAGCCATGATTACAAGTCACTGGCCGTAGAAGCTGCAATAAAGAGGACAGTGAGGAATCAATCCAACACTTTATGTGCGAACGCTCGGGTCTTACACATATCAGACACAATAACTTCAATTTTGAGCTTCCCAACTTCAGCGCAATAGCCGATTGCACAGTGGTTAGCCTAAGTAGGTTCATCGATAACTCGAAATGGTTTGAACACACAGGCGAACTCCAGCAACAACCCACAAACATAATGATTCCATGAGTTATGTCCATCAAAATAGCGCTTCGTGCACTAATTGGGCCCGGGATTGTTCAACCGGGCGACACGGCAACCAACCAACCAACAAATCGAAAGCGAGGATAGAACATTGCATTAGAATTCGATTGAAAACTGATTAGAGAAAAATCCTATAAAAAAAATTCAAATTCTCATTAGAGTCTCTTTAGAGAACTAAACTGGCCGTAAATAAAATTTCGATTGGAGATTTATGTGCCTTTTTGTTTGAGAAAGAAATGATTCTCTTCTGTTTCTCGAGTTGTCATCTAACGTTAGAGATTTGGGAAAAGTGTTCCATAATTTTAGAGTCTTGCTCTAATCGTCATCTAAGCTCAGTGTTTGAAGGCTATTAATCATGAGCTGCTTATGTAAATATTGAAAAGATTTGGCTTTGAAAACAATGCAAGTAATAAAATTTGTTTCCAATTTAGTGCCGAAAATAATAAAGCTATCTATTAAAAAATTGTCTGACAAGTGTATCTTAACCTTCAAATCTAAGAATTAAGTACTCCTTTGCAAAGTCTCAATATTAAATTTTTATTACAATCAAACAATTTCGATTATCACGCACTTCTAGTGAAGATTTTGTCTCATAAACCTTACAAAAAGACACAAATTGAATGCCATCATTAATTACCGAAACCTAAAATATTGTTATTATTGTTTGCCAGCAATTAACTTTTTTTAACAAGCTAATCGATTTTTCTACTTAATTATAGCTTCATTCATTTTACAATATGTGCCAGTAGCCTATCATGCCATTTACCTACTTGCACTCATACACCCACACAGTGGCGGATCCACGGGGGGGGGGGGTTTTGGGGGTTCAAACCCCCCCCTTGTGGTTTATCATAGATCCCAAATTAATGCCTTTATAGATTCTGCGCCCAAATTTCCCAAACTGATCAAGGAAAACTCTATCATTCCAAAGGCAATGGTTGGATGGGTTTAGCTGTCCAAAGGCAAAACACGACATTTATTTTCATTTATTTTCAGATTATATTTTATATGCACATATCCACAAGGTGAAACAGGTACAATTGAATCAGTTCATTAAAATAGTTGTCCTTGTAGGCAATAATAACATACAATTACAACTTATAGTTAAATAGAAAATGCCCGAAATTTAAAGGAATTAAATCTAATACAATAAGCGCGTACTACACCTTTTCCAGTTTAAGTTCAGAAAGTTACAATTGAAGTTCAGAAAATTACAATTTAAGTTCAGAATTTCCAATTGAAGTTCAGAAAGTTACAATTGAATTTCAGAAAATTACAATTGAAGTTCAGAATTTCCATTGTATTTTTCTGAACTTCAATTGTAACTTTCTGAACTTCAATTGTAATTTTCTGAACTTCAATTGTAATTTTCTGAACTTCAATTGTAACTTTCTGAACTTAAACTGGAAAAGGTGTATATTGTCGATTCTGTCAAACTTTCAATCATGTTTCAATTTTCGAGGCTTTTTGAAAAATTCTTGAAGGACTTCATCTTCAGTTAAATATATACTTCTGTGAATGTTCAAGGAAGCAATACCATTGAGACGCAAATGGCCGACAAATTTTCTTTGTTATTTGCATTTTTGCACTTTGATTTTAATCACCATTACCACTAATATTATTTACATATTTATTCATTTTAACAATAAAATCACACTTTTTTAATAAAAACTCCAATTCCAACCATTCGCGTTCGGAATAAGAATAGAATCGAGACACATAAAGGAATAGAATTGTGAATTTGTCGCGAATATGGGTTCAAAACAACTCCTGGTTTGCGCGTCACGACAACGAGAAGGCCCATTCGGTATACTTTTCAAGTAGCGAATTTTCCCTTCTTATACATTTACGTTCTTTGATAAAAGTCAAACTGTAAAAATTTGTTGTTTGTCAACATGAAGGCGACAGTTGCACGTTGCGCGACCTCGCGCTTCAAATTATATCATATAATAACTGCTACTTCACTAGGTGTCGCGCAGTGGTCAAGTTTATAATAAAGTATGTAACTTCAGAGCCATCTGAAGACGTAACACCCGCATATGCCTGCTTTTTTAATTTATGAATTTATTAAATACATGTACGTTATACATGTTATTTAGAACTTCAATTGAAATCTCCTGCACATTATGTGATGACTAGGGAAGCTAAAAATATGCAAATGCATATTTAGACCTAAAATGCATATTTACGGTCAAAATGCATTTCGTGCTTATTTTGGCATATTTTGACACTTAATCGAGCAATATCGAAAAATATTAAGCTGGCAACATCTTATCTGTGGTTAATTTAGATAGTTGCGTATGCATACAAACAAGGCTATTTAACTATTGATCTGGGCCCCGGAGCGGAGCATTTTTCCTTATAAAAATTCACCACGATAAACACTAAGGGCCGGTTTCACCATCTCCGGTTAAGTGCTTAACCGGAGGATTTCTCCCGGTTAAGCAATTTATTTGACAGCTCGCCATACAATTTACGTCAAAATAACCACCGGTTAACCACCTTGTATGCTGATCAATCGCAGACTAGTGCTACACGTTCAATATGAATATTGCGATATTTTTCTCTATCTGAGGTTTAAAATATTTTACTTCCGTCCTTTTCACACTTTCAATTCGTTTATTGCCAATATTTCGTTCCGGATCGCGGATTTCAAAATTTCTAAATATTTTGCGATCCAGAATCGCGATCCATCAATACTCGATGCTACACGGTCAATATTAATCGTTTTCCCATACAAGAGCTTTTTCTCGGAAAACCGCCAAAAACTCTTACTGGAAAATATAGTAAAACATACGATAGTTCAATGCAACCCTGCGCAATATTAATAGAATAGTTTCGTTTGCTTTGTAAAAAGATCTCATGTATACAAATCTAAAATTAATTTAAAGTATTTTATAGTATTTAAAAACAAATTTTTTAAATGGGGAAAATGTGAATTGTACGTTTCAGTTCTTATATTATTATTATTTTGCAAAATTCTTTAAATAAAAATGTAAGCTTGAAATGAAATACATACATTTTTTGAGCATATTTCCGGTATTTTTTAGGTATATATGCATATAATGAGATTTTTTCGTGCATATTATACGAGCATATTTCAGTTATTTTTCGGGCATACTAGCATGCATATTTTAAAATTTATCGTGCATATTCTTAGCTTCCCTAGTGATGACATACATATTGTTAATTTGGAGCGTTTTGAGTTTGGTGTTTTTAAGGTGCGGGAAATGGCGCAACTAGTATATAGAATAATAATAGTAGGTGTTATTAGTCCATATTTTCACCAGCGTATGCCCTTAAAAAACATCTTCCAAAAAAATAAATTTTCAAAACCCCCCCCTTGCCGAAATCCTGGATCCGCGCCTGCATCCACATACATATATGCAGCATGTTTTTCTATGCTATCAATTTTACTAATCTACCGTTAAAGAATGTAACCTGTTACCTCAATAAAAGCAACTTTGCCACCAAAGAGGTAAAGAAAACAAAAAAAAAACCAAAAACTATTTCATTTCTTCTAATCACTTCATTTAAATCTAGACACTTTCCCAAACACAATGCAGAGGCCGGCTGCTTGCTCTGGCACAAATTACATTCAAACAAAGACACGGTGAAAAAAAACCTTTATAATCTTTATAGGTAGTCTCTGTTAGCTTATTTAGGCATAGACAGCAAGCCAGGCGAGACAGTAACAGAAACACAGAATCAGCAGAGAATCTCATTCGTTACAGATCGCTCGTAAATTACAATTTATTATATAAGATTTAAGTCTTTTAGGGTTGAGTTCGTTGGTGTGGTGTGATGGCGTTGGCGACTTCCCTGCAAAAATTCCGAGTACTCCAGTCGCTAATCCATGGAGTGCTCGCTATGGACCAACCGATTACTCCATAACTTGCCACATTTCATACAAAAAATATGGTCCATTTAACATTGCATGTCATTGCAATGGAGTATATACTCCAGCCCCGCATAACAAACAAATTAATCCATGGAGTAGCTACATTGGATTAATTGATGGAGTACCTAACAGTTAGCCGACCATAACAACAAAAACAAATGTTTATCGCGATGACGACGAATGACGTGTATACATACATACATATGTATGTATGTAGTTATATATGTATACACATATCGTCGTCGTCGCGATAAAAATTTGGTTTTTGTTATGTTCGGCTAACTACGAACCGATGCAGATACACGAATCGGTCGTTTGGGCTATGCTAGTGTTCACTTTGAAAGTACTCCAACCTACCACAAATGGAGCATATAATCCAATGATTTTTGCAGGGTTATTGCTCTGGCTAACACACATTAGAACCAATGAAACCCACGTACTCATATATGTATGTATGTCTGGCGACAAGTAAATCTCACATTGGCATATATTGACATGAATGAAGTCACACCTAATGATTTCCAATGAAAAAAAAACCGTTCAAGTGTCAGAGGCAAAGTTAAACAGTAAGTAAACAAAAAACCTGACACAGTTGGCCCAAAAGGTGCCGATAACGTCTAAGAAAAATACAATTACCAAATCAAACAAATACACACACACACACAGGCACTAGCAGATACTACCCTGCAAAAAATGCGATTAATCCGGGACGTGTCCGGGATCAATCGCAAGGGAGCAAACGACTAATACAATTTTACATCCCTTTATATGGAGTGAATTGATCGCATTTGTTCGAGCATGTCCTATGAAGAGACTAATTGTTCAACTTGTATACCCGAATGGGTACCAATGTAGATTAATCACTAACATACCGAACGGGTACAAATGTAGATCAATCGCTTTCATCCCGAACGGGTACAAACGTAGATCAATCGCTTTCATCCCGAACGGGCACAAATGTAGATTAATCGCTTTCATCCCCAACGGGTACAAATGTAGATCAATCGCTTCCAGCACGAACGGGTACAAATGTAGATTTTTCCAAGTTGTTCGCCAAGGCAATTTTTAATAACAATCTTTAAAAAATTTTAAATGTTCATCCATATATAAATAAAGATTATATAATGTTTTACTTTTGAAAAAAATCTAAATAAATAAATAAAAGAAATTGTAAGTTTTGAGTATGCATTATATGAGCGTAATGTAAATTTTTTCATAGAATATTTTAGGCAACATTTTGCTAAAATTATTTTTCATCATTGTTATTAAAAGAAAGGGTGTTCAATTCGTTTTACCGGTTGTTCTACAATTTTTTAAATACATTGCATATTTTTGTAAAATTTCTACATTTAAGGAATCTAGATTTGTACCCGTTCGGAATGAAAGCGATTAATCTACATTTATACCCTTTCGGAATGAAAGAGGTTAATCTACATTTATACCCGTTAGGGAACAATTGTGCTACAATTAGTCTACACTTATACCAGTTCGGGAAAAATTGGTCTACAATTAGTCTACATTTATACCCGACTATTTGTGGACTGATTGTTCTCGAAAGAGATCAATCCGGGACAAATATCTTTCGGTATTAATCGCACATTTTTTTGCAGGGTATACACATGCAATATGTGTATGATAAAAGTCAATGAAAAGGTTCTTAACTGGCCAAAGATACATACATACGAGTATCTAAAAAAGAAGTGGTGCTTTTTGGTACAAGAAAGAAATCAAAACACGGCTGCTGAATGCTGTCTGCTGTCAATTGCCAGTAACTACTACTTTTTTGTATTCATTACTAAGTGGTATTTCGCCCTTTTTTGTTTTTGTTTATGGATTTTTGTTTAACCCGCCTTCCTGCCTTTTTCGATTTTCTTCTTTATTGTTGCACGGTAGGCTGCTTAAGGTGACAATCTGATAAGGCAACGTCGCTGATAGTATGGCAGTCATTGAACCAGCAGCCAGCCAACCAAACAAACTACAAGACAGACGACGACCATAGAGCCCATTAAGCAGTTAAATCAAGCAGAGAAAGCCATAAAACAAAAGAGCGAAAAAAATAAAAAAGAAAAAAAAAGGAAAAATAGTAAAGAAAAAATAAGAAAAAATTGGTAGAAAAGCGCTAAAAAAGGCGGCAAGGCCTAAAAGTCAAAAAGTGTCTGGCTTGGCATTTTGTTTGTGCAAGAAAGTGTGACAGTAAGAAAGCTCTTAAGGCATGAGGCTTATGTAAGCAATGGAAGACAGAAAGAAAGAATGGCGACTTTGTCTGTGACAAGCATGCGGGCTAACCCAAGTAATTTAGAGAAAATGTGGCACAAGTTACGAGACGTACGTACGTAGCGCAGGCTTATCACAATGAAATATCTAACTTGATGACATATTGACAGTCATTATCAGTCATAGGCACATGGGCGCAAAGGTGCACACATAAGCGGAAGAGATAGATATATATATATAGCAGGGCCGTGCGCACGGGGGGGTTTTGGGGGTTAAAACCCCCCCATGACCAAATCTAAGTTGCAATGATTTTGCAAAAATTTTCAAAACACAGTTTATAAATTTTGCATTGAATCTTGACTCATAATTTTTGACAAAATTAGTACAATAATTTTCCGGAAGAAGAAATTGGTGAAAGTTGCAAAAAATAAGGTTGGCCAATACATAAGTTCGGCACTTTGAATTGCACTTGAAGCTTTCCGAAATTACAAAGTTGTGTAGCATATGTTCGTTTGAAATTTTTAAAAAAATTGTACTGATAACAAAAAATTTTCATTTTGTGAAAACAGTGAGCAGTTTCAATTAACAAGTACTGTAAACAGTACCATTCAGGACCTGGTTAACTAGGTTTTGATGAATCAGAATTAGATCAGATAAGTCAACTATTTTGGCAAAGGGATGTTCTCATTGTTTGTTTACGTTTGGCGGAAACACGGTGTATTTTATATAATGCGGATACCGCTTAAGGTGGGCGTAACCACACCCATTTTCAAAATTAGTATCAATTATCTGACTAAGCATATGAATATCATTCTTTGTGCAAAATTTCATTCCTTTATGACTTTTAGTTACAAAGATGTCACAAATTCACAAGGCCATTTTAGAAATGTTTTTGTAAAAAAGTAGGCGTGGTTATACACCGATCTCGCTAAATTTTTTAACGTATATTAGTACAAGTAATAAAAGTTTAACCCTAAGTTTCGGCATGTGGCCGCTGTGGTGCAGTGGGTAGAGTGCTCGCCTGCTATACCAGAGGTCTCGGGTTCAAACCCCAGTCCGAGCAAACACCAAAAAAATTTTTCTAATTAGTAAAAATCCAATTATTGGGTTTTTTTTAAGAGCAGCGGTCACCTCTCGGCAGTGGGCGGCATACCCTCCGAGAGTATATTGAAAATCCACTAGAAGCTCTTGACATTTGTAAAATAGATGCTTTTCCAATGTGTAAAAGTGCTTCGTATCATGGCCGCTTTACCGGTTACCACAGCAACAAATGAACGTACTTTTTCGACGCTGCGACGATTAAAATCTTACTTGAGGTCAACAATGAAAGAAGATCGTCTTAATGGACTCGCGTCCTTGAATATACATCGCAATGTGAATGTGGACATAAATTCAGTATTGACAGAATTATTTTCCGTACCTCGAAGAATCGCAATGTTAAACGGACTTTAATTATAGCCATGTATTCATAAAAGTGCGAATAAAATGCCACCATATCACAAATTCTCTATCAAATACAGAAAAATTTTTACAACCAAAAAAATTTCTTGGGTATAATTTTAAGCATCAGAGTATGCAGTTTCAGAAAAGTTAGAGAACATTTAAATTGATGATGTATGGGTCTAGATATCTGTTTCAGCAAATATGTTTATCTTAGCGAAAAATGTATTGCGAATGCAAACCAAAATTAAAAACCCCCCCAAGGCTAATTCCTGCGCACGGCCCTGAATATAGAGAGAGAGGTATGTACATATACAAAGTATAAAATAACAAGTAAAACTAAGTACTTGTTCTTGCGCAATAATGTGCTTTTTCATTTAGCATTTTACCTTGCGGAAAATTTTCAAAAATCAAACTGATATCTTCCCCCGGAATGTTTAAGATAACTCTTTTTCAGAGCTTAAGATTTGCTTTGGAAAATAAATGGTCAGAGATTTGTTTTAGAGTGTGAATATAAACCCCGGCCAGCAAAAATCCTCGGCTGAAACCTCCAAGAGGTAGTTGCCTGGGCAATGGACTTCCGGCTCTCCTTCCCGATGCCTGACTGCGGGGGGAGTCTGCGGGGGAGACCGCGGAGGGATAGCAAATGTTAATGTCCGGTCGAGTAAGTTCTTGTCGTGATGGAGGATAAACAAAATAAAGAATCACAACGTTGTACAACATATCGTTCACTACAGGGAGTGCGATAGGTGTCTTTTTCTGATATTTCGGGTGTCTTTAGTAAGGTCTCTGCTGCGGCGCTGTTGGAGGGGCTCGAATGGATCGGAATACCACCAACCATTCGGCGCTGGATCGAGGACGTTTGGACTTACCGGACGGAGACGGGTGGGTGGGGCCTTTCGGTGATGTCAAGGAGGGCACTTAGAGGCACCCCACAGGGGGAGTAATCTCAACCCTGTTGTGGAATCTTGTGGTCAATAAATACTCTTCATAAATACTTACACAAAATGTTAAAACTTTCGAAGTCCTGCATTCCGAGTTCAATATAACGCCTCCAATACGATATTGGTAATACTAAGGACCATATGTGGTCTATGTGAAGGATCACTGTATCCAGCTAACCTAATCAAACATAAACCAACCTTGAGTATAACCAAAATTTGGCATTCGTCATTATTTAATTCCTATGAGGAACGATTGGAAAGTGGAATAGTATAATGTAAAGTGGTTTAATGGGCGTAGAGAAGGGACTGATTGTGAGACTGCCATGGCTTGCAAACATGTTGCTTCGCTCTAACAACCAAGAACGTTTAAATTTCCTGCAGGTCGTGTTGTAATCAAGAGTTCTCTCTCTTGCTGCTTCAATGCATTCATCATAAATGTACATATGGAAATAGAGGTATCATACATACATACGTATGCATCTAGGAAGGCACGTGAAGGCGTATGAAAGATACATACACTGAAAAAACAACTTACTCAGATTATGGAAAAGTGGGAATGATTCGGCGCTAAAGACATATTTCCATATTTTGATGTACGATTTTCTTCAAATCAAGGAATAAAAACCACGTTTTAAAGAAAATTGTACATCAAAATATGGAAATATGTCTTTAGCGCCGAATCATTCCCATTTTTCCATAATCTGAGTAATTTTTTTTGGAGTGTATGTACATAAATATGTCCAAGGCAGCATTAATTATAACCAGCTGGTTGAAAGAGCACAATAACAATGCTGAAGTATTAAAAGGTACCTACACACACAACAACAACAAATAAACATTTTCTGACACTTTGGCCGCAAAATCTAAAGAAAAATCGACAGCATTTGTCAAGCAGACAATTTGCCGTTTGTTGCTAAATGAGTAAAAGGTGGCAAGATGTTGTGGTGTGTGTACGACAGCTGTCTATGAAAAATTTGCCTTTTTGGCTTGAGGTGGGTATACGAGTACTTAAATGTAGACATGCCAGTTTTTTTTAGATAATACATAAAACAATAACATATGTGCGCCTTTGCTTGGTGCTTGTAGATAATAATGTTATCACGATGAAAGTATCGCACATCACACCTAAATCCAAACAACCGAGCAATCGAGACCCACCAACCGAGACCACCAGCAAACAACCAACATTCAAAGAAGCGGTAGGCCAATTAATTTGCACTGAAAGCATTTCTGCTGCTGTTGGTGATCTGAACTATTTGAACTTGCTGACTCACATACGAGCACCAACCATCAAACAACCACACAACCAAATGGCCTTTGGAATTTGCGGAAGTGTTTGGGTGTAATTTGAAGCGACAGACAGTGTGTGGCAGGCAGTTAAATTGAGGCGTTAATTTAATGAGCCCTAATCAAAAGCTGATTATTGTAGTTGCCCTATTTTCAAAGCTATTTGCATTTACATATATACTTGGTTGATTTCTTGTTGCTGTTATTGTTGTTATTGCAGGGCAATATGTAGCGATATACTTATGGTATAACATAAATCGCTTTTGCGGTAAAGCTTGCGTGGGTTGCGTTGCCAACCAACACAAATATCCAACTACTCACTGGTGGATTTGATTGATTTGTATCTCTATCTCTTCAGCACAACCGCACAAACAGGCACGAACAGTGAAAAAAAGTAAATAAAACCGGCATTTCACGCGAATTCACTAATATTAAGATTTTATATGCCGATAAATGCCATTAAATAGGCCATAATTTCGTTGCTTAATTCATTACTTCATTATAACGCTGTTGTTGTTGACGATGACGATGATGATGAGCAGGCCACATTGGCAATCATGGTGGTCCGTTGTGCAATGTTGGCACTTCCGTCTGCTCTTGGCAATTGGTCTGCTCTTACATACTCACTTTCTTTTTGTTTTTGCCACATTTATGTGACTGCCGCATGACTCAGCGTCACACCACATATAGTTGGTCACAACGCCAAAGTGACAGCGCGCATTCCAGGCTGACAGGTTGTGCTTTTATATATATATTTTTTTTATCTTGCTTTTATATTAATTAACACATCTCTGCTTATTGCATATTTTCTCAAGCTTCACTAAGCGCAGCTTAAAAATGAGTCAGCTGATTGCATTGCGTTAAGTGTGACATGACATTGGCTGCTGTTGTAACTAACAGTGGCAATGGTTGTTCCTGTAACAGTGGTTAGCCACAGCTGACAGTCTTGAGGCAATTGGATAGTCGTTAAATCATTCATAAAAGTAGTGTTTATTGCAACAACTTCCTTGGAAATTTAAGTGCCTGAAGAAGGCTGTGAAATAAAAGCTTTTTTTTTTGTAAGTGACAAACATGAATTTATTGTTGGTTGATGTTGCTGGTTGGTGATGTGAAAGCTGGACTTTTATGTCAACAAATTAGCATTTTTTTATTTGTTTAAGTTGTTTTCGTGCAGATATTTGTATGCACAAATACAAAAAAAAAAAAAAACAACTTTACATCTTCCATTACTTAGGATTGTAGAGAAAAGGTGGTTGCTAGAAGTAAAATCTTAAAACAGCATTTATTTTCGATGGAGCAATTCCATTATATCATATTCAGACATGAGTCTTATAGACCAATAGTGGTAATGTGGTCACATTCTCAATGCAACCCTGATAACCGGATGTGTTTAGTGAGTAAACGAAATGTCATGGAGAGGAAATATCAGCTGAGTGAAATGTCATCAAAATATCCATAAGCCAAGGATGCATCGTAACGTTAATATTATCGTTTACCGAAAAAAACAATCGTTTCCGTTGAAACTATTCAGGTTTTTACCGTTTACGCAATTATCAAAATAATTTATAGTCGAAAAATAACGATAATGAAATTAACGAAATAATACCACTTCGTTGATTAGCGAAAAGAAATTATCAAAATAATTTCATTTCGTTGATTAGCGTTATCATAACTAAATTTATAACGTTGAAATGCCTCGCGCAGGCAATCTTTTTGTTGATTTACTTCGTTTCAACGTTACCGGTTGCATTTTGATAATTTAGTTTTGTGAATTATCGAAACGAAATGGTTTTGATAATTTAGCGTTGCGAATTAACGAAACAAAACCATTTTGCTAATTTAGCATTGTGAATTAACAAAACGAAATAGAATCCGTTCGTTCGTTAAGCATCTCTGCCATTAGCAATAAAACTCTCCAAGTTGAAGTCTCCAACTGTAAATTTTAGCTGTGTTAGCTAAATTGAACACCAAATTCGGGGATGCCATTTTAGTCTAAAATTGACTGGCGTGATTTTTGATTAACATTTCCTCCTGTGGTCTTTTGCGTTTTTTGTACGAAGATGTTGAATGAGGGAACCCTTGTCAAAGTTTATGGCGTATAATTTTCTGGAACACTTTTACTCTCTAACTGCATTTTAAATTGATATTCTATCCAAGTGTTTCCTAAAAGGCTTAAAAACAGCCGTTTTCGTGGGAGTTTGAGGGTTAAGCCTATAATGCTAGAGACACACATCGTAGTATAGTAGAAATATTGCGATCTATACCACATATGTGTCACTCTCATATTGTAGTTTAATTGAAAATTTTCATAGTAAAGCCAAATCATAGTATTGATATTATAATATTTCTACCACATGTGTGTCTGAGGCATAAGCTAACTGTCTTATCTCCAAATTTTTATATAAAGAGGTCCATATATTTTTGATAAACTACTGACCTTTTTATGAATATAAAAATATGTCGCTTAAATGCCTTTCCTGATTTCGCAATGCATACCTGAAAATATAAGAAAGAATGTGGTTTTTAATTTTTTTAATAAATTTTAATTATTTTTTTTTAATTTATACCTATGTACATATTAATTTTTATAAAAAGCAGAACTGTAATGGCCGCTGTGGTGCAGTGGGTAGAGTGCTCGCCTGCTATACCAGAGGTCTCGGGTTCAAACCCCAGTCCGGACAAACACCAAAAAAATTTTTCTAATTAGTAAAAATCCAATTATTGGGTTTTTTAAGAGCAGCGGCCACCTCTCGGCAGTGGGCGGCATACCCTCCGAGAGTATTGCTGCCATGAAAAAGCTTCTCACAAAAAAAGGAGCACACCTCGAATTGGGAGAGAAGCTCGGCCATAAAACTCGTCAGGGTTATAATAGCGCCATTGTATTTATTATTATTAGAACCGTAATGAATAAAGAACGTTGGATTTAATGTCAGCAGATCCAGAAGAACCAGTGAATATTTACATACATATGTATAATCGCAAAAAACAATTGTCTTAACAATTCTTACAACATTAATTGCGTTCTACCGACATACATATATATGTGTAAGCAAGCTCTTCCGCTTTCTGCTCACCTAAAAAAAAAAAACAATAAACCGTTCTTCATTCCTCCACAGGTTTTCTTTCTTGTGTGCCAATTCGAAAAGCAATAAATGCGCAATAAAAATGAAATGATTATTAGTCTTGGCGCAATTGGCACACATTTCGGCTTATATGTATTCTGATGTACATACATATGTAAACTTAAGCCATAAAACAAACTCTTTTAGGCACCCCATTCAACAAAAACACACACACAAGAGCTTGTTGGATAGCTTAAGATTTTAGAAGTTGGTTTTTTTTCTCGCTTGTGAACCAAAACGAGCTAAGTCTTGATCGATCACCGACATACCAAGCAGGGATACCACTAAGAAAATTTTTTTCCTACCAAAAACCTACCAAAATGGCTTCGAGCCTACCTATTTATTTTATATTTTAAACATATTCAAATTCATTTAGGGTAACTGTGCCAGTAACCGACCACCCTACAGTAACCGGACACCTTTGTTTTTTTACCGCTTAAAATAAAAAAAAACTATTTATTTAATTTTTTTTTATTTTGAAAACTTTAGTATTAAATTTAATATTATTTGCACAAATCTTTATATATATTACGCTAAGCGATTTTTTTTAAGCACCATAACTTTTACACCGTTATACCGATTTTCGAAAGTGTGGTGTCAGATGAAAGGGCTTCGCCTGTAGATGTGCAGGAAAGTTTAATTTTTTTAAAAAAGGGTTGCCAGATGTTTGAAAATTTAATTTTACTGTATAGTTTGTTTGATTTTAAAATTTTTGGCACCATATGAAAGGGCTTGACCTGACATTAAGTAATTTAATAAAAATTTTACAAAAAGGGTTGCCACCTGTTCAAACATTCAGTTTTACACTATAGTTTGTTTGATTTTTAAATTTGAGGTGTCATATGAAAGGACTTGGCATGGAAATGAGTAATTTATTAAAATTTTTACAAAAAGGGTGCCACCGTTCAATAATCCATTTTTACGCTACAGCTTATCTCATTTTTAAATTTGAAGTGTCATGCAAGGCCTAGCACTGAAGATGGGTAATAAAAGGAAAGGGAAGAGGAAAATGAAAGGGACGGATATGGCGAAGGACAGGAAGCGAAAGAGGAAATATGAAAAATAAAATGGATAAAGGGAAAATAAAGCGCAAATAAAGGGGAAAGGGGAAGAGAACTAGAAAGAAGAGGAGGAGCGCGCCAAATGGCCTTTTGTAGGTCGCTTTAAGGTTACCATAGTCTAGAAAAATATTCGGCACAAAACTTCACTATGGGGCTCCTTGGTCAAAATCTATAAAAAATCTAGGTCCACAGAAAATAAAAATAAGCAGTAGCTATGAAGGTATATCAAAAATTTTCAAATGTGGCAATAAGTGGTCTTCCACCCTCAAATTGTCGCACAGTGTAATTGAAAGCCACAGCATCGCGTGGCCGGGTTTACTAGTAATCTCTAATTCATAATCGAAGTTCAGGCTTGAAAAACTTATACGCCTTTCAAATATTTTCCAATTGTTAACCATGCCAAATGTTTATGGAAAGCTTGCATTTTTTTATAGGTATATTTTTTGGAAGTCAAGACTCTTTTGCAAACACCAAAGAAACTGTTAAAGTTTTTTTAGAATTTTAACATCTTCAAACTCAGCCATTCAAGTGAAAAGCAGTGCAACGCAGTTTTATGAGTGAGTTTTCATGCATTTATAAGCAAAACCCGCTCAATCATACGTGCTGCAAGCGTGTTGGTTCTTGAAATAAGTATATGGTGTTCTTATACATAATTTTCCCTTTTTGGCATTCAATTTCGTGTTCTTGGTATTTTGCGTTCTTCATTTTCGCATCTCCATTTACCCATTCATTTTATTTTTCAGCTTTTTCGTAATCCATCCGCTCTATTTAATAATTGCCGTTAACGAATTTTTATGCGAGCTTTTCGCTGCTTGCTATTCTTCCACATATTTACATATACATATATGTATAAATATGTATATTTGTAGTCAGCTGTACTAGTTTCAATTAATTTAAAATGAGTGATAAAAATGTGAAGTGAAAAAGGAGGAAACAGCAGTTTCCAGATAAACGAAAACTTGAGTTGGCGTTAAATGATATTCGGACAAGGTTGGGTTGGGTATTAGTGGCTGCCACCGCTCGTCCAGTGCGGAGGAAATCAGGATTTACATTTTGTGGAATAACGTTTGAGGAATAATAAGGGCAAGCAACTGATCCTGAAGGAAACGTAAGATTCATCGAGGAAAATAGCGGACATTGTTTCCACTTGGTAAAGCAAACACATTTACTACTTAGGTAGGCCTGATGGCCTGTTGTGATACCAGATGGAGCTCTTTATTACACACCATGTAGACGAACAACCTTGTTTGCTTCATATAGCGTAAAATGTCAGATGCCTTTCTGTTTTCAATCTCCTCCAGTTGTGTATGTGAGGGCAAGTGTACTTGAAGCTCACAGAAAACATTTCTATTTAGCAGAGTTTTGTGACAAAACTCTACTGAGAAGACAGGTTTTCTCAACAGTGTTGTGGCAAAGTGACCAAATGTACCAAATCAGTGATGTTAGTTGAGCGAAGCAATAACCTACCAAAATTCAAATCGTCCTACCAACCTACCAAAAGGAATAAAACCTACCAGTTTTGGTAGGAAAAGCCCAAAAGTGGCATCCCTGATACCAAGGAGTTGTTTGTACATATGACCTGTTTTACTAAGCAATTTACAAAAGTGTCGATTGTTGGCGTGAAATTTGCACTTTTATTTTTTTATTTTATTCTTTTTTTGCTTTTCTTTCTGTTTATTGCTAATTTCACTGTTAAGCTGTGCAAATTTTATTGAGTGTTTGGCTTTTTTATTATTTGCTGTTTTTCTTTTCTTTTTCGGCAGATGTTGTTAAGTGTATGAGTATGTATGCATGTTGTTATTGTTGTTACCGTACAACCAATCAACGTTTATAACGAATTGTTATAGCCCCTCTGCCAACAACAACAACAACCACAACAGCGCAGCAACAATCACCGTCACTCTGGCTGTTATTCTGTTGTATGCACCATGACCGTTTTGCAAATTATAAAGATGATTGGATTTTTTAAGGGAATTACCGCTACAAGTAGAGGGCTTTGGTTTTGCTTGTGCGTGTTGGGCAGATGGGCAGGAGGTTTGTGTAGCAAAATTATGACAGTGGTTGAATTGAGGCAGCAGCGAGGTTAAGAGATGTCTACATGTGTACATAATTGCGTATTTCTGCATATGAATGTGTGTATTACTCTATTATTGTGCTATTTGTATGAGGAAACTTCGACCTCTTGCTATTTTCTCAATTTTCTTGGCGTATTTGCTGCATATTTATGTCGTTAATTTAGTTGCGGTTATTATAACAATAATTGCGTTTTTGCATTATGTAATCATGTATAACGACAAATTCCTTTTTTAATAGATAGACTTATTAATATACGGAACTATTTTTGATTAGTCAACATCAGTTGCCACTAGGTAATATGTACATTAGGCCGTCTCGCCTGGACAATAAAAAAAAAACAAAATTTACCAGACGGCCCCGCACCCTCACCACTCAATATGATATTTTTTTGGAAAACATTTCCCTAAAATTTTTTTTTGGTTTTTTTTTTATTTCGGAAGCCGCGAAGATTTCTACAAAGTAATTTTTTTTTAATATATTCGGTATATGTATATAGTTTTATATATCCAAGTTTAATACACCAATATCCTTGCCCTGAGAGGAAGATTTGAATTATATAATTGCATTAACCCTGTGTGAGCCATTGGAGTCACTTCAACCCAGTAGGTACTTAGTTTATACCACCTTAATGTACCTTGTTTTGCTTACCTGTTAAACGTCGTCACAAATCATTAATCGCTTGCAAAGAAGTATTTCGACCGCTTCAGTAGAACCCGAAATAAAACACATTCAACATTGCGAGGAATATACGTTTTTTTAGTCTTGTGTTTTTAAGGTTCATTTTAGAAAGATTTTTCTTGAAACTATTTCTGGAATTTTATGGCAAATAATTTTTTAGAGCAATTTAAACCTCTAGCGACCTCAAAAGTACAATTTTTTTTACTGCATTTCTAAAAAATAACAAAATAATAATTTTTTTGTAATACGTTCTAATGAACATACATATATAGGAATCAAATAAGGGTTAGGTATACTTTGAAGGTGGATACGAAGTTTCACATATACCCCTTTTTGAAAACGAAGAACATTTTTTGTTATTCAGCTCTGATGAGCTCTTTACCTCATTTAAATCAAAAATTCAGGTTAGCTTAAGTGAATATTGCTGTTAGTGAACTCGGTACCACACTGAAGCCCTAAAGGGTACTATTTCTTGGATTCCATCATCAATATACGAAGATAATAAAAATCCCCTGCCTATAGCTTTAAAGTAAAGAAAATTCCCCCCCCCCCCCCTTTAAGCTACAACTCTAAAGAAGCCACTGCAGCCTTTCTTCCTGTCTTTAAGTGACTATGCGGTCAGTTAGAAGACCTGCTGACGAGTTATCTCCATCTTGAACAAGAATAGCCCATTCAGCTGTTCTGTATTTCATTCTGGTCTAGTATATTTGCAAGTGTTGAGGTTTTGCTGATCAATATTTGAAAGAGGGGACCCTCAGAATGAATTTGTTGAATTTGACTAAAAAAATATACATATGTAAAACAATTTATTTCGTGGCCGCTGTGGTGCAGTGGGTAGAGTGCTCGCCTGCTATGCCAGAGGTCTCGGGTTCAAACCACGGTCCGAGCTTAACAAATTTTTCTAATTAGTAAAAATCCAATTATTGGGTTTTTTAAGAGCAGCGGTCACCTCCCGGCAGTGGGCGGCATACCCTCCGGGAGTATTTCTGCCATGAAAAAGCTTCTCACAAAAAAATGCATTCGCCGTTCGGAGCCGGCATAAAACTGTAGGTCCACCCAATTAGTAGGAAAAACAAAAAGGAGCACACCTCGAATTGGGAGAGAAGCTCGGCCATAAAACTCGTCAGAGTTATAATAGCGCCATTGTATTATTATTATAAAACAATTTATATATGTATATAGTAGATATTCATTGAATACTATTTAAATGTACACTATTATGTACTATATACATGTAAATGACCTACAGATCCGTGGCTTTCCATTGTTATCATTCAAACAGCCTAATTTTTGTTATCACATTGGCTACTTAAACATACAATTGCCTTATTTTCATTTCAAATAAATACTTATCTACCTCTTAGATATGTACATATTTACGACTGCGCTTTCAACACAATTTCAACACACTTTTCAATAATAACACAGTGCTACAAAATCAGAAAAAAAAAATATGCAGGGGCTCTCACATGGTTTTTTGGTTTCATCATGGCCCATAAATCACTACCTCATTTGCGGTTTTTCACCATCACTTCGTTTTTAAATTTTTTGAGTACAAATATAATACAACTCTGAAATTATTGAAATTACAACTTCGAGATGCTATAACTTTCTTGTTTCTTGATCGAATTCAATTTTTTTTCTTTTATTTGAAGGATGCTGCTTTTACCTTTCAAACAAGCAAAATAGTTTGCAAATCGGCCTAAAAATGACCAATTTTTGGTCTTTTATTCCAAAAAAAAATAAAATTTTTCTAAAAATATTGGTTTTCGGCACGTTTTTATTGGATTTTGAAGTTACAAACAATGGGTTTTAAACCTTTATAACAAAATACATAAAATCAGCTTTTAAAAAAGCAAAAGTAAATTAAAATTGATTCAAAATTACGGTAGTAGTGTTTCATAAAGTGAGTAGGCCTTGTTTTTTTGTTTTTTTTTGTTTTTATACCTTTCATGAGAATGAAATGGTATTATAACTTTGTGCCAAAAATTTTTTGTCGAAAGTACCAGAAGGAAGCGTGGGGGACCCGCCAAAATATATACCGATATGATCAGAATCACGAGCTGAGTCGATTAAGCCATGTCCGTCTGTCCGTCCGTCCGTCTGTGTGAACGCAAACTAGTCCCTCAGTTTTTGAGATATCTGAATGAAATTTGGAATACAGGTAGGTTGTTATATGCAGCTGATCATTTGTCGGAATCGGCCGAATCGAACCACTATAACATATAGAAAACAACCGATTATTCAGATATACATATATGAAAATTTTGGGGTGTAATTTCTGCATAGCTTCCCCATTTAAACAGCTAAGGACATGAAACTTTGAAGTATTTGTACCCATATTGGCCTAAACAAGGTTACCGAAAATTGTCAAGATCGGACCACTATAACATATAGTTCCCCTACAACCGATTGTTCAGATATGGACATTTTGGGGTATAACTTCTCAATTTTAGCAGATAATGACATGAAACTTTGAAGTATTTTTACCGATATCGGCCCAAATAGAGTTACCGAAAATTGTCAAGATCGGACCGTTATAACATATAGCTCCCATACAACCGATTATTCAGATGTACACATTTTGTCGTATAACTCCTCCATTTAAATAGCTCAGACACCATTTTTTCTAATAAATCCTTCCATAAATAACCCACACAATTGAAATTATAAATTATACTAAATTAGGCTATGTACATACATGCATAGGTAACTTTTCATTTCCCCACTCATGAAAGGTATGAAGTCTTCGGTACGGCCGAAGGCAGCCGCGCCTTGTTTGGATTAACTAAGGGAATATTTATAGTATTTTTTTCACCAACTACAAACGATGTACGTGGAGACCAATCCTTTTGTTTGTAGTGTAGGCTAATTGCTCGGCTGTCCCATTCGCTGAAATAGCATGGATACTTCGTATTTCCACCCTGAATACCACTTAAAATATTGAGCACCTTGAAGTCAGTTACAATTAGCCATACTGTCATATGATTCTTTAATATCGGTAGCGTAGGCCAGTGGGACTGATGGATATATGCCAGTGTTGTGTAAAAGCACAGCCTTCAAACCTTAAAAATTAAATGAAACTAGAATATGTAATTACATAATAAACATTTCAAGTGTACTTTTTGTTGAACCGTCGATGAATAGACGCCAATCTCTTGGGAAAAAATTTAAAGTAGGTAAACTGACCAATTCTGACAAGTAACAAAGAGCACACTCAGATGGCTCTATACTCAGTTTTGTGAAAGTTCATACCTACTTTGTATGCAAATATTAATCTATAAAAAAAAAACATTTTTAAAACACAAAAACAAAGGCTTACTCACTTTATGAAACACTACTACTTTCATTCTGGTCTAGTATATTTGCAAGTGTTGAGGTTTTGCTGATCAATATTTGAAAGAGGGGACCCTCAGAATGAATTTGTTGAATTTGACTCAAAAAATATACATATGTAAAACAATTTATATATGTATATAGTAGATATTCATTGAATACTATTTAAATGTACACTCTTATGTACAATATACATGTAAATGACCTACAGATCCGTGGCTTTCCATTGTTATCATTCAAACAGCCTAATTTTTGTTATCACATTGGCTACTTCAACATACAATTGCCTTATTTTCATTTCAAATAAATACTTATCTACCTCTTAGATATGTACATATTTACGACTGCGCTTTCAACACAATTTCAACACACTTTTCAATAATAATCTAACATAATTTGCTGGCATTATTTGTTTTCACTTTTTCTAACGCATTATTAACATTTCTTTTTAACTTATTTTTCCTCGTTATAAGCTTTTAACGTTCGATAAGTACGGTATACGGTATATCGGCTTATAAATAATTATAACTTTTCAACAAAACAAAAGCGAACACACATTATGTAGGTAGTTAGAGTAAGTTTTGACAGCCAGCGGAGCGAGTGGGCCGCGCGCTCGTTCAGAAGTCAAGCCAGAGTATTTAGTAAAGCAGACAACTAATGTCTGTAGCTGTCAGTCAAGCAGTCAGTTAGACAGTTAGTCTGTTAGTGGCATTTGTTTGTTGGTTAAAAAGCTTTTCAAAAGCCGCTCACAACAATTCAGCTTTAATTATGACAATACCACGCAATCTGCTTAATTACAACGATATAATTTGTTGATTGACAAGCTTGTTGAAAAGTTGGCTTGAAGGATTTATTAGTTGCATTGGATTTATTAGTTGAATTTATAAACAAGTGAACACAAAGTGAGAGAATTGGAAGAAATTATGTGTATTCACAATAGAAAAAATTGACATAATCAGTTACGATCAGTTTAATGAGTAACTGACATACTCTCTTAATGTCCCTAACATTTTGTATGAAAACTTTCAGCTAAGAGAGCAGAATTGAGCGTAAGCGAGCATAGAAATGGCGAAAGGAAAAACAAAACTATTGTATATTGTGGGAGAAGAGATAATTTCTTTTTTGATCGTTTGTAGTTTGTGTTTGGATTTTTCATTCCTTCAAACAATTCATAGTGTTGGTGGTTGGTGTGTTTTTTAGTATCCTTAACCAATAGATTCGGTTGATAACTATTGCTTTAATTTCTTATAGAAGCATCTGTGCTTAGATTTATTTAGGAGATTTTGGCATTCTTATTTACTACTATAATGGGTTTTTTTGGGTTATAAACTGGAACACTAAAAGCCCGTCTCCACATAACTTGATTCACCAGAGAAACATGTAGCAAAACATCTCGCTCAAAAACCCGTCTCCACGTGGCTGATCGTGATTCAGTTTAACATTTCTCTTTCTTGCTCTTCTTAAATGTTTGTATGTTTGCTTATTTTTGCGTTTTTGTTTTGGTCTGGGTGAGATTTCGATAGATTTTCGATACAAAATTAGAGAAGACATCGATATCATCGAGGTTGGCAAGATGATTCGGAATGAAAGAGTGTTTCAATCTTCACGCTCTCAGAAATTTTGTATGGAAATTGGCGAGTTTCGGCACTGGTTTCCGTTTCGAAACATGATTGAGAGAGAAAATGCAGAAAAAAAGAGCGAAACACGCTATGTGGAGACATGGTATAAACTTTTCGTAATAACTTAAAATTATTGCATTTTCAGACTTTCTTTTTTTCAAAGAAAGGTACTGTTTCTTTATGTAATAACTTTCAATATTAATCTGTTATAGATCCGTTTTTAAGTAGCTTGTATGTCATTTCTTTTTATATAATTAGGGTTAATTTTTTCTTTTAAATCCATTTATTCTTTGCATTATTGAATACTTTCTTCACTTAAGCAAGCCTTTCTAAGTTGGGCAAGACTTTTTGATTTTAAAGTGGTCTATAGACAAATGGATGGATGTTGAGTTCCCCTGCAACTCGTTAAACTGAGTGTCGTAAAGATGTAGAGAGTTTAATTAAAGCCTGATATTCATAGTTAACGGAAAATGTTTATTGATGGAAAATTTATGTGTTTCAGGGGTTGGAAAAAATTTTGCTTTAATGTTTTTGTTAAAAAAATTTATTGGAAAGATTTTGAAGTAAAGGAAACACACCATTTATATCACATGTTCACAACCGCCACTTAAATGGATTGTCCTTGAATAACAATTAATTTGCTTTACAGTCCCTAATAGGTTCATACATATGTATGTATGTACCTATGTATGTACATTAGAGCGTATCACGGTGTAAGGAGGAAAAAAAAGTTGAAAATGTTCCCCCCCAGTTTGAACACTTACCTTATGAGGTTTTCAAAAAAAAAATTTTTAATTTTTTTGTCACCCTGTAAAAACAGCGAAATTGGTTTTTTGTCTATAATTTCTATATTTTACGTTCGATTTTCAAAAGTGATACATTTTTGGAAAGGTATTCACCAAGGCAATATTTCATCCATAGAAACTTTTAGCCCATCATGCCAAGTTCAGCTTTTATTCTATTTTTACTAAAACCAACACCCTGTATTTGAAAAAAAAATTGTTTCCTGAAAGCTAAGAAAAACAAGTAAGAGCGCGTCTGTCTTCGGACGTACCAAAGACTTCATACTTTTCATGAATGGGGAAATGAAAAGTTACATAGTCTAATATTGTTTAATTTATACTTTCAATTCTGTGGGTAATTTATACAAAGATTCCGTAGAAAAAGAAGTATCATGATTTAGATGGAGAAGTTATACCCCAAAATGTCCATATCTGAACAATCGGTTTTATGGCAACTATATGTTATAGTGGTCCGATTTGGCCGATTCCGACAAATGATAAGCTTCTCCTAAAATACACTCACATTCCGAATTTCATGCAGATATCTCAAAAACTGAGGGACTAGTTTGCGATTAAACAGACAGTCAGACAGACGGACATGGCTTAATCGAGTCAGCTCATGATCCTGATCATGTTGGTATATATTTTGGTAGGTCTGCAACGACTCCTTCTGGTACTTCCACCATACGTGTTTCGGTACAAAGTTATAATACCATTTCATTCCCATGAAAGGTATAAAAAGAATATTTACCTGCATATAATGAGGAAATAAATGTAGTGCATTTATGCTAAATCTTTCCTTGACTTTAATTTGCTGTAACGTTCTCGGCTACTTAGTTTAGCGAATATATAACGTAGGCGTTCCTCGTCGGCAACTTCTGTACAAGAATCACTTACTACCTGAACAAATCGCTCAGTATTTTGAGAATGGCATAGAAAATCTAAGTAAATTAGGTTATAATTAGTATAATTATTATCAATCACTGCTGTTTGGAAATATTAACCAGGTATTTTTATAACATCATTAGAATTTTGTAGTTCCTGCAAGTCCATATCACAATAAAATTGCAAGCATGGTGGCTCTGTAATTCTAAATGAGCTCCAATCGATCATTTGAGTGTACGATGTACTTCTATAGACGAAATATAACATGGATTAACTCCTGTTCAACAATATATTGCTCTTTGAAATCAAAGGTCAAATATAAAATCTATAAGGCAATTACTTCCGTATTTATGTCATTAATAAGTAATAATCTTTTTTACTCATATAATGATGTCAAAACTATATTCAAGACTATATTTACTTTACTCAAAAAAATTTTTTTTTTAATACAGGGTGTTGGTTTTAAATTAATTTTAATAAAAGCTAAAGTTGGTGTCGCAGGTTAATGGCTTATATGGACGAAATATGACACGGGTTAACCCCTTTACAACAATATATCGCTCGTTGAAATCAAAGACCAAATAGAAAAGTTATAAGCAAAAAACGAATTTCGCTGTTTTTACAGGGTGTCGAAAAAAATTTTTTTTCCATTTTTGAAATCTCCAACAAGTAAACATTCGAACCAGGGGGGAACATTTTAAACTTTTTTTGGTGATACGCTCTAATGTACATGCAGACATATATTTCTAAGCAGGAAGAAGCTCCAAATTATTTCATATATTTAACCCTTGTTAAGCCAAATAGGCACTTGAGTTGGATAATTTGTCGAAATTATCTCACTGCTGAGTGCGAGCAATTGAGATTGCATTTAAAACACGCTTGCATAAGAAATTAAAATACATCATAAATAAATGTACAAAATACCAACTGTCAATATCACTTGTGGCACTTAAAAATGTCCGTTATTCAATGAAATTTCAAAAATAAATTCAGTTTGGAGCAAAGTGGTGATATTCAAAGACATGACAAGAATGCAGAAGTAACAAGCGTTATAATAAGAGAAAGCGATAGTTTAATCTAAAAATAAATAATGTATCTATTCAATTTAAAAGTGCTACACGCTAACAGCACTTAAATAAATAAATAAATACGAGCACAAAATACCTTCAAAAATACCTTCGAAAATATTTACATACGATTTTCGTTTTCGTCCATTTATTTATTTTTGTTTTCATTTTGAAATGTCATAATCGAGTGCAAGGTAAACAAACAGCGAAGCGAACAAACCACAAGCAAGCAGTAAGCAAACACTAATAGATACTTTTCCATGGAAACCCTCAAAACCAAAAAAACTGAAAACCCCCAAAAAGCGACATCATCTGAGTGAATGACTGACAGTACAAATAATTGCTATGTGAGTGAGTGAGTTGGCACTTAAAACAATCGAAAGCGGATAAATAAATAGATATAAATAAATCACACAAAAATTGCTGCAAGTAACGGACGTGTGTGTGTTAATGTTGTTGTTTTTTACTCCAAGTGTGTGTTTGTTGCTGTTTCATGTGGCTCACCATCCGCACTTGAAACGTTTTTGAACATGATGATTTTTTTAACTCTGTCACTTTTTCATCTCTGTCTCTCTCTATATGTATCTCGTATTGCACTGTGTTGATTTTATTTTCGAATTGTTACAAATGTACAAAAGTTCCTAGGTATGTGAGTGCACCATTTTTGTTGTTATTGCTGCTGCCGCACACACCTGTCAACATTGGCTATCAAAATCGTTTAAGCGTTCAAGTGTCCAACCGGCCAGCGGCGTTGTGTGGCCATCAAAAATCATCAAAAAATCAGACACTGCCTTTCGGCTTCTGGGTGGTCGGTCTACTTATTTTTTGCTCTTTCATCATACATCGCGTGTAACGGATGAATCGCACTTCAAAGCAATGCATGGCATACAAATGCAGAATTTTTGGACGAAGGAGGCTTTTGCAGTAAGCCAAAGGTATAAGCGGACACCTACAGATCTGCCTTCATACTTGTGTGTATGTTTATTTAAATGTCATTTACAGCGTGTAACTCTGTATGTGTGTTTGTCGTTTCGCGCTTATCTTTTTGACAGTTGACAATGACAGTTGACGTCGGTTTCGTATGCGGCGCGCTGCATATTCGTCACGGTTACTTATTATGTGAAGCGCTCTTCTCTCTCTTACTCTCAACGCCCGCATTTTGGTTTGTTTGTTTGTTTTGGTTTTACGGATTTTCGGACGACTGTGTAATAAACTTTTGACAGTTATTTGACAGTTTGTAAATATTTTGATTATACATACGTAGGTAACGGACGTGTGTGTGGTATAGGCTTGCATCAATATCAATAATTCTTATCTGATTTCTGATTAAAGGAAATTTAATGTCACTGACCTGTGTGGGTTTGAGCAACTGCATAGTTAGTTTGATGTGTTAACGAATAAGTGTTTTTTTTTTGTTTAATATGCGTCAGGTAAAATTACTTACATATACCTTTTATAATCAAATACATTTATACGAAATATTTGCAAAGTTGCCCTGAAGCAGAGTTTGTCACGCAATTAGGTTTTGGGTTTTATTAGATAGATACTAAGAAATACTTTATGCTAATTTTACTGCCAGTAGAATTTTTCATCAGCCCTTGTCAAATTCAGTTAGGACACAAACCGGTTTTGGCATTGTCCAATCTTCATTTTGTCTTCAAAACAAATTTGACAAGTGATGTCGGAAAATCTTGCCAGAAGATGGGATGTTTGCGTATACAACGAAATGAAATGGAAACCTTTCAGAGAGAGTGATCTAAAGCAGCTTAAATAACTTGGATTGATGGTTTTAAATGAGTATTGACTCAATAAATGAAATGAGATGTACATAAGTACGCCTAACTTGCCAGTGTTGATTTCTTCTAGCTAGTCTACAGGTTAAAGTGAAGAAAGTATCGTCGGTAGAGCTAAAAAAGGGAACTATATGATTTTTCAGTGTTGATTGAAAAGAAGTGAACAGCATCTAGATCTTTGATCTTCATATTTCTACGAGCAAAAGTCTTTTAAAAAATGCAAAACTCTTCAAAATACGAAATTGAGAAGGTCAATGATAAACTTTACATACAACTTATTACAAAATTCTTTTCTAGAAAGTTACCTCACTTCTTGACTCACTAAGTACTCTTCTTTGCCAAATTCATCTCTCCCTCTCTCTCTCTCTCTCTCTCTCTCTCTCTCTTGCATAGCCTTTCTTTGCATTGAAAATTTTTCAAATTTCCGTAGTGTTAACTAAGTGCTAAAACTTTTCTTTGATTTGCTCGATTTGTTAACCGCAATCAATGCCAGCACTTTCGTACAGATAACAAAAAAAAAAAAAAAAAAAGAAACCACAAATCCAATTTTATTACATTCAGTGAATTTTAGTTGAAGAAGCAATAAAAGTAAAAGTGCAGAACAATAATTAAAGGAAATTAAGTTATACGAATTGTTCAAAAGCAGTTAAAAGTGAATGATATGACAACGGCGGACATTGGCAATAAATGAAAATAATTGCAGAACTATTTCAAATAATTTAAAGCGTAATTAATTGAAATGATGATTGAATAAGCATTGATTAAGGAGTTGTTGACTTCCTGCTGGGTGCGAGCTCAGCACTTTATCTTCTAATGCTTAAAATCTGTACCTACGCGAGGCGACAAAGATTTTTTTTCTAATTATGTAAATACATACTTTTTTGACATCCCAATCTTGAATTACTGCATAATAAATAAAACTAGAAATTTATACAAATAAAATCGCGGCTTTGTTCAGAAAGTCAGTTTGAAGCACAACCTGCTTTTGTAGTACAAGCAGAGTGTTCATAAATGTAATTTTTGCGGGAAGCGCCGCTCATCACAATCATCAAAAAAATAATTACTGCCGCTGTTGCATAAGGGAGCCACACGACAACAACATCAATAAAAATTGAAACAACCTTCTTCTCGGAGTTATAAAAATATTATTTTGCCAAATAACGATTTATTGCAACAACATACATAAAAAAAAATCATACTCCCATGAGCACTTTCTATTCTTAGATGTCATTTTGAAAAGAACAGATGTACAATGTACCTACATACATACATATTAGTGCTGGAAAACCATCGATTGAACTATCGATACTATCGATGGGGCCGATGCCATAACGATAATCGATGGTTTTTTTTAACCATCGATAGTATTTTACTTGGTACATAACTACGACCTCTGTTAAAAAATTAATCAAAAAAACTGAGATTTATAATTTTAAGTTACTTGATTGGAATATGTGGGCTGTGAGTATATAAATAAAAGACTAGTGAATAATTTTATGAAAAAAAGTTGCAAATAAAACGGTTTTTTTTATTGAGAATTGAGCAATTAAGGTTTTGATTTCTGCTCTTCTATTATTTTGTGGACAACTGTATACGTACAAATGTGTGTATGTAGTATTCTTACTTTGAATATACATATATTGACTTATTTTTTGTATTGAACTTTTTACATAAACTTTAGTTTTCTATTAATTTTATAATAGCCGCTTTCGATTCACAATTTCTCTGCTGGCTATAAATTTCCTTCTGTCAAATTTATATGTGAATGATAGCGAGCAGAGGGAAATTTTTATCGACCAGTTAGCGAGTATGGCTACTAATCATTATGGGTTCAAACATTTTTGTTCGATCCGACCTCGCTTGTGTGATGGCGAAACGAAAACGACAAATATGTTTCTAATAAAAATTTATATTTTTCTTTTAAATATGGGAACGTAAGTACATACATGCATACATATGTATGTATGTATGTATATATGCATGAAATGTTTGAGTACCACATTTCCCTTTAACGGGCCACCCACGTACATATATTAAACCATCGATACTATCGATGGTTGCCTTTAAAACTATCGATGGTCCATCGATGGGACCACTATCGATGGTTTTCCAGCACTAATACATATGTATAGATATGCTGCAGCTAGGCATTCAAATATTTTGCTAAACAACATGAACGAGGTAGCAGATATAAATGTACAACCATATGTACATATGTATGTATGTATGAAGGCGTAACTACACAATGAATGTCGGTCGAAGCTGGACCGTTAGGTTTGAGTGCTCACCGCGACGACGATTTCTGTGAAAAAAAGAAATGTGCGTTATTCTGTCGAAATTGATTTGGTTGTTGTTGGGAGCCACTCGGAGCCACAGCGATGTTGGTGGGAGACAAACGGAGTCACTGGAGCCATTGGGTGGCCATGTATGCTGTAGATACCTACAGCAAATGCAATTCATCGGCCAAATAGATTACTCATACGCACTGTCGGACATTGCAAATTTTGTTATTGAATTGCATTGGGGGAAACAAATAATGACAAACAAATAATGACAAACAGTGAGTTGGTGAATTTGCTTGTTTTTCTTCTTCTTCGTCTTCTTCTTCTTCTTCTTCTTTATTTTCCCCCTTTAATTGGAGCAGTATGAAATTGGCTTTTGAATGCAATAGAAAATTTGACCACTCACGCACGTGAACAAAGCAAATAACAAATCTAAACGCACACACACACGCGCACGTACATTTTTGAGCATGAGGTTGAGCACATAAATCAGCACAATAGAAAAAAAAGCAAAGCAAAAAGTGAAATTTAAGAGAGATAAATAAGTATGAAAACTAGATTAAGTGACACTCTACTACACGAATAGCCATACCCCACAACAACAACAATGGCCAGAAGAACAACAAAAACAATGACAAGAAAAACAACAAAAACAATGACAACATTAACATCAAAAAGCACAAAATAATGTTTGCTTTTGAGCTGAAAGCACTTTGGTTATAACGGATTGCTTGCTTTGGTAACAAATTCGTGTGGCAACAACAACAAGTTAGATATTAGGTATATTGATGATGACGAAGAAATGCAATGAAGGAAACGAAAAATAGTAGCAAAATGAATAAAATAAAATATTCAATAGCATCTAGTAAATATAAATAAACGGATGAAAGTAATCAAATAAAATTTGATTGCTTTCAAATGAGATTTTTCTGTGTGTGTGTATGCGCGTTTGCCCGTGGGCATGTGCGTGCAGCAAAAGTGTGTGCTTCTTGGGTGGCTGCGTGCTTGAGTGAATGCCAAAGGCCACACTGGCGAATTGAAAATTGACCAAATAACTATACTACATCAGTGGCGTAGCTAGAGAATTTTTCGGGGGGGGGTCACAGCCAATGTAAAAAATTTACCAAAATTAAAATTACCAAAAAAAAAAATTTTTTTTTACAAATGATAAAAATCGCTAGCTTAGAATGCAAATTGTGTAAGTCCTTTTTTAAAACTTTGTAGGAGAGACAAAAAACAAAAAAGAAAAAAAAATTCGAAATGAAAAAAAATTTCTGTTCATATAAATATTTTGGACTTACACAATTTTTTTCGCTTTTTGGACTTACACAATTTGCGTATCACTGAATAACAGCGAGTAGAAATATGACAAGTATCTCAGACTTGTTTAGCGCGGTGCGTATTTGATTTTTCTAGCGTTCTACATAAAAATACACTTTTTCATAAAAGTGGACTTACACAGTTTGCACTCTAAGCTAGCGAAATGTAATTTTTTCAGACTATAATTTAACATTTTAGTACACAAATATCGCTTATAATACATATATCAAACTCTTAAGGCCCTTGGCCACTTAAAATCTGGAATGTTAAGCAGTGTATACATATGTGTGAGTGTCGGGTGATTGACGCAAATATCTAAAAGATTTGATTCTCATCAACGCGAGCCCGAACAAGAACGTGTAGCACGACGACTGCCGATTGCACTAACACACACAAAAAAACTCACACATACACACTGCTTGACATGCCAGATTGTCAGTTGCCAAGGGCCTTTAACTATACTTCAAAAGTAAGTCTCATATTCTCTTCTGGAAATCTACGCGCATAGGTAGATTTTCAAGTTTTATGCGCCCAAAATTGAATTTTGTAAAATTGTCACAATTACAGAAAAAAAACATACCCACATATTGGAAATAGAATGGGGAACAATAATTCATCGCTTTTTTCCCGACCCCATACTCTGCACTTGCCCCAGATGGTCGTAACTTAGCATATCTGAAGTTAATTTTTTTGTTTTTTCTTACATATTTTTAAGTGCTAGTTTCAACTTGAATATTTATTTTTTAAAGCATTTCATTTATGTAATCGTGATGAATCCTAAAGATTCAAGTATGTAATTATTAACACTTTTCAATAATATCCTTGGTTTCCAATAATTCTAAGTTTATAGTTTTAAGCTTTTAAAGTTGGGATATTTAAAAAAAAATTATCACTCTTTTTCATGTTAAAAATTGGTTTTGTTATGTTGCTCTGTCAGACTCAGTCAAATTAACCCTCGGACATGATATATAGTACAATTAGTAGTTTGCCGACAAAAAATTACGTCGCACAAAGCCGCACTTCACTACTAGATACAGGGTTTTTCATATGTACCTACAATAATTTTCTTTTTGTGCTTTATATTTAATTTTAATGTTTATATTTCTAACGCATATCTTAGTCAATGTATGTGATGCTCGAAAGTAACCCAGATATTTAGCAGCGATTATTGTTAACTTTTTAGGCAGTATTTTTAGTATTTCCAATTTTTCAAAGTTAAGGAAGTACTTATCATAAAAAGGGGCTAAGAATTATAAAGCTACATTTTTTAGAAGATTTTTGAGTATGCAATTTTGCAGCTCATTCAATTGTAATATAATAATATGCAATATTCAACTTTTTGAAAAATTTCATTGGCTTTTCGGAAATTTTAATTGGAACGGTCTCACGTACATATAACGCAAACACCCTACAGAAAAAAATTACTAAAATCGACGGAAATTTTTACAGCATTGAGAATAGCACTTTTTACACTAAAATTGGTTGGCTACATAACAGTAAACTTAGAAATCTCCTCAAAATCTTCTATAAATTCTGGCCGCGCTTTGAAATTTTTAATCCACTTTTAGAAATTTCTACGATTTTTCGGATTTTTTCCATAAGCTTAGAAATCCTGCTTAAAACGATTTTTATTGAAAAAATTGTCTATATTTTTAAACGAAAATAAGAAAGTAATATTTTCGACAGAAATAAATTTAAAAACTCTGGCGTATGATTTTTTTTGGAGTCACTGTATAGATTTTTCAATAAAATCGACTTTTAACACAAATTATTAAAATTTTGCATTAAACAAGCAATTTGGAATAGATGTACACAATAAAATATTTTTGGCCGCATAAAACTTGAAAATCTACCTATGTGCTGCGGTTATAAATAATAATTTTCTTATATAATTTAGTTTTTTAATATTCCATTTTGACAGACATTAAGTAAAATCTCAAGTTCAGATACTCTTATACATTGCATATTTATTCCCATTGTAGTTTATACTAATATTATTTGATTAAGATGACAAGTAATTGAAAGAAAACTTGAAATTTAAATAATTGGCGTTACTTTTCTGTTATTAGCATGTTAATAACAGCAATACTGTATAATAATTGTAGCGTTTGTTGAGCCGTAGGGAAGTGCAGGAACCGTAGGAATTTTACCACAAAAGAGCGAATATAAGTACAAAGAATGTAAATTGTGGTAAAATTCCTGCGGTTCTTGCACTTTCCTACGGCTCAACAAACGCTAGAATTATAAGTAATACTTCGTGAAAAAGCGCTAAATTTCGAATTACCAATTTCGAAAAATTACTATTCTCATTGATTTTTTTCTGAAAATGAAATGTATGCTAATAAAGTCAAAGATGGTTTTATGGTCAAAACGAATCTTTCGGGGGGGGGGGGGGGGGGGTTTGTCCCCAAAACCCCCCCCGTTACTACGCCACTGTACTACATAGTGTATCAAATAAGTAGTATATTGAAAAGTTGTAGTAAAAGACTTCTTTGAATGCCAAGCGAAAAAGAAAAAGGGGTGAGTAGATGGCATGCGAGAGGGAAAAATGGAAGTGCTAATAAAAAATTTCTTTTAACTTTTTTTTCTACCAAAAATATGTATAGATATCTAAAACATATCTCGGTCAGTAGTGTAAAGTCAGAGATGATTTGTGTCAAAAATATTGCACATTTTTATGCTGATGGGCGAGTTCAAACTGTGACAATCGATAGAGTCAATTGTTGACTCGATTTTGACTAAACAATCGAGATGTTTTTGCGATTGTTGCGAGTCGAACGTTTTTTTTTTTTTTTTTTGATTAGTAATGGGCGAGTTCGGCATATTTTAGGTTTGCTTTCAAAGCGATTGAAATTGTTGGCGAGACCGAGATTCTTTAGTGATTGCTTCGATTGACGGCTATTCACCACTGGACTCGAATAATAGTGAAAATGATCGAGGGCATTCGAGATGTTTGAACAATCGAATAAAATATTTCGGACTCACTACTTTTTTGCGCTAGTTTTTGCCACCTCCCTTGCCACATTTTTTATTCGTGCTTACGCACTTGTAATTACCCCTCAAAATGCAAGCAAAGTAATAGTTTTCAATGTATTTTGGAACGAATTTCCGTCATCCCTTGTCAAGTTTGACGAAACAAGATACTGAAGATGGCACATAGCCGAAACCGGTTTATAACCAAATCAAACTTGACAATGGTTGACGGAAATTCATTCCACAATACATCGCAATCCTACCCTGTCCGAAAAGCAAACAACAAAAAACGAATCAATAGTTTTCACCTCAAAAATCAATTTTAAAACACACGTGCGTAAATATATAAGGTAAGAGCGAGAAGAAAAGAGGGAAAACAAATAAATAAAAACACAAAAGAAAAATAAAAGCAACAAAACAAACAAACAAAGCGATTCAATTGCGTGTCACAATCTGTGCGCCACGCTGCGGCTGGCGGATTTTGCTACCGGCCAGCAATTTGCGCTTTGTCGAACGCATTTTTTCACCTTTCCTTTTTTTTCTTGTTTTTCTTTAGAGAAAAGCAATTGACTTATTTGTTTTTGATTCTTTTTTTTGTTATTTCATTCTTGTTTGCAGTTCATGTTGTGCTGGTAATTGATTGAAATCGTTTGAATTACGCTTTTTTGCACTTTGCTTTTTTATTTGTTTCTTATTTTTTATTATAATACGTTTTTTGTGCAAAAGTCTCTTTTTTTAATTATTACTAGTTTCTAAAATAAAAAAAACCTTCCAGGTACTGCATAACTTCTCTATTTAAACAGCTAAGGACATGAAACCTTGAAGTATTTGTACCCATGTTGGCCTAAACAAGGTTACCAAACATTGTCAAGATCGGACCACTATAACATATAGTTCCACAACAACCGATTGTTCAAATATACACATTTTGGTGTACAACTCCTCCATTTTAACAGCTAAAAGCGTGAAATTTTGTAGTATTTGTGCCCATGTTGGCCCAAACGAGGTTAGTGAAAATTGTCGAGATCGAACCACTATAACATAAATATTTATTTTTTTTTGTTAATCCGATTTACTCATTATTGTTATCAACGTATTTTAAGCTGCTTAACGCTTAGGTAATTCGGCAAATATGGAATTTATGTTGTTAATTGATTATCAGAAGCAAATGGTTTTGTTTATCTCAATACTTTTTTTGTGTTTTGAGCTGAATTTTTTCTGCCAAATATGTACTTAAGGCCAAATAGTATGTAGAGGCAAATATAATAATATTTATGGAATAAATGTCATTGACATAAATTCAAATTATAAAAGTCGGCTTTGTATGTGTTTTAAAAATTTCACTGTGCAACAGCACTTTTAGGGCGTAATAATACCCACACAGAATGAAAGACCACTATCCATATAGTAAAACCCACAAACCGTTTTGCTCCCTGAAGTCAGAATTTTTTTTATGGTCATTCTAAAGTTGCGAAATTTTTTCTAAGTGACATCGTATAGAAATACATATGTTGTTGGGAAAGATATAGTAAAATTATACGAGCTTCAATTTCGTAGAATATTTTAACCTTCTAACAGCTCCACGAAGAGGTCGTTTTATTCAAAAAAATCCGACAAAAATAGTATTTTGAAGGTCGATAGAGCATTTAAATGTTTGTTATTTACTACAAAAAGGACCCCTAGTGTCCTTTCAGACAAAGTCTTTTTTGTGTCACATTGTAATTATTTTTTATAACCACGTATTACTTATTACTTAAAATATCCTTCCGATACATTTTATTGGATATTATTAATGAAAAGCAAATTATTCTGTACCAAAAAGGTCAAAAGTCAAAGAGACAAAATCTGAATCCAGCTCAATCAATTTGATAACAACGGACAAACTACAAAAATGTGAACATTTCATTTGACTTTAAAAGACATTTGATTTCTGTAAATGTGCACACATTATTTAAATCCTGCAAACACAAAAGGACACAACATTAGAAACCGCACGAAAAAAGCAAAAATGCAATTTAAATTCCAAATGATCTCCAACACATACAAACAAACAGAGCCACATAGAAACGTAACGATAAATGGATAAAAGGCGTGAGGTAATGATTAATAAAAAAAAAAAAACAAAAAAAAAACACAAAAAAAAATAAAAAAAAATAAAATAAAACCCAAGCACCAAAAGTATGTTTGTCTTACCACAGTACAACAACAAACATCCCAGAATGCAATCAACCAGAGTAGCCAACTTTGCTAAAAGCGAGAGCAAATTTGCACGACAATGTGAGCTGAGCTGCTGCAATAAGCACTGTGGTGTTGTTGATTGTGGTGTTGTTGGTAAAAGGAAGCAGAAGTTAAGAGCGAAAGCCAAGGCAAATAATGTTGATAAAATGGCAAACCGATAGACAAGCAGAGAATACAGCAGACGCAATAAATTCCCAGTAATAGGGGCATTTCAGTTATTACATCTGGGTCTGGGTTAAGATAATTTTTTACTGAAACAATCCGGCTCATAATGAAAATTGGCTGCACTTGAAAAGAACTAAAAAGAAGAAGAAACATATACAACATATACCCAGCAGTAAAAATCTGAAATGAATCCTTTATGAATCACTGATGAAATTCATCATGAGGAGGCATCAGTGAATGCTTTCATATAAAGGCTGCTGAATTTTTTCAAATAAATGGTTTGCTTTCCTAATGCCTATATGACTCCATTCGGAGCCGGCATAAAACTGTCCAATGGTAGGAAAAACAAAAGGAGCACACCTCGAATTGGGAGAGAAGCTCGGCCATAAAACTCGTCAGAGTTATAATAGCGCAAAAACAATTCTTCTGTACGTTGAAAAGAGACAAATACTCCCTCAAAAACAATTTGATTGACTTTAAACTTCAAACTAAATGAAAATAACTATTTCAAAAATTATTTTTTTGGAAATTTGAATTTATATTACTGAAATAAATTATGAAACTCAAATGGCGGGATAGCTATGTATTCCATGTTATAAGGAGAAGCCAGTGCGCAGTATAATTTTTCTTCCGGACTTCTTCTTTCCCCTTACGTCCAAAGCAGAAGCTTACAAGAGGCAAATTAGAAATTTGTATTTCCATATATTTTTTATTTTAAATATAATAATATAATAATATAATACAATGGCGCTATTATAACTCTGACGAGTTTTATGGCCGAGCTTCTCTATAATTTGTTTTATAGTTGTTAAATTGAAAAATTTGTCAGAAAAGCTGCCGAATGTCAAAAAACCTACCGAAATACAAGCTGGCTCGTGGGTTTATAACCGCCTAGATGGTATTTCGTTTGGGTTTTTCAATATAGCTTGCACGCTTGCACCAACACAAAACGATAGTGATGAATATTCAACAAAGAATGATCAATGATCATTTAGCAGTGAAACAAATTTACTGCAGGGTATATGTATACATACACAAATGTCACTTTTCAGTTCTGCCAAATCAAAAAAGCACTGTGCTGCCAAATCAGCACGGAAAAAACAAATCGAACAGGGCGGATCAGAAATTGAACCAGCAATTTATCTGGTTTAATCGAGCTCAAATCTTTGTTGTTGCATTTACATGCAAAAATTTTTATCTGGGTTAGGATTACCGTATGTGAAACACGGCTAATATGTTGTTAAATCCGTTTATATATAGTATGAGATGTAAGAGCGAAAAAGAATGTAAGCGACAAGGAAAAAAGCTTGGAAAAAAAGCATTGACTTTTTGATGCGAAATTTTGATTGAAAATTCAGTTAAGAGTCTCCAAAGCTAAGAAACTGCATGAGAAAAAGAAGGATTTTTGCATCAAACAAAAATGTCGCTTACACTATTTCTGTAGTTAGGGCATTCGATAAGTACCTACCTACATATGCAGAGTTTAAAAGTATTTTCAGATAAAAATAAATATACCTCAATACTATGTAAAGCATAAACTGAAAAATGCATTTGCATACACACACAAGTCAAGTTAGTCACACTTCACACATACAAATCTACAACATCTACTCGCAAGTTCTTCTATTAGCTTTTTCATTTCCTCTACAATACATTCCCATATACAAAAGTATCTTTACTGTCAACCTCAACTCCTTTGCTTTCATCCTCAACTCCTTTGCTGCCAAACCCCTCTTATTTGCTGCCTCATCCCTCTTATTTGCCTTTAGTTTAGTTATCATTGAAATTCTATGCTTTGCTTGCTATAAAATGTAAGCTATTTACTATTTTCTTCAAATTTATGCATTATTTATGCAAAGACAGTGGCAGCGTAAGGCAAATGGGTTGGCTAATGCACATACGTTCATACGTATATGTGAATAAGGACGTATAGAGAAGTGGTGTGGCTGTGGATTTTATTTATTTCCATTGCATGTTTGTGCATATGTGCCGGAAGCTGGAGTGCTCACGTAAAGTAGAGAGGATTTTTTAGGGATAATAGTAACTGCTTTAGTGACAAACACATACACGTAGATACATTAAGGCACTGAAGTTTCTATGTATATTTCCGGTGATGAAATTTGTGGTTTTAAGTAAAAGGTGGAGCAAAATTTTGCAATAGTTTTGGTGGAATTTGTTTATACTTTCGGGCTGTGTTTACTTTTGTTTTTGCCTCGGTATTCCATTAGGTTGCTCGGTAGGCAGGGCCGCCGAGAGAAAATCCGGGCCCGGGGTCAAAAAAACTACGGGCCCCCATACTAAATGAACAAATTCTCAAAATCAAAATTCAATGAATATATAGTTACGAACTTTAATTTATCTATACATTAATACAGATCAAGTAAATATGTTTACATGGAAATATATATATTACGGTGGGTCAAATGTATTGTTCAAAAGGTACATCCAGTTTCTGAATCCATGGGTCATACTGAGTAATATTGTCCGTGGGACCATAGGTCTGAATGAATTTTTTTTCAATATATATTGCTTTATTTGTATGAAATAAATTTCTTTAAATTGGAATACAAATATTTATTGGTAGTAATTTGGTATATCAAAAGACTTTAATTAACAGAAGTGAGCCTTTCTGGCCTTAGCAGCTGCAAAATTATCTATTATAGTGTCAAAATCCAACTGTCTCGCTGTTGGTGCTTCAATACAAAGTATGCCAAGTCCTGTGAGACGTTCTTGAGTTGAACACGATCGATGGAAGTTCTTTATTCTTGCAAGAACACTGAAGGAACGTTCAGCATTAGTTGCTGTAACAGGTATGGTGCAAAAAATACGTTTTAGTGCAACAGCAATCGAATTCAACTGTACGAAGCACCAAAGCAAATTTTAGCTTCGCAAGCTTCGTTTGTTTTCGGCGTATCGCTGCTTACATACATACATACACGTACATACATATATCACTGTACAAGAATTTGCATCATACCGAATTTTTCTGTTGCAACAGAAAATGAATTCAAATTTATGCTGCAAAGCCGACGCCAAAAACCAACAATTGCTTAAGTGGGGTGCAGACACGTTCAGAGTTTTATACAATTTGTTGAAATTTAAAATGATTGCTATCTACGAAAGGTGATTAAAGGTGTTGTTTGTTTATTTTCTGTAAACAAAAAGCTTGGATATCATTTTGAGATTCCCCGGGCCCTCTAAAGCCCGGGCCCGGGGTAATTGACCCCCTCAGCCCCCCCCTCTCATCGGGCCTGTCGGTAGGTCTTCGATAAATGATGTGTTGTGGAACGATTTTCCGTCATCCCGTGTCAAGTTTGGTTTTGGGACAAACCGGTTTCGGCTAATATGCGCGTATGAAAAAATACACTGAAGATGGCGCATATTAGCCGAAACCGATTTGTCTACAAACCAAACATGAAAAGGGATAACGCAAAATCGTTTCACGTTACATCATCATGCTACCCTGTCGGAAATGAAAGCAACCAAAAAGTAATCTTAGATAAATGTTTACCAAAAGTTATACTCAAGTCTTTTCGAGGTGCAAAATACTTAAGGAAATGATTTTGACGGGAAAGCTTCTCCATTTATGCGAAGAGATTTTTTGGTGCATTGGAAACGTTAAATCAATTTCGAAACTTATTAAAAATGCGTATTCAACAATAGCGAATTATGGAACACAATGGTTCTCCTTGTAGCGGAGTTAACACTGATACTACTCTGTGAGAGGAGGTTCTTAACCTTTAAGTGACGAGTTTAAATTTTGTGACATAGTTTACGACGTGGTGGTAAATTTTTTTCTACGCGTTTTACTTAAAACTCTCAATAAAAAATTAATTTTTTTATAATAATTTTTGCATTGGAAAGAGGCCAAAGGACTGCAAATGAAATTGATAAAAAAAAAAGTTAATTAAATTTTTTAAATCAACAAAGTTTTTACTATAATTCACAAGGCCTTATTCTTTCAAAATAGCGAAAACATTACATGAGAACCTTATAGATAAAAAGAAACTGTAAGTCGGTGTAAAAATTACCACCACGTCGCAAGTTAAAGGCTAAGTTTGCCAATAACATTTGATCACTGCCCAATTTTAATGTACATATGTATGTAGTCTTACTGGTATTCAGAGTAGAGGTTTTGAAACCATTTCCATCACAAAGCAACAGATTCAGCATATTTCCTTGTTAGTTATATTCCTTAGGGGTTCTTATGCCTTCACTGAATATATGATCCCGGGTTCCAGGTTATAATAAAATTTTGGAAATGTATACCTACATAAATTCTAGATGTAAGTTTTGCGTCACCTTTTACATGCTTTATTTATTGTATGTAAATCTTAGAATGACTAACAAAGCATATGATCGAGGATACGTTTGAAAGTTAAATAGTTTTTTTTTAGATATTGTAAGCAGAATGATACACAACTTTTATAGGCAGCCAGGCAGTTCTCTTGCCAGAAGCATGAATGTGCACATTTTCATATAATGAAATAATTTTTTGCTTTGATTAGCCTTTGGATGCTTTTTTCAGTACTAAAAGCCGAGACATTTCGGATAAAAAGAAACCGCAATAAGTATGTAACACTGGATTTATAGTTCAATTTTAGCGAGGAAACGTTAAATTTTACTGCGGTTCAGAAATCTTTCGTTTCAGCACATACATACATGTTTTTGACATAAGAACATCAGTATGGAAATGAGACTTGCTTAAATGGATTTGTTTACACTAGTGGTCGGAAACTATCGATGGCACTATCGTCACTATCGATGGTTTCTGAACATCGTTTACACTATAGATGGTTTTCGACTATTGTTTGAACTATCGATAGTTTATTGAAAATTTGAAATGTGACCACTAGGCACCAAACAAACGGTAACTATTCCATGCAGGGTTTGAATTGCTGACTAGCAAGTAGTCAAAGCAACATAAATACGACTATGCATTCTAGTCGCATGGTCGTTTAAAATGTGATTACCCAAAAACATTAAAATTACACTACAATATGGGTATCAAACAAAAGGGGATGGCCCCAGGTTTCATTTGGACTTCGATATATTTCGATTACGTCAGATCATAATTGTGGAAAAGCGGATAAATATGGATACGGAATACGAATATAGAATACCGAACACCGCAAAATGGGTATCAAATGAAAGCGCTTGGCTAGGGCTATCATTTGGTCGAGTCTTAATGAATTATGAACTGATCTAAAAAATATCCATCATCCAGTAATTGTTGTGGAAGATCGAAAACAATATTAATTGCTAGTAACAATTATGAGCTGATCTAAGAAATATCCATCATCCATAAATTGTTATGGAAGATCGAAAAAAATATCAATTGCTCATAACAATTATGATCTGATCGAAAAAATATCGATCTTTGAGTAATTGTTATTGATGATGGAAAAATTTTTCCATTGCTCAATAATTGTTATCAAGTGATTTTTATATTTATTTCAGAGTTGTAATTATTATAAGAGAAAAAATAAAAATCAAAAAATAATTATTATTGAAAGAAACATATTTTAAAAGTCTTTCCATAATAGTTATTTCTGAGATATTTTTTTTAAGTCGTTTTGTAATTATTATAAATGAGAAATTTTGTTTTATATCTTCAAAGACTTTTATATTGAGACAAATTTTAAAAAAGTCTTTGAGTAATTATTATCCGTAACAAATTGTTTTTTGAGTCTTCAAAGACTTTTTCATTGAGACGAATTTCAAAAATATCTTTAAGTAATTATTTTGAGTAACAAATTTATTTTTTATATCTTCAATAAAAATCTTTCATACAATTTCAAATTGGAAATTTGCTTGAATTTTGAAGTACTTATATGAAAGTTATTCTTATTTTATACTTATATGAAAGTTATTGAAAATTTTCTGAGACTTTTTTGAACTTTGTCTCAATGAAAAGGTCTTTGAAGATATAAAAAACAATTTGTTACTGATAATAATTACGCAAAGACTTTTTTCAAATTTGTCTCAATATAAAAGTCTTTGAAGACGTAAAAAAAATATATTTGAAATAACTATTATGGAAAGAGTTTTAAAATATAAGTTTCTGAATAATAATTATAGAAGATTTTTATCATTTTAATCAGAAAAAAAATATTGACAAAAGACTTTTATGATTCGGAAGGAAATTTGTGAGACTTTTTTATAATTTGAAAATGAAATAATAACACTGTAGGGAGGTCAAAATATCACAGCGAAACGCCGAGACACCCCAACTTAATTTTTGGCTGTAGAATACGATGGCATTTACAGAAAGTCAAAGTTAGCTCGCGTTTTCGAGATATTTAGGAAAAAAGTTTCAGAGCTCTTAAGGTAATTTTTTTTCCGTCTAAAAACTTTACTCATGCTTGGAACCCTTTTCCCGCATAAAAATTCTGACAGTTGTTCTTACGTAATTGGGATATTCTAAATTCAATGCCACCTTTAGTTTTCCAAAATTGGCTCGAGTTTTCGAGATAACGGTATTTAAAAATTACCATCAATTTGGACTTTTTTGTTAATAACTCAGTCAGTTTACGAGATAAATTGCCAAAACTTTGCACGTGACAATATTTTAGTATTACCTTAACTATTTCTGAAAATAATTGAAATCGGATCACTATAACATATAGCTGCCATACAACCGATTTTTCAGATATGGACATTTTGGGATATAGCTTCGTTATTTAAACAGCTAAGGACATGCAACTTTGGAAAATTTGTACTCATATTGGCCTTAATCTATTCCCTGAAAATTGTCAAGATCGGGTCACTATAACATATAGCTCCCATACAACTGATGGTTCAGATATATGTTTTTGCACTTTTATTTCTTTATAACTCCGAAAATAGTCATTCTGCGTGAAAATGCAACATAAACACTTTCATTCAAAATGAATAGGTGAACAATTTTCTCATATACGATTTCCACGTATCTGCATCAGTTATTGCAGTTTTGTGCAACCAAGGTTAAAATATCACCATAGGCATTTTTTTCTAGCCCAATAACACATATATCGTATTAAATTAATTGGATGATCTTTATATCGTCTTACAGAGAATTAAAAATACTTTTACGCAGTTTTTAAATGAAGAAAATTAATGCATGTTTGAGGATTTTATATGCATTTATAGTAAAATTTTCCTACAAAAATATTGGTCGAAAACTATTGAAGCATACTTTTAGGCATTATTTGAAAAAAAATTTTATGAAAAATTAACAAAAAAAATTATTCAAAAGCGTATAAAATCCTCAAAAATGCATATATTTTCTTCATTTAAAAACTGCGTAAAAGTATTTTTAATTCTCTGTAAGACGATATAAAGATCATCTAATTAATTTAATACGATATATGTGTTATCGGGCTTGAAAAAAATGCCTATGGTGAAATTTCAAACTTAGTTGCATAAAACTGCAATAACTGATGCAGATACGTGGGAATCGTATATGAGAAAATTGTTCACCTATTAATTTTGAATGAAAGTGTTTATGTTGCCTTTTCACGCAGAATGACTATTTTCGGAGTTATAAGAAAATAAAAGTGCAAAACCACATATCTGAACAATCAGCTGTATGGCAGCTATATGTTATAGTGACCCGATCTCGACGATTTTCAGGGAATAGATTAAGGCCAATATGAGTACAAATTCTCCAAAGTTGCATGTCCTTAGCTGTTTAAATAGCGAAGCTATACCCCAAAATGTCCATATCTGAAAAATCGGTTGTATGGCAACTATATGTTATAGTGATCCGATTTCAATTATTTTCAGAAATAGTGAAGGTAATACTAAAATATTGTCACGTGCAAAGTTTTGGCAATTTATCTCGTAAACTGACTGAGTTATTAACAAAAAAGTCCAAATTGATGGTAATTTTTAAATACCGTTATCTCAAAAACTGGAGCCAATTTTGGAAAACTAAAGGTGGCATCGAATTTAGAATGTCCCAATTAAGTAAGAACAACTGTCAGAATTTTTATGCGGGAAAAGGGTTCCAAGCCTGAGTAAAGTTTTTAGACGGAAAAAAAATTACCTTCAGAGCTCTGAAATTTTTTCCCAAATATCTCGAAAACGCGAGCTAACTTTGACTTTCTGTAAATGCCATCGTATTCTAGAGCCAGAAATTAAATTGACGTGTTTCGGCGTTTCTCTGTGATATTTCAAAAGTTAAAAATTTACCTACAGTGTAATTATTCTACATCTCTGATTTATTTGTTATAATTGTTATGGCCTCTGGTTAATATATTAAATTTTTTGAACAAGAATAAATGGCTAATAAATAAATAAAACAAAACAATGTACTGAAAAAAGTTTTATTGGATCATCTTCTATTACTTTCATGTATTGATAAGAATAAGACCAGGACAGGTAGGCAAAGTTTGTTTACATTCGGGTGAAATCGGGTGAGCTCATTTAAAACAGATGTGTTTGTGGATGTGTTTGCTGCCGGACGGCAAAAGGCGGTTACAGTGTGAGCGTAGTCGTAGATTCTCCCAAATCACCCGAAACTATCGTCAACTATAGATATACTATCGATAGTTTGCAAAAACCTATCGTACACTATCGATGGTGCTGACTATCGATAGTTTCCGACCTCTAGTTTACACGAAATCATTATTCTTCTGTAACCAGATATGTATACATGTACATAAGATTGATCTCAAAAATAATCAAATTTGCGATTTTCTTTGGTCTCGCCCCCTAAATCGTTAACAACACATTCAAAGATATCACATATAAATTTTGGTACTGATCGGAGGTGGTTAAAGGGTGTCGCATAGGGGTCCATATGGTAATATGAAATTTGACTCCTGTGCGACACCAAAATTTATATTTGGGATCCTTGGGATCCATTTTGGTCATGTGATATACAAAAAATATAATTTAATCCATAAAGTTTTCTTAACCTCGACCGTCTTTGGGCGGGACCAAAATTTATATATCTATGGTATCCTCGGCTGTATTAGCATCTACCTAGGGGGTTAGGTTAACGAAATATGATAAACAATTTGTCTCCATATATTTGGGGCCACCCTATTGTGCTCTTCATTAATAGAATTTGTGCAAAAATATATATAGAAGAACGTGCTAAACATGCACATCTCTTTTTTATTGTTGCTATTTTAGCTCTTACTCTTCTTCTTGTGTTGTCTGTTCTGATGTGTTAACTGCCTCGAGGTTTTTGTATATGTAGTCACAACTAGTAGGTACTATTTTGTGGCATCCGCTTATAGAAACAAGGACATACCTACACAAGCGCTACAAGAACACGCTTGTATGAGAAATACAACCGTCCGTGCAGGCAAAACAACTAGTTGCGTACTACAATTCTACCAGTTTGAAAATGTCGGCATCTAGTTGCCCAACTATCCATTTTACTTGAAAACAACTGGTAGTTTTAACGTGGCGATGGCCTATGAGATGGCAATTGTCTTGCCTTGCATAAGCTTCATACTACACCATTTCCACTTTAGAATGAGAAAGCTTCAATTTAAAATAAGAAACCTTCATTTGAAAATCAGATTAGTCAATTTTAAATGAGAAAGCGTCACTTCGAAATGAGAAAACTTCATTTGAAAATGAGAAATTTTCATTTTAATATGAGAAATCATCAATTGAAAATGAGAAACATGTTTTTATTAAAAGTTAAGTTTATTTAGGTACCAACAGGCATGTTTTCTAAAGCTGCACACTCGTATGAAAAGAGGAGGCATGTTGAAAAGCCCGTGCACAACCCCCCGAGTTATTGTTATTTTGGATTCGTTCACCAAGTTTTCCAGGTATTGTAGTCGTTGTTCTATTAAATGTGGTCCTTCTACAAAAAAATATTATTCAGCTTATACATTTGATGAACTATTCTCAATTTAAAATAATAGTTTCTCATTTTTAAATGAAATTTTCTCATTTTGAAGTGACGCTTTCTCATTTAAAATTGACTAATCTGATTTTCAAATGAAGGTTTCTCATTTTGAAGTGAAATATTCTCATTTTAAAGTGACTATTCTGATTTTCAAATGAAAGTTTCTCATTTCAAACTGACTAATCTGATTTTAATGTGAAGGTTTCTCATTTTAAAGTGGAAATGGTGTAGAAAAATACTACTCAGTTTCATACCAGTAGACAACACATCAGCTTCATATCTACTAGAAAAATACCAGTTAAGGGTATACTAGAAGAATACCAGTGAGAATAATACTAGAAAAATGGCAGTTCATCTAGGTGAAAAAATAGTATTTTAGTTCATTTAATAAAGCTCACTTTAGTTAGCTCAGTCGCCAATAAAGCTTAGTTTGTGATAGAATTACAAAAACTACTATATTCAGTTAATAAATGAATTGGTATATTACTAGTAGAATACCAACTATGTAGTATGATTTTGTCTTTTCAAAAGCGGTTGATCAACTAGTAGATAGCTAACTAGTATAATTTTGTCCGTTTCATACCAGTTGATTAAGTAGTAGAAAACCAACTAGTATAACTTTGTCCGTTTCATACCAGATGATCAACTAGTAGAAAACCAACTAGTTGATTTTTTCCTTTACATACCAGTTGATCAACTAGTTTATTTTCATACTAGTTTAATTTTGCCTGCAGGGGTGCTACAAATGCTTTTGTCTCTGTGTATTTTACTTTTCGACACGTACATACCTACTCGTACCAAAGTATTTGTCATCATCATCTAATGTGATTTTGTGTAATTTGCTTGAGTGGTTTTACATGTCATATAAATATTATTTATATGTACAAACAATAACAACTATGAAGCTTTTGCTTTTTCTTTCTTCTTATTTTATGTACATATGTATTTTGTTTTATCGCAGATTTGATAAAAATCGCTCTAGAAATAGACAGAGAGAGATGGTGAGAAACACCAGTTTAGTTAACAGTGCTATAATATTAATGAAAATAAATTATGCAGGTTTCCTTTTTTGCATGTCCGCAAAAACTAGTCTCAATTGATGCTGTGGTTTAATTTGGAAAGTAATTTTCTGGTAACTAATTTTTATTTTTAGTAATAAACTTAAACAGAATTTGTAAAGCAAAAAGTAGAAATCTGGACAGCATGGGCACGTGGTGGGTTTTGAGCTTCAATTCTACTTTTGAATGACATTATGAATATGCTCTCAAGCAATAAGTTCTGTTGAGAGAAAATTTCTAGATCCTACCTCATAATAAGTTTGTTCTAAAATATTTCTGACCTATTGCAAATTTATGCACTTTTTGTAGGGTTTTCTGGTAGTGAAATGCACTTGTAGTTTCCCCCAACACAGGCGACTTCTGTACACTTTTGACACAACTATTAACGGATTCGAGTATTGCACCTATTAAACCATGACGACAAAATACTCTACTCAAATCTAATGACTTTCAAAATCTCCCAAAATTAAGTACAACCACTAACTCCATCACGAACTAACTAATGAACTCAACGTAGCAGACGACTCAAATCAATTTTCAAAACAACAAGCAATCAAAAAAGTCAAGCAATCAAAACGCGAAACACGTCTAAACTTCACTGCGTGACCACAAAATATAAATAAACAAAAACTCTCCAAAAAAAAAAAAATTAACCAAAAATGCCAAAAATTAAGCAAAGAAAGATGTTTGCAACGAGTGCAAAACAAACAGAAAATTGGGAAACAAAAAAGGTCTAAAACAAATGCTAAAAAATACTGCTCAAGCTTGGAATACAAGTCGAAAATAGCAAGTACTTGACGTCAGGCGGAATACATGCAGAGTGCATTCTTGCAAAAAAAAACAAACGAAAATAAATTTAAAAATTACAAAAAAGCATTTAAAAAAAATTAAAAACAAAACTCCAAAAAAACACCAAAACGCTGAAATGTGAATGAAACTGAGCGAATTGTTTGTGATTGCGATGAAGTTGAAGTTTAAGGCGTATAAATGTGTGCTTTTGTGATTGTTTTTTGGTTAGTTGTTTTTTTTTTTTTTTCTTTTGGGGAGCTCTCGCGTTTTTCTTTCGCTTTCTAACCCTTTACTTCTGAGCGAAGAGCTTACACACCGATTCTTTCCTTTTCCTTTGCTCGTTTGAGTGTTTCCTGTGTGCATGGAAAGCACACCCAGTCGGAAATTGGCGCTTCATTGCTGTCAGATACATGTCATTTCACATATCTGGAAGCTTTATTAAATTCAACGCTATAATTCACGTACTTGCAGAGAAGTAAGATCGATATTTTTTTTAAATTTAGCACTATAAAAGTATGTCTACCCGAGACGTATGCACTTAACTCTCCAACCAATTCACTAAATGATTCGTGATTCGACCAGTCATTTACACCGCTATGCGTGATTGAGATTGTCAGCCGTAATGCTCGTTCTTCTTTGTTCATTATTATTACATATCATTCAGACAGAATTGGATAGATTTTTGATGAAAAATAATGATGGCATTCATTTAAAAGAAATTCGTAGGATATTTCAGTGCACATACCTTGCATTGAATGTAGTAGATATGGAATTTAGCACGATTCGGCACGTGATTCGAGGCTGAATGACATTTGGAAGAGTGAAGTACCTCAAAGATAGCGAATTATAACCCGTGTGGGTATGCTATACAGTGTAAATGATATTAAGTGTGCAACTTTGAGTTTTACAGATAATTTTTCTTAGTTAAATATTAATTTCTCCATTTCCAATAGGGATGTATCAACGCTTTTCTAAAGTCAACATGTGTAAGTATTCACATGCATGTGTATTCACAAAAACTCTTGTTGTTCTATTGTTTATGTGTTAAGCACTTAATTGGATTTTCGGTACACACAAATTAATAGGAATTCCACGAAATGCAGTCGTCATTCCAAATCCAATTCAAGTTAAGTTGCAAACTCCTCAATCAAGTGTAGAAATAAGAACGTACAACAATCACAAACAAGTCTACATGCATAAATACCTACATGCATACACACATACCCAGGAGAAAAGTTTCCAGGCTCTCCACTTTAAAAGGTAGTACAGAACAGCTCTTGATTTGGCAAGCAAATAAACTGAAAAAAGCTTTAAAAATAAAGTTGGTCTATAAGCTATTCCTTCGGAAGCGAAAAGTTAAATTATAGCAATTTTTTCAGTAAGTGCTTCTCACTTCCTCCTTTTTATACTGGGTACATATAGGTATACATGCAATATAGCTTCAGTAGCATTTTGAAGTAAGCAGCAAGTGCAGCGAGTGAAATGAGCGCGCACGCACCCCATAAAAATTACTATTTCCTCTGCACGAGCGTCACTTTTTTCGTTTGCCATGTTTTTGCATCATCTTCACTTGCACTGTGTATTTTTTTTTTTTATTGTTGCAGCAGCTATTTTTTTTTCCAAATTCCTATCAAAAGTAGTATGTACATACGTTCGCCGCAAATGCACTTCTTATGCCGGTATGTGTAATCATTTGGCTTTTTCTGTTGTTTTTTTTTTTTATTGGTGGCAAAAAAGCAAATATTTACAGTAGAAATTTCTTTTTGTTTCAATTTTTTTTATTATAGTTTTTTGGCAACCCTTTTCTTCACTCAGTTAATATGCAGCGTGGTGTGGCTCATGCATTTTTGCATGCATTTAAATTTACATACATATTGCACAGTGGTTTAGTGCTGCTGAAATGAGGCTTTACACCAGGCATCGGAAAAGTGGAAGTAGGAGCTTCACACTCATTTTAACAAATGTAGGTACCACAAATCGGTCTGCGCTCACCAACTCAAACTCTCTCACAATTTTGCCGTACTCTACTTTACACAGCCAGCCATCGGTTAGTAAAGTTCTGGGTTTAAAGTGGCTAATACGTACTTCTAAAGTGGTTAAAGAATTGGGTAAATTTATTTAGCAACGCGAGCATTCTACTCACTCTCTCAGCACTTAAGCTCTCCTGTTAATTATTTTATCTATTAATTAAAATATTAAGTTTCAAGTTCATGTATGCTGTGAGAAAAGTAAGTTCGCATTTAGCGCTCTACTGGTTCTATAAATGAGTCATTTTGCATGATTTAATTTATTATTATTTTTTATTACTTTCCAACTTAAATAATAATATTTATCTGCCCCTTTTTCGTTGATTCGTACCATTTAAGCTGTTAACTACTGTGCATTCTCATGTGTAAAAATTTTTGCGAGCGTTTTATGCGATATTTATGTATGTATCTCAGCGGCTGTTTGTTAGTTATTTTTTTGTTTTCTTTTTTATTTTTTCTTTATTTTTTTGTTTTGTTTGTTTTTTGTTTATTTTTATTGATTTTTATTTTTGTTTTGTTTTTTTATTTTAGTTTTTTTTATTTTTATTTTTCGTTTATTTATACTTTTTTTTTGTTTCTGTTAAACGTTGCAATTCGCGCCTTGTAATTTTTTTTATAACTTACCAATATTTATTGTGCTTTGTGCCATTTCGTTTTGGTTACTACTTCGGTAGGTGGTTAGTTGTTTTATTGCTTTTTTTTTTTATAGTTCATGTTGTTGCTGGCATTCTTGATTTATTTGCTACCGATTTTTACTGACATTGCACTTCCCATTCTGAACATAACATGCCATACCATGGATAAACATGTGCCCACATGTAAATTTCAATATGATACATATATGTATGTATCTATAGTTATGTATGTATGTGTGTATGTCCATATTATTTGTATAAGCCCAGTAAATTAAAATAAAAAAATAAAATTCCATGTTAAAAATGGCCAGTATGATTGCCAAAGTAACCGAAGCAACTGCAACAGCAGTGCTCCCTACAATTATTTCGTCCGTTCATGCTTCAGCCCCAATCTCAGTCACCGCAGTCAGCACCTCCGCCTCTTTTATGTTGCTCACGCCTCTTATTTGCCCAGTTTTATTGACTTTACTTCACTCACAAATCATCGCTGTCGCTTGTGTGTGTATTTTCCTGTTTTTTAATAGCCTTTGAAATCTACAAGTGTATTTTGGGGATGGACCGGCATGTAAGTTCACGCTCCAGTTGAAGAAGAAAAGCAAAAAGAAGAAGACTTAGGTGGTAAGTACTTTGTGGTGTTGGTAGTGCCAATTTGCAGCTCCTATTGCTATTAAAAAAAAGTGAGGAAAGATGTAGGGAATGAAGAACTTGGACTTTTCTTCTTCCTCCCAAATATTTTGAAATTTGGAGCTAATCTGAATTTATTGAAAAACCCAACGTAATCCGTAGCCAAAAATTAAGTTGACGTGTTTCACCATTTCGCTGCCTCTTTACTGTGTAATTGATGGAACTTGAAATAATCTGATAAATCTTTTGTGAATTGATGCGTCATTGATACCGTCAGTCGTTACTCAGCTCTAATTCTTGTTATTCTTTATTTATTACTGCATATCATTGCAGCTATCAGATTTCGGTATATTTTCGATAAAAGAGACGGCATCGATTTCAATGCAGTTCGTGGGATAATCAATTCTGCTTCGATTAAGAGGGTTCGCTCTGAAAATTTAGTAAGGAACTAATCGTGATTCGGTATGTGATTCGCCATGTGATTAAATGGTGAATGATGATTGTTATAATAAATTATGATTTTATAAGCGAATTATGCCTCGCGCAGACAGGATATCAAACTATAAAATGTTTAAATTAAATGAAGTTCAAAGTGATTTCAAGACATCTTTGTATTAATTGAAAAAATGTACGTATAAATTATTTTATTCTCTTAATCCAGTTCAATAATCTGATTCAATAATTTCCGTATTTAAGTACCAGCAGCAAACGACGGTCATCCTCTTCTCAATTTTACTACCAAATTTGCGCAAGAAGCGTTAAAAAAATACGCTTAAATATTGAAAATAACACAAAAGGATCTTAAATCAATAATTTTGAAGCGTAGACATTTCATTTATTTTGCCACTTCAAGCTGTCTACGCCTTGCGGACCAAATGCAAAAAAAAAATAAAAAAAAATAACTTTAAATTACACTGAAGGCATCGAATAACAGATATAAATTAAATACGTGTAAAATGGCAGGCAGGGAGACAGTGGCAACAGCAGCAGCAGCACTTCAATTGGATGGCAACTGATGGCAGTTGGCGTCTTTATTTATTGCTAAATGTACATACATACATTTATTTATTTATATGTATTTATATATATTTATTTATGCATATAACATATAGCAACAGCTTTTATTGCTGCTGGGCAGTAAATGCAAAAAAAAAATAAAATAGAATGAAATGATTTCACAGAGAATACAAATGCCTAAAGCAAACACATGTGTAAATGGCTATGTATGTACATACACTCAAATAAATATTGGTATAAATTTTAAACTTTTTTGGTCGTTATATAGAACACGACCGAAACATTATTAAAATTTAAACTTTGAAAAGTTTATAAGATTTTTAAACTTTTAAGGTTTAGATTTTATTCCAAATTAAAATTTATTTTAAGACTTTCAAAAGTTTAAAATTTAAATCTTTTTTTGGTTTAAATAAAAAAAAAATGTCTGCTCCCAAATCCTCTTCATGCTTTTCGCTATTGTATCTTCTTTCCTATCCTTTTTCTCCTTTTCTCCCATATCGTTCTCCCCTCAACATACCCTTAATCCTTTTCCATATTGTGTCTTTTTCCTATCCTCTTCTTCTCCTTTTCTTCCTTCTTCATTTTATCTGTTTCCATAATTATTTTGTGTTTGTTTGTTTCTCCATTCATTCATTCAAATTGTCTAATAACTATAAGTGAGCTTTTTATATTGTTCATTTCACGAAAAGCAAGTTGGAATTTCAAATTAAAAATTAAAATTTTTTTGTTGAAACCAAATTTTACGACCTATGAAAGTTTAAAATTTAACCCTTACAAGTTTAAATGAGAAAAAGTGTAAGATTTAAACCAAAAAAGTATGAAATTTATTCCAAAAATATACTTTTAAATATTTGAACTTTTGTAAGTATGAATTTTAAACCAAAAAGGAATAAGAAACTTTTAAACTTTCGAAGGTTCAAAATTTAACCCAAAAAAAGTTTTAAATTTCTTTCAAACCAAATCAAAGTTTAAAAAATATTTCAATATTTATAACAGTGTACATATGTATAAAAGTGCATGCTTATGTGTATGTATGTATGTGTATTTTCATGTGTATTTGTGTAGAATCAGCAGGCGACAAACGACAAAGGAAGCCAAAAGCAAACAGCCCAAGCCAGGCTCGGCATTCATTCGTCAGACAGACAACCAGCACAGAAGGCAGAAGATGCACTTGTCATGTGTAAATACTTGCATACTTGCAGGCGCCCAGCCAAAGGCGACGATGATAGCAACAGCAACAACGATAGAAACAACAACAATAACAACAACAGAAACAAGATCACCAGCAGGAGACAGCTAGGATACAATAAAGCGCATATAAAGCGCATACACTTGACTGCATATTTACATTAAATACGACATTCGTATGCCACATATAAAATATATGTATGTATGTATGTAAGTATTTGAATGCAAAGTGCACTAACAATGAGAAAAAAAATTGCATGCACACACACATGAGCACAAAACCAAACACACATGCACTATACCGCATGCATACCTGCAAATACGAGCGCATATGATTAAACTTAAATGCACTTACGCATCTCGAGACTTGAGACTCGAGACTGCTGTTGTTGTCTCTGCTCTTCGCTGCACTGCTCGCCTCAGTGGCTATACAAAAAGAATTCTGCATGTTGTTAAAGCCGCAACGCACTGCACACACTACAGCAAAAGGAACACCAACCAACAACGGACGGAAGGAAAGCGAGCCGATGCAACGGAAACTCAAGAATTCAGTTAAGAAATACCAAGAGATTGTGTTGTGCTGTGGATTTCATGCATATCCTGTGTGTGTTTGACGGAAGCAATTCAATGATAGCAAATGGCAGCGGCTGAAGAAAGCGGCAACAACAGCAACAACAACTACATAACAATGCAATGCAATAAGGTTGAGGCTGAGGTTTTGGTGAAAGAAATAGATTTTATACCCACGTGCGCTTAGTTGATGGACGGGATTAAAAATATGTATATCCTTGCGGAAATTCGAATCAAATAAGCATACACTCAGAGAAAAGTTGCGGATTAAAATCAAGCTGTGTCGTACTTGATTTAAGAATTACAGAAATTAAGGAAAAATATGTAAAATTTAAGTTTCTCCAATCTTGAAACAGGAATAGCATTCTTGAAGCAATATAAAACTCTGAATATATCTTGTTGTTAGAATAAAATTCTCGATTTAAGAATGAAATTCTCAGGAAAGATACATTTGTATGTACATACATATGTATATACACATATAGTACATAATTTTCAATATTCGTTGCTTTTTTTGTTCAAGCGAAAAATTTGTTTAACAAAAAAAAAAGAAGAATTTTCATGTACATATGTATATACATATGTATGTACATACATACAATACTTGGCCACTTTTCGTCAAAGGAAAAAATTCAATCAGCAATTGATCATTCCCATGACGGTTTTCATTGGCATGGAATAGGCATTTTTTGGAGCCAATTTAACAGTCCTACGTGTCATGCGCATTGGGCATCAGTCAAATTCGTTTTGTGATGATCTGTTTTGGTGTGGTGAATGCCGTTTGCTCCATTTTGTTGTGTTCTTCTATGAAGTATATTAGACGTCTTCCAATCATCATACTCGGCGCTATTGTGCATTTCAGATTAATCACCATCGAGCCGTTCTGGCGGCCGAGTCCAGAGAATCCACTCATCTTATATGCGATGCCTGGACTATGAGGTGTTGGACAATGGGTTGTATGGTCTGTTGTTCAGACGCAACAAGGAAGCGGCATTCTCAAATTATCGGCTGATTTTACTATGTGTGCCCGCATGAAGTTGTATGTGCTGCTAGCTGTATTGGCTTTGGGTTGCGTTGGCTATACAATTGTAGGAATTGTTTACAAAAAAGGTAAGTGGAGAGTGTTTGAATTTTTATCCCGCGAGCTTAAGCAAATATTGTATACATACATATAAGCTGAAAATGTATCTTTTTCTTTATTTGCAGCAACGCAAACTAAAGGAACAGAAGAACCTGGAACCCACAAAGGAGGAGGAAGCTCGAAAGGGATATTGTTGTGACACGTTTTCAAATCAATACGATGGATTATATAATTTTCAAAATTTAGTTAAAAATATCATACAATTTATACGAAACTGTTTGGGCCTCTTAAGCCAAAGCATCATTTGTAAAAATTTAATTGTATATTGTATATATTACTAGGAGTATATATACATATGTACATTTCTGAAAATAAAACAATGCATTGAAATAACTTTTATTTTTTTTTATTTTGTTAGGTGGGTTATATTATTTCGAATTTTGAATTTCGAAAAAGTGGAAAAGCAGGAATAAGTATTCTAAAAAAAATTTTAACATTCTTAAAATAAGAATATGCATTCTTAAATCAATCATAGGCGATACTAAAAATAAGTTTATATAAGCTCATTTCAAAATGCCAAATTCTTAATATAAGCTTTTTTTCTCAAAAAATATCGTTCTAAAAATAAGAATATATTCTTCATTTTAGCATTTTCGACCTTAACAGACTTTCATAACGTTCTCGGCTTGATTTCAGCCCGCTATACTGAAATTTAGCTTGCTTTTTCTCTGAGTGTACATGTAGGAATATTTTGTGATAATGAATTGTGTACATCCGTTCGAAAAAAGCGAAAAGTGTCACGCAATTTTTATCATCATCATTATCATAATCGTTAGTACTCCATTAATAATAAAATAATAGTAATATAATGGCGCTATTATAACTCTGACGAGTTTTATGGCCGAGCTTCTCTCCCAATTTAAGGTGTGCTCCTTTTTGTTTTTTCCTACTAATTGGGTGGACCTACAGTTTTATGCCAGCTCCGAACGGCGAATGCATTTTTTGTGAGAAGCTTTTTCATGGCAGAAATACACTCGTAGGGTATGCCGCCCACTGCCGAGAGGTGACCGCTGCTCTTAAAAAACCCAATAATTGGATTTTTACTAATTAGAAAAATTTTGTTTTTTGGTGTTTTGCTTTGAACCCGAGACCTCTGGCATAGCAGGCGAGCACTCTACCTACTGCACCACACTCCATTAGATATTCATAACCATCGCCAAGATCATTTTTATCTATCAAAATCATAATCGTCATCATCATCATCATCATCATCATCATCATCATCATGATCATCATCATCATCATCATCATCATCATCATCATCATCATCATCATCATCATCACCCCCATCGTCATCATCATCATCATCATCATCATCATCATCATCATCATCATCATCATCATCATCATCATCATCATCATCATCATCATCATCATCATCATCATCATCATCATCATCATCATCATCATCATCATCATCATCATCATCATCATCATCATCATCATCATCATCATCATCATCATCGTCGTCGTCATCATCATCATTATCATCATTATTATCATCATTATCATCATTATTATCATCAACATTTTTATCATCGTCTCACCACCATCATCATTATTATCAGAAACATCATTATCATCAACAACGTAATCACCAGTATCATTATAATCATCTTCAACAGTTCTTATTTTATTCTCTTTATGCTAAAGCTCTTTATTTTTGCGTATTGTATAAGAAATACACAGCTGGGTATATTAATATAAGGTTTTCCCCAACTTTAATATTTTTCATATTTTTTCAATAACCTCAACCACTTCAATTACATTTATTGATAATTATTTGCGTTTCAGTGGCTTTTAAGTATGTATGTACATATATATTGCATATTGGCTCTCGACCACGACAAGTGTGTTAATATTTGTTGTTCAAGTTCTTGACATCGGCATTAATTTGCCTACAAAACTTTAAACGTGAAGGCAAGAAATTTTACTTTTAAAACATTTAAAATGTATTTAATAAAAACAAATTCAAAAGAAATTAAAGCTGCGTAATTTTATAAAGTAAAAGATTAAAACGAACAACCAAAAAATTCACTTTCACGCTTCAGCAGTCAAAGGCTAAAATACAAAGAGCAAGTAAAATAACATTAAACCAAAAAAAAAAACCAAAAACCAAAAAAAAACCCAAAAAAAACAAAAATGAAAATAATCAAAAGTCGTAAAAGCCTTAATTAAAAAGTACTTTAGAAAACGCAAAAGAGCGAAGAAGCGAATAGAAGAAGTGAGAACTCATGCTGCGTAAATTGTATGGCCGCCACTAAGTACCAACAGCTGCTAAGCTTTAGCGCCCTGAAGTAGGCTTTAACTAACAAAATGAATAATAAAATTCAGTAAATAGCAAAAATTGCAGAGAATTTGCTATGGTGCAGCAGCAGCAGAAAGCCAGTCGGTGCAGCATTTGCGCTATTCGCTCGTTGGATCGAGAAAAGTGCAGTGCAATGCACTCTCAATGGTGTGTTCGACGTTGGCGTCGCTGCCGTCACTGAATTGAAAGCATGCAAGAAACAAGCCAAAGAGTTGTTGTGTGCAAAAAATTAAAAAATAATAAAAAAAAAATAAAAATAAAAACGAATAAAAACAAAACGAATCATCATAATAACTCAAAAAAACGACCAAAAAATAAAACAAAAACAAAAACGTTAGTAAGCGACAGCAGCAACAATAACCGAGCGCAGTAAGTAAGCAAACGCAAAAGCATAAAGCTTGACTAAATGCACTTGCGCCTGTGTGTTTGCTGTTGTTGTTTTGTGCATTGGTGTGCATTTAAAAATAGAAAAACAAATAAACAAAATTTCAGCGGCGCGCTATTATGCATAAATGCTTGCATTTACGTATGTCTGGCTTGCTATATAAAAACGGAAGTTTATGTGAACTTGTGTACGTATGTACATAAATATCAACGTATTCATATATGTAGGTATGTACATAATATTCCCTGAAGCGAAAGCAACTAGTTGTAAACTAATTGACAACTAGTTGGCCATACAGCTCAACTAGTCAGTCATCTATCTTTTTTCCATATTAGCAACTGGTATTTTTAACACGGTGATGACCTAGGAAATGGCAATTGTCAATATCCACACCAGAGTCATACCACTTGACTGACTAGTCAGTATCCATACCAGCATCATACCACTTGACAGACTAGTCAGTATCCACACCAGCATCATACCAATTTGCTGACTAGTTAGTGTAGATATCAAAACTATACCAGTTGACTGACTAGTTTTACATGCTACTCCAATGAAAATAAAAACTGCAAAATAAAGTTTCTAATACTTTTATTTAGTTATTAGAATAAGATATTTAAATTAAAGAATTCAGGCACATTAGATTGTGATCTTGCACATTAAATATTTAGGAAAATTAACATTAACATTGTGAATAAGTAACACGTTGACCATTCTAAGCTTGACATTTATATTGATGATTTTCTGACTTTATACAAACATATCATGTACTTTTTCTATGGCTGAAGTAGTATCTAATATACAGGGCTATATTAACATCTGAAACTATGTTATATTTGTGGTATTCACCTGATTTAATGATCTAACAATTTGCAACCAACTAAATCTACAAGGGACCTACTACGCAGGGTTCGAATACTACAACAACAATAAAGAAGTTGCTTTACTTTTACTGCATACGTGTTCATTGCAACCTCCAGAAATCCCGGATACATTCGTTTTTAATTTAAACCCTTTTTTTTGGCAAAACTTCTTGTTTCATAACTAATCTCAATTTGTCCCCTATGAATCTAGTTGAGCAACTCCTATAATTTATCTAGTCAGTTAACTGGTAGGTTGGCTGACTAGTTTGGACTTTCGCTGCAGGGTTATTATATTATGTTTGTGTTGATGATGCACAGGCTAAAAAAGTCAAAAGCATATGTAAACAAATAACAGTGAGTGCGTACATTCATACATACATCTATATACGTATAAAGCTATGTAAGTCTACATAGAGATGCACACAGCGGTTTGCATAATACTCAAACATTTCACAAATTCATGCATTTTATCACACACACATGCACTCAGAAGTGTGCCTACCCAGCCAGCCAGACGAGTTTGCTTCGTTAGGACTCCCTGCGCGATGTAGGTACACCCAGAGGCTGCGAAAAGTCTCCTAATGAAACGTTATCGACGGGGAAAAGTGCTTATAAAAGTGCTCAAAAATCTCTCAAGTAGTATAGCTGCAAAGGCTTTGTGTGTGAGCCTGTTGCGAGTCCCCAAAATCTTGATTTTCTGTTCCAACAGCTCTAGAGTCTAAGTACAGGATGCAACGGGTTTATGTGCATATGTATATCCTGCCAATGAATTCGGCTGCAATCCTAAGAATTTCTGAAGAACTTTCTGCCGTTACAATAATAACAATATTTTCCAGTAGAAAGTAAGAGGCTAAAAAAATGGGTTTGGCAGTTAACGAGGACACGACGAAGTACCTGCTGTCATCACACAAAGAAACAGTGCATCTCGGCAGCAACGTCACTGTTGACAGCTAGAAATTCGGAACCGCTAAGGACTCTGTCTATTTGGGAACCAGCTGCAACACCAAAAATAATGTCAGCACGGAAATCCAACGACAAATCACTCTTGCCAATAAGTGTTCCCTTGGACTAAGTAGGCAATTGAAAAGCAAATTCCTCTCACGACGAACAAAAATCATAATCTGCAGGACGCTCATCGTTCCAGTGCTCATGTACGGCGGAAAAGCATGGATAATGTCAAAGTCAGACGCGATGGCACTTGGAGTATTCGAGAGGAAAGTTTTTCGGCAGTTTTATGGACCTTTGCGCGTTAGCAATGACTAGTATCGAAGGAGGTTTAATGGTGAGCTGTACGAGCTTTATACAGCCATCGACATTGTTGCGTTGGGCAGGTCATGTCGTGAGAATGGATGAAGTTGTTGCAGCTAAGAAAGTATTGCTATCGAAACCCGCTAAAGGCAACACAAAAGGGCGACCTCCACTACGTTGGGAAGAGTGACTCGTCCTCCCTTGGTAATTTCAAATGACGCCAGGCAGCTCGAAACAGAAACAACTTGCACGCTATATTGGACTTGGTCAAAATCGTGCGCCTATTAAGAAGAGGAAGAAGAAGAAGAAGAGGAAGAAAAGGGGAAGAAGGAGAATGAAAAGAAAAAGAAGAAAAAGCAGAATCAGCAGAAGAAGAAGAAGAAGAAAGGCAATTCCTGAGGAGTCCTCATACAGCTGAAGCCTCGCTCATAGCTCGAGCTTAACCTTAAATATCTCCGACCCTCTGGTCGCCTTAATTCTGAGCCGCCTTTCAACGGTGTCACGTCTGGTCTGTAGTCTTCAAATACGAAACTTAGTCACAATTTGGAAATTCAAAGCAGATACAATTAAATTAAATGTGACCGCTGACAAAAATACATAAACCTCCATTGTTTTCTTCAATGCAGGAAAAAGGAAAGATTTCAATGCATAGTTTGGTGATCGCTCTCCAGGACTGTGAGCATTCATGAAATATAGCAAATAGTTCATACCCCGGCATTTTGACTTGTGTAAGTAAATGAGAAATATCACGCACATTTTAAACAATGTAGCGCAAATCATTCTTCGCTCTCCTACACAATCTCTCCCATAATTTTGCTGAGGTCTGACATAGTTCATTTACTGGGTTACTTTCTGCAGTGACTTTTGGCTGCGCTCGCAATCAACCAACCAACCAGCTATATTATTGACGCCTGTTGGTTATGCAACAAAAATTTTGTGTTTGAAGCTTGTCGTCGACAGAAGCGAGTGGCGGGCAGAGAACGGCTTTTAGCTTCATGAGAGCACAGGCTCCAAGGCGCATAGGCTCAGCGTAGCGGTTTGCGATCCTGAAATGTTTTTGAACTTATTTTGTTTTGGGAATTTGCGTATGCAATTTTTTTATTGCTACTCCTTCTGCACTCTTGAATGCCAACTGGGGGTGAGTGTGCATAAAATTGCATTGTTTGCTGCACTGCAAAAAAAAAAATATCATGCACTTCGCATGCATGAAGCATGCAACAATAGGAGTAACAGCAGCAGCAGCCAACCAAAAGCACTAGACAGCAAGTGAAACGTGAATTTTAGTTTTTTTTTTTTAAACTGCCACTTGCAACAAACAAATTTGTGTGGTGATTTAACTCCATATGAGCCACAAGCAAATTTTGGCACTTTACTGGATTTTTTTTTTAATTTTATTTTTAATTTTTTATTTTACAATTTTAATTTTTTAAACTCCCTTATGCCTATATGACACTACATTTTTTCCCTGGTTTTTTTTGGTTTTGAAAACCCACCGAAAGTCAAAATACAAAAACAATTCTTCTATAGGTTGAAAAGAGACAAATACTCCCTCAAAAATAATTTGATTGACATTAAACTTCAAACTAAATGAAAATAATATTTATTTCAAAAATTATTTTTTTTTGGAAATTTGATTTAAATTACTGAAATAAAAAAGTTATGAAACCCAAAGGGCAGGATAGCTTTGTATTCCGTGTTATAAAGGGAAGCCAGTAGAGCTGTCAAACTATCGATAGTCACGACCATCGATGTTTTACGATAGTCCTAAGGGTGACTATCGATACTATCGATAGTATCGACCCATTTTATATGTTTTTTTCAAATCCATTTATTTTTCGCTGCCTTACTTTTAAAAATACCAACTGATTTTCCAATTCATAAAAATTTTTTTGTAAGAATAATAACACATCGACTTTTTTTGGTTTTAAACTCGACCGCCTATCACTTACAATTAAACCAGCTTTACTGAACATGCGTTCAGACTCTACTGCGCTGGTTATAATAGCGGAACGGGACGGAAGCCGTACCGATAGAGAACGGTGACAAACATAAGGCAGTTATAATAGTGCGTTAACTGCCGTCTTTGACATTTGCCACAGCTGTAAATATTGTACTTTGTTTACCAATTTAAAACAGGAAACTTTCCACTTACCCCAACATGGAAACTTTCAATTTGTTGGTGATTTCATGACGACACACGCCGTTATTAAGTCTTTCCTCGAATTCGCTCATATTTATTTTATAAAATGTTTAAAAAAAATTTTTGCTAACGGTATTCTGTTTTGTCACAGCAAAGAGAACTGTTAAATTGCCGTAAGAATACGGAAGAAATCTAAAATCAACAGATGCTTACGGTTCTCGCCGCTTTCTACCGTTCATTGTAATCAATCACATGCCTTTCACATACAATAGATATTAAAGTCACAGCTGCATCCGTTGCGTTACGGCTATTATAACCAGCGAGTACAGATGATGCCGTGATACAAAAAAAATTGTTTGCAGGTGGGTTTGTGTTTGGTGCAGAGTTAACTTGCTCCAAGTACTGGCTCTTCTTCAGGATTACATCGGTTTTTTTGCTCTCTGTATTTGATTCAACACTTCGGAAATTTTTGGTTTCTTATACGGCAATGTGTTCTCAATAAAAAATTGTGCTTTGAGAATTAATGTGGAAATGGGTAAATGTCAAATGCGCTGGGAAAGAGTATATACGATAGTCGCGATAGTAGTAAAACTATCGATAGTTATTTAAAGTGACTAGACTATCGATACTATCGATAGTATCGTCGATAGTTTTACAGCTCTAGAAGCCAGTACACAATATAATTTTTCTTCCGGACTTCTTCTTTACCCTTACGGCCATAGCAGAAGCTTACAAGAGACAAATTTAAAATTTGTATTTCCATATATTTTTATTTTAAATATAATTTATTTTCTAGTTGTCAAATTGAAACAATTGTCAGAAAAAATGACCGAATGCCAAAAAACCTACCGAAATACTAGCTGGCTCGTTGGTTTTTAATCGCCTAGATGGTATTTTGTTTGGTTTTTTTCAATATAGCTTGCTCGCTTGCACCAACGCAAAACTGTATTTGACCATCTCCTTCACACAAAAAACCTGGTAGAATACCAGAAAAAAAATGTAGTGTCATATGGGCTTTATTGTTTTTTTTTTTGAAAACTCCATGGCTTTTGTCACAAGCAAAGTTTTCGTAAAACCATCCACAAGTCAAATAATTATAATCAACCAACCAACCAACGGAAAGTAACAAACCAGCGTACTTGCCACAATGCCACAAAGTTTATGTGGCAGCTTAACACAAAAAACTAACAAGCTCAAGCAGCAGCCGAGCGCAAAGCCCAAACGGAAAGCCTATAAACGTGCAACCAGGCAAGGCAGTCCTTGCGGCTCTCTTCTCCTTGCCGCTGCTTCTCTTTGCGCTCAGCTGCCGCTACGTTGGTTGTTTTGCTGCTTTGTCTTTAAAATGTTCCAAGTTGTTTGCTTTATTTTTTTGTATTATTTTAGGCTGCCTTTTTAATTCTTTTGCATCTCATTTTGCATCCTTTTTTTTGTTTTATTCCTACTTAGTGTTTTATTTTTCCGTTTCTTGTTTTGTTTTCGTATCCGCTTTGCACTCGACTTTTTTTACGCTTGCTTGCATTCGAAAAGTTTACATACATCCATATATACATAGATACATATGTATGCAAGTAATTGTAAGTAAATGTTGCATGCAACATAAGCCACAGCAACAGCAAAGCGGCATTGTAAGTGGAGTCAAGCAAATTATGCACTCGAGTTGCAATATGTCTGACTACAAATGCTCATGCACAAACTTATACACACACATATGCAAAAATATACATATATATACTTAAATGTTGCACAGACAGACATTCCTAAAGAAAACAAGTAAGGAAGCCTAAGTTCGAGTGGAATCGAACATTAGATACTCGGCTGTATGCTTTCATTGTTTGTTTGCGTTTGATGGAAACACGGATTATTTTATATAAAGCGAGTGCCGCATAAAGGGGGCGTAGCCACGCCCATTTTCAACATTTTTATCAGTCATCCAACTAAGCATATGAATATTATTATTTGTGCAAAATTTCTTTGCTTTATGACTTCTCCTTACAGAGATGTCACGTTACAAATTCCCAAAGGGTTTTCCAGAAATATCTTTCTTAAAAAGTAGGCGTGGTCATAAACCGATTTCAATAAATTTTTGCGTGTCTATTAACACAAGTTATAGAAGTGTATAAACCAAGTTTCGTTATAATATCTCAATTATTTGTCGAGTTAAAGGCTAAGAAATCTCGTATATTCCTGTTTCTAAAAAGAGGCGGTGCCACGCCCATTTTCCAAAATTTTTGTGTTTTTCGTTTTATGTCCGCAGTTGGACTCCTGCTATAAAATTTCAATGATATATCTTTATATTTGACAGAGATATCGCTTAAAATGTTTTTATTAGGCCATTTTATAATACACATATATAAAAGTGGGCGTGGTCGTCAACCGATTTAGGAAATTTTTCGTCCAAACATTTTCCTAAGTAAGTATATCACGCGTACCGAATTTCATCGATATATCTTTAACGGTTTCTGGGTTATGACTCATAAAACTTTCAATGTTTGCCCCTTAATAAGTGGGCGTGGCACCGCCCATTTTCCAAAATTTTTGTATTTTTTGTTTTATGTCCATAGTTGGACTCGTGCGACAAAATTTCAATGATATATCTTTATATTTGACAGAGATATGGCTTAAAATGTTTTTATTAGGTCACTTTATAATATACATATATAAAAGTGGGCGTGGCCGTCAACCGATTTTAACTATTTTCCGTTCAAACGTTTGCCTAAGTAAGTATATCACGCGTACCAAATTTCATCGATATATCTTCAATGGTTTCTGAGTTATTACATGTAAAACTTTCAAGGTTTGACCTTTAATAAGTGGGCGTGGCACCGCCCATTTTCCAAAATTTCATAAAATTTCTTCCTAGGGGCCTGAGCTCAACACGTGGGTATAATTTCATCGTTCTAGCTATATTAGTGACTGAGATACCAAATTTCCGATTTTTTCTATATAGGAAAAGTGGGCGTGGTACCAACCAATACCAACCGTCCCAGTCTCGATACCAACTTGCATTTCAAATTTCATCGAAATATCTCAATTTTTGCACGAGTTAGAGTGTTTACAGACGGACGGACAGACGGACGGACGGACGGACGGACGGACATGGCTCAATCGATTTCTCTTTTCACCCTGATCATTTTGATATATATAAGTCTATATCTATCTCGATTATTTCATTCTGTTACAATCCACCGTTATGTGATTAAAACTATAATACTCTGTGTACTAGTACAGCTGAGTATAAAAAGTACAAATGCATATAAGCGACTTTGCAACAACGTTTATTTAATGTGTTGTTTTGTATGCATTTTGAAATGTAAATGCACATACATAAGTTGATGTGCTCTTGTTCTTGTTTATTATGCTGCAAAGATACATACAATTGCTTGCATTGCAATGTAATATGACTTTCATAGAAATCCACATCTATAAACACTCTCTAGCGCCTTGAGGTAGGCAACGTTTTTGCTACATTCGTCTGCTTTGACATGGCATCTCTGCTTAGTTTAACGTGGTTTGGTTTTGTGGTTTTGTTAGAGCTTAATCTCATCTTCGTTAAGCATATAAGAGTTTTAGGTAAAAACTGAAAATAACTAAAGAGAGCTGAGTTGCAGCATTTCTAGCTACATACATATACTCGGTTGCGCCATTTAATACCAGAACAAAAAACAATATGTTCTCTAGTTCCTTGCCCTTGCTTTTTCTTAAACTTCTTCAATTTCTTCTCAATATATATGCTTGTTCGTCTACTTTCCATTTAACTTATTTTTATCCTTATATAATATGTAAATTGCTGATTTGAATACACGCTAATGAGTTTTAGGCCAAGCTTCTCTTTCAATCCGAGGCGGGTTAATACATTTTTTTTTTTCATTGTTATTTGGGTGAACATACAATTTTATAAAAATACACCCGAAGTGTATGCCGAGCAATCTTCTTCTTTTATATAGCTATACTCTATCCGATTTCATACATATTCCCATGCATCCTAAAGGCCATGCAAAGAAAGGTGGCTAACTGGGTTGTAATTAATTTTTAATTCGAACCCGACACCTTTGGCTTGGCAATCGAAACTCTACGTAGGTATTACCTTGTTAGTCTTCTTCTTCTTCTATTGGTGCCTCTGGCAATTTATTATCTTCTTCTTCTTCCTCTTCTTACACTTTTCTGAGTCTTCTTTATCAATATTTGCTTCTAGTTTAGATTTCCTGCAATTATTACTATTTTCCTTATTTTCCTTATTTTCTTGTTTTCTTCTCCTTTTCCTTTTCCTTTTCCTTTTCCTTTTCCTTTTCCTTTTCCTTTTCCTTTTCCTTTTCCTTTTGCTTTTCCTTTTCCTTTTCCTTTTCCTTTTCCTTTTCCTTTTCCGTTTTCTTTTCCTTTTCCTTTTCCTTCTCCTTCTCCTTCTCCTTCTCCTTCTCCTTCTCCTTCTCCTTCTCCTTCTCCTTCTCCCTCTCCTTCTCCTTCTCCTTCTCCTTATCCCTCACATTCTCCTTCTCCTTCACATTCTCCTTCTCCTTCACATTCTCCTTCTCCTTCTCCTTCTCCTTCTCCTTCTCCTTCTCCTTCTCCTTCTCCTTCTCCTTCTCCTTCTCCTTCTCCTTCTCCTTCTCCTTCTCCTTCTCCTTCTCCTTCTCCTTCTCCTTCTCCTTCTCCTTCTCCTTCTCCTTCTCCTTCTCCTTCTCCTTCTCCTTCTCCTTCTCCTTCTCCTTCTCCTTCTCCTTCTCCTTCTCCTTCTCCTTCTCCTTCTCCTTCTCCTTCTCCCTCTCCTTCTCCTTCTCCTTCTCCTTCTCCTTCTCCTTCTCCTTCTCCTTCTCCTTCTCCTTCTCCTTCTCCTTCTCCTTCTCCTTCTCCTTCTCCTTCTCCTTCTCCTTATCCCTCTCCTGCTCCTTCTCCTTCTCCTTTTCCTTTTCCTTTTCCTTTTCCTTTTCCTTTTCATTTTCCGCTTCCTCTCCACTTTCCTTTTCCTTTTCCCTTTCCCTTTCCTTTTACATTTACTTTCACTTTCCCGTTTCTTCTTCTGCTCCTTTTACATTTACTTTCACTTTCCCGTTTCCTTTTTTTCCTTTGCCTTTTTCTTTTTCTGTTTCTGTTTCTGTTTTTTTCCTTTTTCTTATTACTTTGGTTTGTTTTTTTTCTTCTTCTCCTTCTCCTTCTTAATCTTCATCATTATATTCTTCTTCTTCTGCTCATTTGCGCTTATCATATCCAAGTCTGCATTTTTACCCATTATTACCCTTTTCCCCACTGTTTTTACCTCTTCTTCTTCTTCCTATTTTTTTTAATTTTCGTCTTTTCCTACTTCTTATTCTTCCCTTACCACTCACAATTCCATCTGTTGCATATTTTTCTTAATAATTTTCTGCTTCCTCTTCAATTTCCTCTTATTTTTACTCCTCTCTGCCATCAAAATTATATTTTTGTGAGTTTGAAATCATCGCTAACCTCAAAATTGCAATCTATCTGCCTTTAGCATTCACATATTCCTGCTTACCCTTAATAATAGAAGTGCCGAAGACACAATGTAAGTGTGAATTTAAAAAAAAATAAGTACCCAAAAATTAATGAATGAAAACATTTTGTGTAATGCAATTAAAAAATAAAAACAACAACAATAATTTCCTTTCACTCAGCACGAGCGCACTTGAAAATTCAACTGCCAACATATGGAAGAAATTTAAATCCTAAAATCATAAGCCAGAAACCATGAACCATAAACGAACACGAAAAAAAATGCGCCCAAACCAATGGTTGTGAATGGTTGAGTGCCAATGTGCATGTGTGTATATGTGGCGCATGCATATGTGGGAGGTGTGGCAATTTTAATTAGATAGAAAAGGTAGATGAAAATAAAATATGACGCCATATTTGAAGGCAACCAAACAGAAAGAATTATGTACACGAAACGAATTTATTTAATGCGCTAAACGAATATACAAACAGACATACAAACTCAACATGTATGTATGTGGCAAGTGCCAACCGCACAACAAAACCACAAAGCTTCTAATTAGGAAGGTGGAGGTAGAAGAGGCATAGGCGTGGGCGTTTATACAAAAACTGGCGCATTCTACCCTCCCCGCAAGCACGCTTGCCGGCTTGTAATGTGAGCTAACAGATGTGCTCAACTGCCAACCAACATCCCAGCTCATCAGCTCATTGCGCTTTGTTGCTTTCATGGAAAAAAGCAGAGATATTCACACATGTCGACATACAAAGCTAAGCATGTGAGTGCCTATATTGTGAATTCATGAATAAACATACATAGATTAATGCATATGTAAGTAACTTCCTTGACACAAATACCTACATATACAAATATATATATACTTACATACTCACTTACATAGTTATCTGCTTATATCCGGCCGTTTTAATTAGTTTCTAAAGCTAATCAAATATTTTGCTTTTTGGCGTCTCTCGGCAATCTTAACCCACACACAAACAACACCCCAACCAACATCCCATTCATCCAGCCATCCTCTACCACAGCCACAAAAACTTTTCCTTTCTTTTCAGTTGCGTAACCAAAAAAGATCTTTTATGAAATGAAATTTCATGAGAATATATGATTCTTGGTTTTGATTCTCGGTTAAGTGAAATGTGAAAGTTTGTTTGTTTCTTTGTTTGTGTTTGTTTGAGCGTGTGTGTTCAGTTAATTTGCTTTTCGTTCCTCATAAGGCTTCCGGCCGCAGGCGCTTTTATAAGCGCCGTTTGGTATTTTGGTATTTTTGAAGTGTTATTTGTATTGGCATGAATTGCATTCCTATAGGGATATGTTACGTCAGTTAGCAGATGCCCTGTCGGAAAAGCAAAACCTTTTTCGCTAAAGTAATTTTCTGTGTGAGAAGATAATTCGAGCTGGAGATTTTAGTCACTTAGAGATCATTTACTACAAAAGCGTACCTACTAATAGTGACAGCAGCGGAAGAGAGATATCTCTCTGCTCTCCTGTGACTTTACATCCCGATCACTAGAATTGCAACTCTCGAAGTCCTCCGCGACCATATTTACGACACGGACGAAGTAGATTGGACTAGAGTTAGGTATACGGATAGGGAATATACCCATTCCTACCGTAAACAACAGTCCCAATAGTCTTCGCTCCCTCTCCGCGCATACGACCGCGACTGCCAACAAGTCTCAAAGCAGTAAAAAAATATTAAATGATTGCAACATATAAAGCAATTGGCCGGCAAACTCCAGGCCTGCCAAAACTGAGCCTTTCGAATAGTTACGGGTAATCTCCCGATGGCGTCGGAAAACCACTTACTCTGAAAAAAATACCCGTAGTTAAACCAACAACTTTCGGCTGTTGAATCTCCGTCTTTGATTCAACAGCAAAAGTATTTGTTTTTACAGCAAATTTTTTGATCCAACAATTTATTCAAAAACGGGCGTTGCTGATTCAAAAACTTGCTTGCCTTTAAAAAATTTTTTGTGAGAAAATATTTTTTTGTGAGAAAACCAACAAAAAAAATAATGATGGAGAGAAGATGAAGAGAAAAATCCAAAAAAAAGTTTATTTTTAGCAACAATTTTCTCCCCGTTGTTGATTTAAAGGCAAAAGTATTTGACCCAACAGTTTCCGTTGTAAACAAAACTAATGAGAACAATTTTTTTTAAATTTTGTTTTTACAATGATTCAAATAATTCATGGATTCCTTTTTAGGAAATGGAAGTATAAATAGGTTACTACAATTCAATATAATGTTGAATGTTCCACTATGTGATGATTGGATAGTATTTCAGGTTGATGTCATGGTTCGAATCCGGAGGAGAATATAAAATAAAGAAGAAAAATCAGAATAAGAAATAAAGATAGCAACCAGTGAATGATAAGAAGGAGAGAAGAATAGGAGAACAAGCGGAGGCTACATATTTGCAGTTGGGACCGGGGCGGAGAGAAGATGAAGAGTAAAATGCAAATAAAAATTTATTTTTAGGTGAAAATTTTTTCCAACAATCTCCGTTATTGACTTAAATCAACAACGCTCGCACCTTTGAAACAAGAACGGAGCGTTGTTGGGCACATTTCAACTGCGGAAAGTAGTTGATTTAACAGCGAAAGTCTTTAGATTTACAACGTTTTTTTTTCAGAGTACACCATGAGACACAGGTACTTCCAGTCAGCGAACCTAACATCATGCTAAACAAGCAGTTCCTGCTGGAATGCCACCGCAGGAGCCACTTCTTCACATACATACATACATACATACATACATACATACATACATAACTAATTATTTTCTATAAACGCACACATTTTCTTTTAAGACAAAACCACCTTCTTCGCCTTATGGCAGCTTTCTGCCACATGCTCATAAATATTTGGTTGCCCCGCTTTGTTGTTGTTGTTGTTTTTGCTGCTTTTCTACTTCGTTACGCAAGCAAGTAACGCGGCGCCAACTTTTGATATCTGCGCGTACTCAAAAATTTTAATGAAATCTCCTTGTTTATTTGCGTGTTTGTGTGTGTGTCGTGGTTCCTGGCAAATGCAACAGCACGCGCGTATTTATAGTTTTCAAGTTACGCTGTGGCACGTTTTATTTACATAATTTTATGTAATCCAATGAGTTACGCACATTTATGTATGCTTATCTGCATAAATAGAAGTTTTTGGTTTTTTGTCTAACTGAAGTTTTGTTGTTGTCAAAATTATAACTGATTAAGTTTAAGTGGTGATGTCATATGTGGAAGATTGGCTGTTATTTGAAAGGATTATTGCTGAGCAAATAGCTAATTTCTTGCTAGATTTGCTCTGAAATCTTATAGATCGCATATGACATGATTTGCTGTTTGTAAAGAGGTTATAAAGAATGGAGGCAGCCGGTATACCCCATCATCAGTTCCATATGTTAAACCTAGAAGTAGTGCCACTTGAAATTAACTAAAAGCAGCTCATTTGTACCACAAGTGACCGGTATTTCTACTCAGACAAAATTCGATAGAAACCCCATAGGAATAATTGTTATTGAAGCTCTGAGCTTCTAATTCTGCTCAGGAAGCTTTTAAAACTTTTTTACATATTTGAATAGCCTGGGTTAGATCAGAATGGGTAAAAGGTGTTTTAATGGCGCATCTCGTGGTTCTTTAACAGGTAGAAAGTGATGGGCGAGTCCGATATGTCTACCTAACCGAGAGAATCTCGATTGTCAATTGATACAAAAGTTGAATCGCTCTTCGAAAAACGATCGAGACATTTTTGCGATTGATTCGAATCAGAGTTTGTTTCGATTAGTTATGAGCCAGCTCAAGATATTTTAGGGTTGCTACGAAAGCGGGAGGAATCGTTTGGCGAGTCTCGGCTAGACTCGATTATGAATGAAAATTATTGGGAGATGTTATTGGGACATGTTTGAACAATCGAAAAAACACATCTTGGACTCACCCATCACTATTAAGAACAGCTAACCAACGAAGCCTCTGAATTTTTCGTTAAATCTTCTTCTTTCGTTAATTAATCTCTTTTTTCTCCACGTGTATTTTGGCTTAGTTGTTCTCACTGCATTAAACAATTTTCTAATCCTTTGCTTCCACTTTGGCAATCCCCAAATCGCTCAAGAATTAATCGGTCGGCTTCTATCACAAAAAAAAAAAAATGCCGTGTGACCAATTAACTATGCCTGTAATCCCACCAGAAATTCTTATTCTTAAGTTTCAATTCCTGTTTCGCACACAAATTTAACGCTTAATCTGCCGTTAAGTCAGCAACAAATAACTTAACTACACCAAAGAAAACAAAAACGCCAAAAAAGCTAAGAGGAAAATACAAAAAAAAAAAACATCTTTAATTTTCTCAAAACACAATCGCAACACGTTTTCCGGCATAATCGTATTCGTAATCATCATTACAACTTTATGCTAAAGTAATCGTTAAAGTTTTTCGCACTGGCCAAAAGTTTGGTTTTGGTTTTTTTTGCCTTTTTCCTTTTTATTTTTCCTTTTTCTTTTCCTTTTTCTTTTTCTTTTTCTTTTTCTTTTTCTTTTTCTTTATCTTTTTCTATTTCTTTATACCTTTTTATTTTTCTTTTTCTGTTTCTTTTTTTCCCCTTTTCTCCTCTTTCCTTTTTGTTTTTGTTTCCTTTTTGTTTTTTCTTCTTTCTCTTTTTCGTTTTCCTCGCTTTTGTTTAATTTTTCATTTATTTGTACTTCTGCCACAAAACATGATATTCATTTGTATGCCCGGTGCGGCAGATAAAAACTTTTTTTGCATTTTTGCTGTTTTTGTTGTTATTATTGTTGCTTTTATAGTGGCTATGGCTGTTGTTGCACAAGTGGTCACTCATGACATCGAACTTGCCGCACATCCTTCCGTCGTCTTTCCTGCCACACACTTATTTACTTTTCCACACAAGCGTCCTTTTCCTCTATCTTGCTGTCCTTTTGCCTTTCATCACTTTCCTTTTGTATCGAAACTATCCGGTCTAGGCTGCTCTGGTCATTGCTACTTCCTTTTTCAAGTTTCGAAACTTTCTTCCAAGCACTCGTACATGCATATCTACTCTTACCCTGCAGGGAACTCAATAACTAGTGCGTAAAATTTCTAGTTCCCAACTAGCGAAAAGGTGTCAAAAATGAACTGGTTCAATTGTAGTTAGACCTTCACCAGTTCAGAAGGAGTGAATTGATTTGTATGCAATTTCGAGGAGACAAAAATTCTATCAAAATTTTTCGTTCGTTCTATTGCCGTCGGCTTTGTATATTTCTGCAATTCTGAGATGTTTAGTGAAGCGTTTTATATAAAGAGTTTTCTATTTGCATCTTAACTTCTATGAAATGAAATGTTCCCCTAATTATGCTTTTCCGATCCCTCAGGCTTATTTTTATTTTTTTTTTATTTTTGTTTTTTAATATTTTTGTAAATTTTTACTAAATAAATAAATAAAAAAATTATTTAAAAAAAAAAAATATCATCCGCCTCGACACCGACAGGTTGATTGTCACACGCGTTAGCCAGTGTGCTATCGCGCCACTAGCATGAAGTGTGTCAAATGCTGCACTTAAGCGGCAGAAGTAAAACTGTAGAGTTTTTAGGTACTTGTAGTTAGTTCAGAACTATCGAAATTGTGCCAATAAGTGAACTAGTGAACTAGTGAAAACTGTAGAATTTAGTACTAGTTCGGAACTATCGAAAATGTAGTGCAGAGGGTGACAATTGACACCGCCTAGGACATCGCCGTGTTAAATTCGCCAGTTGATAACATGCAAAAGAGATTTAGCTCGCACTAGTAGTGTCGAAAAATGCACTAGAAGCGCCCTAGTTCGGAACTAGAGATTTTCCCTACAGGGTATATGTACATATATGCATGTATTTATTCTCATGTTTACTTTCTCGTTTATATTTCTCCCTTTTGCTTTGCCGCTTGTGGCATACAAAGATAAGCATTGCTCTCCATTGTTGTTGCTGGCGTTTGGCCGCTGGTCCGAGCTGAGTTTATAATATGAAAGTGTTGCACAAATTCATGATTACATACATAAATAGTCAGAAGTTGACGAAATGACCATCAGCATGGTAAGGTGAGTACACTGCGCCTCAAAATGAAATATGGAGTGTTCTATGTTGTATTAAGAATACTTCCCTTAGAAACAATTTGCATGAATGTTCAAAAATTCCTTTCGAAGTAGCAACGAGTTGAGCTTATTAAAGTTAACGAATAGTTTAACGATCTAATCTATTGAACGGTATTCTCTCGTCCACAATAGTGAGTAAATCGCTTCTCGTTATCGTAGAAAATCGATGAGGAGGAAAACACGCAATTATTAGCCCCATCTATATAATATACTAGGGCGAACAGCATTACTCCCACTGAAAAAATTTTCATTATTAAAAAAACTTCATATTTTACTTGCTAAAGATTATCATATTAGCTGGGTTACCTATAAAGCCGAATAAACATTAACTTTATGTTCGTGAGCGTTTGTTTAGTATCTAAGTACATAGAAGTTATAACAAACACACTGGCAATGCAAATTTTTCTACGGCAGATAAGTATGTAGATAGTTCCAACAAAACTATCGAACCATGAATATTCAGTAAAACTAAGTTCATACTCATGGTAGAGATTCATGAATACATACATACATATGTATGTATTTGTTCGTTCTATTATCTTGCGGATATTATCAATGACAAAGTTTTGTGGTACAAAAATTAAAGCAAAACAAAACAAAAAAAACAATAACAAAATATCTAAAACAACCTTCATTTCGTATTATTTTCTACTTATGCAGTTGCGGTTGGCTGGTTAGTTGGTTGTGTTTGTTCGTTGGTTGGTTGCTGTGGCGTCCTTGTTTTATTGTGATCCTTGTGTTGCAAGCAATTTTGTTGCAATAAACGAACTTTAAGTTTTCCCCTGTCGCTTTTGCTTATACATATGTATGTACATATACAATGTGTGCGTTAACTTTTTATCTCACTCGTGCTTGTAAATGAAAGTGTGAATACGTGTTGAATTTAGTAAAGGATTTAAGCATGAGAGTTAGAAAGTTGGAAAAATGGTGGGATTTGATAGAGATTTTTTATTACAAACTACGTTGGTCGCTAGGAAGTTCAGAACCTTAAGTGCATAGGTACGCTGTGAATACTAAAATAACTTTAACCCTTCTGTTACATTTAGGTCATTTGATGACCTTTTTTTGCTTAATTTTCTCATAAATGCTAATATGAACAAAATTTTAGAATTTCCCTCAATGTATTTCTGTATTGAGGAAAATCCTTTCGCAAAAGCATAAAAAGAAGGATTTTGCATTATGAAACAAGTGGTAACATCAAGAGTTACGTGTGCGCCCCTTCAGGTCATTCAGTGACCGTCAGTGTTATTTTGTGCGTAAAAGCTGATTTTTATTAAATTCGTATAAAAATGAAAGAGTGACAGCTTCGGTAAGTATTTTAACTCCAATATTTTATTATTTGTGATATATTTGCAGATTAATATATGTATGGTTTAGAGCCAAATCGCCTGACACAAAGCCAAATAGAGTGTACCATTGATAATCATGTGGATGTTGATGAGTGTAGTGAAGTTGAGGGCGAAGACAATATAGTCGATTAGTTTGAGCCCGATGGTTCTTCTTACGAATATGCAGGAAGTTATAACGACGCTGTGGTGCAGTGGGGTAGAGTGCTCGCCTGCTATGCCAGAGGTCTCGGGTTCAAACCACGGTCCGAGCCAAACAAATTTTTCTAATTAGTAAAAATCCAATTATTGGGTTTTTTAAGAGCAGCGGTCACCTGTCGGCAGTGGGCGGCATACCCTCCGAGAGTATTTCTGCCATGAAAAAGCTTCTCACAAAAAATGCATTCGCCGTTCGGAGCCGGCATAAAACTGTAGGTCCACCCAATTAGTAGGAAAAACAAAAAGGAGCACACCTCGAATTGGGAGAGAAGCTCGGCCAAAAAACTCGTCAGAGTTATAATAGCGCCATTGTATTATTATTATTATATTATTATTATTATAACGACGAATTAATTGACCTTGTATTGGAAAATGAAGGTAGTACCCACTCCCGTGTATTATTCCACAGATAGAATTATTGAGTGGTCGACGTAGCCGATTAGGCAGAAAAGTGGTAGGACCACAATAGAAAATATAATTTACCGAAACAGCTTCTATAATTCTACAAAATCAGAAGTGCATACAACTGACCAACTTGTTGAAACATATGCATACAAAAGACAAACCAATGTATGGACAAAATCGTACAGAGTTACCGTTTCCACAATCTTTGGTCTTGAACATAAAAATTAAAAATATATTAAGTATATGCATTGAAATAAGTGTATAAACCGATAAATAATCAATTGAACAAATACATTTTGAAAATTTCCATTGAAATTATACTTCCATATCGATATATATGAAAAACACAGGTAAGGTCATTCCGTGACCTTAATGTCACATGCGTAAGTTTTTTTGAATGTAACAGAAGGGTTAATTTCGAAAATAAACGAATCAGTCTCTCAGGTTTAGATTCACTTATTTTCAATGTCTATCTTTTACTTCAACTTAACTTACGCTTAAATTAGTTTTATTGGGCAATCGTGTTTATTGTTCAAGGTTGCATACCTGAAAGTAAAGAAAGGGAACAATTGTTTATAAAAATATTTATATTATGTTTAAATAAAATAAAATATGTATGTATGTTAAAAAAAATTGTTTTTCTTTTAAGAAAATGTTTATTTTAATTCAAATGAGCTCTACAGAACTCTATAATATATGTATATAGAACTATAGTATCTAAATGACATTAAAAAGAACCGTATGGGGTTTGCCGTGAAACACTGTCTGTGAACAATGAGCAGCACGTCTCCAAGAAAGAATCTCATTGCAGCTGAGCTGAAAATAGCAGAAATCCAATGAGGAATCACCCTTGCCAACAAGTTCTACTTGCGACTAAGTAGGCAATTGAGAAGTTAACTCCTCCCTCGGCGAAGAAAAATCACATTCTACAAGTCGCTCATCAAACCCATCGTGCTACTTATATGTGACGCCGAAACAGGGATGATATAAAAATTACACGAGATGGCACTTCGAAAGAAAGTTCTACGGGAGTGTTTTTCCGACAGGGTAGCAATACGATATATATTGGAACGATTTTCCGTCATACTTTATAGATTTGGTCTTGAGACAAACTGGTTTCGGCAAAGTGCCATCTTCAGTGTGGCTTTCGTTTGAGAACGCTTAAGATGTCACCTTGCCGAAAATAGTTTATCTCAACAACTCAATTGACAAGGGATGACGGAAAATCGTTCCAATATATGTACATTCTACGAAAATTTTGTTAGCCTTTATGGAAGGAGATTTAATGATGAGTGTTACGTACACTCAAAAAAAAATTTCTCTCGATCAAAGACATAATTTTCCTTATTTTGAACACGCGTCCCAATACAAAATTTTCTTTATTTTGTGTAAATTTTCTCAAAAATGTGGAAAAAAACATAAAAAAAACATTCAAACAAATTCGTTGCCATGGGGATTTGTATGGGAATTTAATTTCTCAAAATTAAAGAAATCAAGTCTTCAAAACAAGGAAAGTTGGGAATGGAATGGCGCTTAAAGAATTTTTCATTATTTTAATGTATGAATTTTTTCAAAACAAGTATATGAAACCATGGTAACGCATGTAACAACAATAATTTATAAACCTTTTAACATGTTTTAAGGAAAATTTACTCAAAACAAAGAAAGTAGTGTTCAAAATAGGTAAACAATTTCTTTGACCCCTCCATATATTTTTTTTCTCTCAGTGTAGGCATCGACATATGTACATATTTCAGCGAATAGGCATTCAGCTGCTCCTTGGCTAGGTTATGCCATGAGGATGAATCAGGATATTTATGCAGCACAGAAAGTATTTCTACACTGAAAAAAAAAACAACTTACTCTGATTATAGCAAAGTGGTAATGATTCGGCGCTAATGACATATTTTCATTGTTTCGATGTGAAATTTCAGGAAATCGAGATTTTTTGGCAATTTCTTTCCTAATTTTCTGCACTGAATTCCTCGCCGGCTTAGTTTATGTCAAGATCAAAATGAACATGGTCCAATTTCTGCTATTGCTTTTCCATTAAAGTGAAAAATAGGAGGGAGAGCGGGAGAGTGTATTTGACCATGGTAATTTTGATTTTGGTGTAAGCTGGGCTCTTGTTGCCCTTTTTGTGCAATTTCTAATTGATTTGCTATTACATCACTTTTGGCTCCACTCCTCTTCCTCTGCATTTTCACATACATTTACACCGCCAAATCTGCAAAAAACCCCAATCAAATTGCCACGCTTGGCTGATTCGTAACCGTTTTATATCTTCAAAGTAAATATTTTGGTTTGTTTAAGTTGCATTACTAAGACAGCTAAATATAATTGGCAACACTCACTTGCTTTATTGCTTAAGCGTTACCAATTCAATTCTGTAACTGAATTGTGCTTATTTTTACTTTTTTATTTTTTTATTTTTTTTTATTTTTTTGTATTTTTTTTGGTTTTTTGTTTCTATTTATTTGCCTTTTTTTGTTGTTTCTATTTTTGCCATCTTTTTTTGTTGTTTTTGTTGTTGTCGTTAAGTGAAGCGAAAGTGGAACTTTTACGCTTTGGTGGTCAACCGGCAGCTATAAAAAAATGGCATCAAAAAGTTGGCAACCCACATTCACATAGCAAATGGCACGTAACATCACTAGTCGTAGTTACTTTTATGTACATATATCTATAAATGTAAGTATGTAGATATGTATGTACATACATTATACATACATATGTATGTAAGTATGGATTTGCAATAGTACTTATTTTAGCTCTCCCTTTTTGGTCTTTGATGATTCTTCCGTTTTTTGCTACTTGACTGCATTTCAATTTTCTAAGCGCACTCAAGCAATTTATGCGCAAATATGTATGTTTTAATTTATTTACACTAATGCGCAAAATAAATGCAACGCTTTTAAATTAAGTTAGCGCATTTTTTTGGTATTTTTCTAAACACACCTAAATGGCAGAACGAGTCGCACTGTTGTGGTTTTCTTCTTCTTCCGACCTTAAAAAAACGCTGCAACTTGCTAAACAACTACTTGCTTGCTTATTTGCAACCCTGGTATCAGCTATCAAAATTAAATGTTGTGAACGCGAAAAATAAATATATGTATTAATAAATTTTGCATTAAATACATAAATAGAACCAAACATATATTTTCATATAGCGAAGCAAAAAACAAATGTCAAATGAAACAAAATGAGTATTTAATTATGCACTTTTAGGTGCTATTCACAATAGTTTCATTCTGTTACTTTGCAACACTGTTGTTGAGGTCGACAAAGTGCTAAGCGCTTTCAACTATAACTCCCTTAACCAATGGAACTAGCTTAGTTTTTGTTCTTGAGATCCATGTTATTCGCTAAGCTAGCTAGTGTTTTTTTTGCTGGAATTTACTTGCAAAAGAAAGCGGCTTGTTTAGCTAATTGACAAGTATGATGCTTGCTTGCTGCTTTGTTATTACGTTAGTGCTTTTGCTTTGCACATCACTGTATCCCTTTGATATCTTTTTTGGTTATTTACAGTGTTTTTTTTTCTACTCCTTATAAATCTACTTAGTTAGTGTAAGCGTTTGCATTTATATATTTATATTCTTAATTGTACGTAAATATTGCTCGTCTGCTTGCATGGCTGGTTGGCGGTTGGCTGGTTGGATGGCTGGCTAACTGCCCTCCCTCCACACTTACTCTGCTTACACACTTTACTAGTACTAACTGATTGTTGCTTGTTGCTTATGTTACGGTGATTATGAACGATGATAAGAATAATAGAATATTTTGACCCCGATTATGGCCTTTTCTGACTCCAGTCTGGGCACTCTTGCGGGCGCCCATTTATACCAAACAGCTCGTTTATTTCAACATTTTTGTGCTTTTCAAGTCAAACTCTTCCTTGGAGCTTCAACGCAATTCCCTCGCGATGCCAAAACGAACTTTGTTGGTTGTTTTTTGTTTGTTTTATTGCTTTGTTGTTGTTTTTTGATTTTTGTTGTTTTTGTTGTTGTTATTGTTGTTCCTTTGTTGTTGTTGTTTCTTTGTTGTTGTTGCTGTTGCATGTTGTCTTTATGTGTGTGGTTGATGTTTGTTGTTTGATGATGATGATGATGGTCGGTGGCAGCAGCCAGCACAGCAAGCAACCAACCAACTAACTAACTAACAAACCAGGTTGAATAAGTCAAACACCAAAATGCCATGAATGGCCAACAACAGCAATAATAATATCAGCAACAACAAGCAATAGTGAGACAGTCAGCTAGCGAATACACCGACCACCACACAAAATCATTCAACTCAAGTGATGAGGGCAATAATTCATTAAAACTTACTTACTTACCAAAAGTATTGTTCTTTTTTTGTTGTTGTGGTGTGAGTTGATTTTTTGTTGTTAGTTTTTGATTGCTGTTGTTGTTGTTATTATAGATGTTGCTCTTTGTTTATAAACATCACTAGCAGCAGCAAGAAAAGCTCAAAGCGTCGATGATGTTGTCTATGCGCGCTCGAATGAGTCCGAGTTTGTGTGTGTCTCTCCACGAGTCCGGCGTTTTTTGGCTATTTACTGCCACCGCCGCTTGGTTGGCCGCAACGGTAAGTGCCACAAGAACTTGAGCAAGCACAACAACAACAACAACAACCAACAACTGTAATAGCAAGCAGTTCGCGCCGTTAGATGGACAAACGGCAGCCGCCGCCACCGCCGCCATCTGTACAGCAACAATCGCGGCAATAATAAATAATATTCTGCCATTTATTGTTTTCTGGAATTTTTATGATTTTTGCTTTTGTTTTTGTTGTTGGTTTTCTGTTTTGCTGATTTTCCATTATTCACATATTTTTCGCTGTTTGCTACCACCTTATACCTAATAATTTTGTGCTTGTGCTGCCATATCTGCGGCGATTTGCTTGGTTTGGTTGGTTGCTTAGCTTTGTTTTTTTTGTAATTGCTACCAGCGCTACTTTTTGTTTGACGTGCTGTATGCGGGCGCAATAAAAGAGCATTCGTTTAAATAAGCAAAGTGGAAAAATAAGAAAAACTATTACAAATATTATACCCAGCTGCTGATTTTTATCACAGTTCGACGCTGAGCTTGTTGTAATTTCGCTTATAATTCATGTGATGATTCAGAGTGAATCGCCTTCGATTTAGAGAGTTCCCGCTGCAAATTCTTTGTAATAAGCTTATTTGAAAAAGCACATTGGGTTATATTAAAACAACAACATCAACAAAACCATATAACTAACCAAAATTGGTTGAAGTGCTCTTGTAGCGCAGTTCAGAAGTTCATTGTTGAAGTTAAGCTTCAATGCGTTTAGCTACCTGCAGCAGCCAGCCACAGCCAGCCAGAGCCAGAGCCAGCCAGCATGCAGCAGACAGAAAATGAGAAAAAAAGAAAAATTATGAAAAACCACAATAGCAACAACACAGAAAAGTAGAAGTGCTTTCAGAGTTTCTACGCAACAACTTTACAGGATTTATGTACATTAGAGTGCGTTTAAAATTCAAATTAACGATATTTTACTGTATCGCCTTCTCAATCTGTAGTAACATGGTCAAAGATATCACACATAAATTTTGGTCCCGATTGGTGGCGGTTAAGGCGTGGCGCATTGAGGTCAAAGTTCAGAAAACTCTCTGGAGGCTCAACAAATCAAAATATATTTTTGAATTATCTAATACCCAAAATTAATGCTTCTATACCCAATGATAACAAATATAAATTTTGGTCCTGATGGATGACAGTTTACTGGTGTTTCAAGGGAGTCAAAGTTCAGATTACCATATGCGACACTAAAAATGTAAGTCTTCTATGGCAATCTGAACATTGACCCCCTTAAAACACCACTAAACCGTCATCAATCGGAATCAAAATTTATATTTATTATTCTTGGGTATAGAAGTATTAATTTTGGGTATAAGATAATTAAAAAAATATTTAGATTTTTTCACCCTTCATAGAGTTTTCTGAACTTTGACCTCAATGTGCCACGCCTTAACCGCCACCAATCGCGACCAAAATTTATGTGTGATATCTTTGACCATGTTACTACAGATTGAGGGGGCGATACAGTCTTTTTATGAACTTTTAAATTTTTCATACAAATTAAAAGCACCCTAATGTACATACATACCCACATGGGTTAATAACTACAGTTAGCTCTACTGCCAACGTCACTACCTATGTACGTATCTCGCCGCTCACTACTCGCTACTCCCTACTCGCCACTCGCCGCTTCTCAACGCTTGACGCTTGAACTGCACACACCACATAGAGAGGAAGCTGGTGTCTGGGTTATGCGGCGGCAATGGCTAAAATAAGAGTAAGAGTTTGTATGTGTTTTTCAAGTTGCATTTTCCGGAAATATGCCAGGTGTATTTTTCATTGCGTGTAGACGCACTTTAACTCACTTTTATGGTTGGAAATGTTGTTGTTGTTATTTATTGTTTTTTTTTTCTTTTAGCAAATCCGCTGAGTTGTTAACATTTTCCGGCAATAACTAATGCCAAGTAAGATGCCTTTTAATCGTCAGCAACGTGGAAGGCGGTGGAAGAGAGAAAGGAGAAGAAAGCGGTTGGCGGTACTAGATTGTGCAAACGAAGTGGCCTGGCGGTGTTAAGAGGCTGAAAATTTATTGGATTAGTGCATTAGAAGTTTTTTGAAGTGATCAATTACATGGCGGGTAAATGAGTTTTTGAAAATCAGAAAAAGTTCTATTGCAACACTCAAAGTTTTGATTGAGAAGCCAAAGAGCAAGAATTATGATGGCGTAACTTGATATAAATGAGAATATGCATGTGAATATGAATATGAATATGAATATGAATATGAATATGAATATGAATATGAATATGAATATGAATATGAATATGAATATGAATATGAATATGAATATGAATATGAATATGAATATGAATATGAATATGAATATGAATATGAATATGAATATGAATATGAATATGAATATGAATATGAATATGAATATGAATATGAATATGAATATGAATATGAATATGAATATGAATATGAATATGAATATGAATATGAATATGAATATGAATATGAATATGAATATGAATATGAATATGAATATGAATATGAATATGAATATGAATATGAATATGAATATGAATATGAATATGAATATGAATATGAATATGAATATGAATATGAATATGAATATGAATATGAATATGAATATGAATATGAATATGAATATGAATATGAATATGAATATGAATATGAATATGAATATGAATATGAATATGAATATGAATATGAATATGAATATGAATATGAATATGAATATGAATATGATACCGCTACTTTGAGTTCGAAACCCTAAGACCGTCATCGACAGGCCAAAGCTTGCGAGCATACTTAGTGTAAGAACGCACGCACAGAGCACCAGTTGCTCTCACCAGACGCCCAGGCTTATTTATTAAATGTTTGCATGTGTGGAAATTCCGACCCCTGCTCGTTACGCTCGATTTGAATCATCCACGATTCTGCAGTTCACATATAAAGCAATTAAAGATGAAATACAATGTAAATATTGTTCAATATCTTCCCCAAACAATACCAATGCCAAAAGTTAATATCGCTCATCATTTACGTGCATGTATATTTACCAAAAATTTATATGATTGTATCATTGTATCAATAAGTAAATAAATTAGCTCTGTCAGCAGTTGGAATGCGACTTATTTCAACAACTGGGGAACGGTAGCGAAAAAAATTCGAAAGTCCGACTCCACCTACTTTGAAAAATTATAGACTCACGCTCCGCCCTTATTTAATTATGTACATATATGTATAAATAACATATGTGCAGATGTACATATCTACATATGACTCGTCCGATACAAAAATGATATAAGAACATATATTTTCGTGTTTCCGTTCGAGCTGCTGTCGCTGTTGCTGATATTCGTACATTTCGTACTCATAAATAAGGATCGCGCACAAGTAAATGAAGTCATTAAGCGCACTAACAGTTCGAGACAAGCAGAAAAAAGAAAAAGAAATGACACGGAGGCGGCAAAATATAACGGGATAACGTGTAACATTTCATTACTTCCTCTCGAAAACCAAAAGGAAACCAAACCAAAGGAAAAGACAAACAAAAAGCCGCAGCAAAATTAAAAGACTAAAAACACGCACATAAATAACAACGACAACGAAATGAAGAAATGATATATTTAAGTCGACAATGAGAACGAATTCTCGTTCGAAAAATATAATGGAAAACAACTTTATTAATGTCAACCACAAACAATAAGAAGCGTATGCACATATGGATGTGTATGTGTTGGTTTAATGGAGGGGAAACACGTGAAAAATAAAGAAAAAAAGTGCACAACAACTGCAAGAAATCATTTAATTTGCGGCAACAAATGCGCGAGCAAGCGAGCGATGGCTGCCGCGAAATTTACACAGCAAATTTAATTAACCCAATTAACCATAAAGATGAGGTTTTGTCTTTGAAAAAATCTATTAAAAAAGTTTAGTATTCTCCTTCGTAAACATATGTAGATATATACATACATATGTATGTAGTAGGTATTTATCAGATTTGACATATATATATCAATTTTTTCACTCTTTTCAGAATTCACACTGCTTTTAAAACTGTTGCACAAATACATTTTTTTGTTCTTAAACCGATCTGTGTATTGCTGGTGCGGAGGGTGATCGGGATGAAATAGAGCCTCCTAATGGCACACATTTGTCAAAGACGTGTCTGCAACTGTTCTTTGCCTATTATAATTCGAGCCGGATCTCACCTTTCAAACTGTTCGAATAATACCTACCTTTTTTTCGTTGAAGTCATCTCAGCTACTCGTTTCTTCGGCTCGTGTACGTTTGGGGTAGAGAAAACAAGTAAGGAAGCCTAAGTTCGAGTGGAATCGAACATTAGATACTCAGCTGTATGCTTTCATTGTTTGTTTGCGTTTGATGGAAACACGGCGTAGGTACTTTATATAAATCGAGTGCTGCATAAAGTGGGCGTAGCCACGCCCATTTTCTAAATTTTTATCAGTCATCCAACTAAGCTTATGAATATTATTCTTTGTGCAAAATTTCATCCCTTTATGAGTTACAAAGATGTCACGTTACAAATTCCCAAAGGGTGTTCCAGAAATATCTTTGTTAAAAAGTAGGCGTGGTCATAAACCGATTTCAATAAATTTTTGCGTGTCCATTAACACAAGTTATAAAAGTGTATAAACCAAGTTTCGTCATAATATCTCAATTATTTGTCGAGTTATGGGCTCCGAAATCTCGTTGATTCCTTTGTCTGAAAAGAGGCGGTGCCACGCCCATTTTCCGAAATTTTTCTATTTTTTGTTTCCCATCTATTGTAGAACTCATGCCACAAAATTTCAATGAATTATCTTTATATTTGGCAAAGATATCGCTTAAAATGTTTTTATTAGGCCACTTTATAATACCCATATATATAAGTGGGCGTGGTCGTCAACCGATTTCGCTAAAATTTTTAACATGTATTACTACAAGTAGTGAAAGTGTATACACCAAGTTTCGTCATAATATATCGATTATTTGTCGAGTTATGGGCTCAGAAATCTCGTATATTCCTGCTTCTAAGAGGAGGCGGTGCCACGACCATTTTCCAAAATTTTTGTATTTTTTGTTATATGTCCATAGTTGGACACCTTCCATAAAATTTCAATGATATATCTTTATATTTGACAGAGATATCGCTTAAAATGTTTTTATTAGGTCACTATATATAAAAGTGGGCGTGGTCGTCAACCGATTTTGGCAATTTTTCGTCAAAACATTTGCCTAAGTAAGTATATCACGCCTACCAAAATTCACCGATATATCTTCAACGGTTTCTGAGTTATGAATCATAAAACTTTCAATGTTTGCCCCTTAATAAGTGGGCGTGGCACCGCCCATTTTCCAAAATTTCATCATATTTCTTCATAAGGGCCTGAGCTCAATACGTGTGTGAAATTTTATCACTCTAGCTCTATTAGTGACTGAGATACAAAATTTCCGATTTTTACTATATAGGGGAGGTGGGCGTGGTCATGGTCCGATTTCGCCCATTTTCAATACCATCCGTTCCTGTCTTGATACCAACTTACATTTCAAATTTCATCAAAATATCTCAATTTTTGCGCGAGTTATCGTGCGTACAGACGGACAGACGGACAGACGGACGGACATGGCTCAATCGATTTCTCTTTTCACCCTGATCATTTTGATATATATAAGTCTATATCTATCTCGATTATTTCATTCTGTTACAATCCACCGTTAGGAAATCAAAACTATAATACTCTGTGTACTAGTACAGCTGAGTATAAAAAGAGGATGAAGCTTAATCTCCCAATAAGACATATTTTAAGAAGAGATATAACTTTGGTGCCTTTTCTAGCTCTTGATTTCATATTGTCTTTCAACTTTTTGGACAACCCCCTCTTTTCGAATATCTCAGCTACTCGTTTCCTCTGTTTCTATTCCTGTTGGTTTCTTTATAACGGAACTGAATGTTACCATCACTTACAGGGCGTTCTTTGAATGCGTCTGAAATACTAATCCAGTTGCTCTAAAACTACAAAAGAAGGTTGTGGGGCAAAAGCTCAAGGTTGCGCCGATATTAAATATCAAAAATTTAATGATGGTCCTTATAACAAAGGGACTAGATCTCACTCGGCAATGAAACTGAAAACCCTGATAGAGGTTTCGAAATGAGTTTTTTTCCACTTCAGGAAGTGAAATGAATTTGGGGAAATCGTAATTGAAGTTGTTTTTGTTGTAACTGCAAAAGTTATTCCCAGAGTTCTTAGAAGTGCAGCCCCAGCGGCAATCTTTTGTCGATTATATGTATGTATATTCGGCTCGTTCTGGTTCTTACTTTGATCCCACTTCTGTGGAAATGAATACTAAATATTCTCTAATGTGATTTAGTTGGGTTTTACATAAATTATAGAGGACTCTTACTCCTTTTTTTCTTAGATTTGTCTGAGTAAAGATGAAGAAGTCTACTCGTATACTTGATTAATGTTTTACGCATTCTACTCTGCAAGTAAAACGGTTTAGCATAGCTTTGAATAAGTTTAAAGTTAGGGTCATTCAAGTCCCACGATTCTCTTATGCAGACTTTATAACAAAATTTTGAAAAATAAAAGCGAGGAACCAATTTAACACCTCAAACACATCATAGAGCTCCTTGGGTACTCGCACCCCCTCCACGGGGTTAACTGGGTTAAAAAAAATGCCCAAGGCGTACATGCATACACTTTCTGCAAACGAATGTACATGCTTAAGAATTTAATAACTTCCATATGCACACTTGCACTCGCATTAAAGCAATTTAAGGAGCTTCAATGGCAATTTTCGGTCCACAACGCGATACCGTGATGCGCAAGCGACGCCAGATGGTGCGAGGGGCATTTATGTACTGGAAAGTGCTATCCAATAGCGGAAAACAGGCAGGCTGACTGGAAGGTATGTACGTAAATACATAGTAAACAGAAACAAGTTCCTTTGATACTACCAAAACAGGCAGTCATAAATTTGCATATGCAGCCGGCAACAACAAAAAGCAATGTAAAGAGCACAATAAACAAAACAAGCAAAAAAAAAGCGAAAAGAGTTACGTACAGCAGCTGCAATAGCCGCGGCGGCCAAGCTAGTGGCAAGTTACATACAAACATACTTATGCACATTATGCAGGTAGAAGAGGATGCTGAACGCATATTTGTTTGATTAAGTTGAATGAGATGGGGGCAGTAAGCTGACAGAGCGATGGCGCGCCGACCACGTCAATACGCGTGGTCGACTTCGACTGAATGGCTGGTTGGTTGGTTGGTTGGCGACCGACCGCAAGTCAAAGCAAAAAGCGCTGCATGCAATATGTGAGCGAGAGGAACTGGAAGGGACAAAGCGTTTTTGTTTGTTGCACAAACAGACACTTTGGCGCAACAACAACCCTGCAAAAAATGCGATCACTCCGGGATACATCCGGGACAACTCGCAAGGGAGCATGCGATTACTACCCATTTGTATCTCTTTATATGGGTTGAAGTGTTCTCTTTTGTTTGAGCATGTCCTATGAAGAGACTAATTGTACCCAGTTTGTACCCGAACGGGTAGCAAAAGCGCACAATTGTACCCGTTTTGTACCCGAACAGGTAGCAAATGCGACACATCCGACTAATTGTACCCGTTTGATACCCTTTCGGGTACAATTCGTCTACAATTAGTATACATATGTACCCGTTCGGGTACAATTGGGAACAATTGTAGACTAATTGTACCCGAAAGAGAGCGCTCCCGGACAAATCTTTTTAGAGACTCGTCGCACACTTTTTTACAGGGAAGCGATAGCAGCGCGTGTGGAAATATGTTAGTTGTGTGTGTAGGCTACCGGACGTGCAGCGTTTGGCGATATGACTGGTGTGGCGGAAAGGCTGCTGAATGCCGACGCGGAAAGTGTTGTCGCCGCTGCGGTCGCCATTGTCTCGTTGGCGCAAAGGTCGCCTAGAGGGGAAGCACATGCGACATACGAGGGTAAGCGGTTCATGCGTTTCAATGTCGACTTAAGTATTAGAAATTCAGCCTAAATAATATAAAAAGCCACTGAGGTGTTATGCACTATTGGGGGTGTATAAGGGAAGAAAGAGAGATACACATATAAGCTATACAAGCCTCCTTTGTTGGGTCTATGTTGCACTAAACTTGTTACCCTTCAGACCATAACCATAAACTAGAACTAATTTGGCCCTATAAAAAAAAAGTTTAAGCATTCAGCACCTCTGCGTACTTGAAATTGCTATAAATATTCACCAAGGCAGCGCACGATTTGCCATGTGATTAATAAAATGCTTTTTTTTTTTTTTAAAAAAGCAAGAAATTGCACATAAAAGTGTGGCACAATTTTTCTTATTGTTTTCTTATTTTACTAGCCATCATTATCATCGGCACAATTTCGATTCAGAGAAATGCAAGGCATTTAGCTATTGTTTGTTGTGGCATGTGGCACACTTTAAGCCACAATCAAATTATATAAAGAAATGTCTGACTCCACCGAACTCCGCTTTCAAGCCCAACAACTATGGAAGTTGCTATAAGCCATAAATAGCCACTTGAGCGGAAATTGCCAAAGTCTAAAGTCATAAAAAATCGACAGCGAACAGCAGGCCAAGCAACTCAGCCAACAAACAAAAGCATGGCATGGCGCATGCGCGCAGCAGCAACAATAAACAATAAATACCGCAATATTTTTGCGAAATAAGTTTCGCTCCTAAGCTCTGTCTGTGTCTAGGTACTTTAAATGTGCAACAGCTGCATGGCTTTTGGTCTGTGCAGCCCGAACATCAACTGAATAATAGCTCAGGTAATCGATACTGTACCCAATGATACACACACACACACACACACACAAACACACAGATACTCGTAGTTCATCGCTCGCCGGGCAGGCGGTCATTGCAAATTAATAGTCGCAATTTTTATTTTATTACCTTGCCATACCATGCCAATGAAGGCAGTCAGTTAGTGTGCCATTTGTAATTCGTTAGATTGTCATCAAACACAACAAAAGATGGTTTATTCGTTTAGATTTTCGCTTATGTTTTTTGTTGGTTAGCGTAATAAACCCGCTGACCGAATTTTTGTTTGGAGTTAGCGGAAAGCAAAGGGTAATTTGTTTTAGGCAATCGTAGGCAAATGGATGTACATATGCACATACATGTTTATGATCGATTATGTGTATACAGTAATGTCTTTATAGCATAGTATCCGAATTCTATAATTAAAATACGCTGAAGTAGCAAAGAATAAGATTATCAACCGCAAAGTGGAGTCGAAGTAGTGAAGTCAACAAAAGTTTGTCACTAAAATCATCTTGTGAGGAACATGTAAGCACAGAAATTGATACTAAAAGTCGAAGTGAAATCGAAATTGAAATTATGATCGAAAAGAAGTCGAAATACAAATTCAAATCAATATTCAATTTTGATGTCGAAAATGAAAATGAAAGCGAAGTAGAAACAGAAACAAAAACAGAAACAGAATCGGAATCAGAGACAGAAGCAGAGACAGAAATAGGAACAAAAACAGAAGCAAAAACAGAAAAAAACAAGTAAGGAAGCCTAAGTTCGAGTGGAATCGAGCATTAGATACTCAGCTGTATGCTTTCATTGTTTATTTGCGTTTGTTCGATATAGGGTGTACTTTATATGAAACGAGTGCTGCATAAACAGGGCGCAGCCACGCCCATTTTTAAAATTTGTATCAATCATACAAATAAGCATATAAATATTATTGTTAGTGCAAAATTGCATCCCTCTATGACTTTTAGTTACAAAGACTTCACGTTACAAATTCCAAAAGGGTTTTCCAGAAATATCTTTGTTAAAAAGTAGGCGTGGTCATAAAACGATTTCAATACATTTTTGCGTGTCTATTAACACAAGTTATAAAAGTGCATAAACCAAGTTTCGTCATAATATCTGAGTTATTTGTCGAGTAATAGGCTCGTATATTCCTTTGTCTAAAAAGAGGCGGTGCCACGCCCATTTTATAAACTTTTTTTATTTTTTGTTTCCGGTCTATTGTAGAACTCATGTCACAAAATTTCAATGAATTATCTTTATATTTCACAGAGATATCGCTAAAAATGATTTTATTAGGTCACTTTATAATACCCATATATAAAAGTGGGCGTGGTCGTCAACCGATTTTGGTAATTTTTCGTCCACACATTTGGCTAAGTAAATATAGCACGCGTACCAAATTTCATCGATATATCTTTAACGGTTTCTGAGTTATGGCCTATAAAACTTTCAATATTTGCCCTTTAATAAGTGGGCGTGGCACCGCCCATTTGCCAAAATTTTTATACTTTTTGTTTTATGTCCGTAGTTGGAGTCCTGCCACAAAGTTCAGTGACAGATCTTTATATTTGACAGAGATATCGCTTAAAATGGTTTTATTAGGTCACTTTATAATACCCATATATAAAAGTGGGCGTGGCCGTCAACCGATTTTGATAATTTTCCGTCGAGACATTTGTCTAAGTAAGCAAATAACGCATACCGAATTTCATCGATATATCTTCAACGGTTTCTGAGTTATGACATATAAAACTTTCAATGTTTGACCCTTAATAAGTGGGCGTGGCACCGCCCATTTTCCAAAACTTCATCAAATTTCTTCATAAGAGCCTGAGCTCAATACGTGGGTAAAAGTTTATCACTCTAGCTATATTAGTGGCTGAGATACCAAATTTCCGATTTTTTCTATATAGGAAAAGTGGGCGTGGTCATGGTCCGATTTCGCCCATTTTCAATACCAACCGTCCCAGTCTCGATACCAACTTGCATTTCAAATTTCATCAAAATATCTCAATTTTTACGCGAATTATCGTGCGTACGGACGGACGGACGGACAGACGGACGGACATGGCTCAATCGATTTCTCTTTTCACCCTGATCATTTTGATATATATAAGTCCATATCTATCTCGATTATTTCATTATGTTACAATCCACCGTTATGAAATCAAAATTATAATACTCTGTGTACTAGTACAGCTGGGTATAAAAAAATAAAAGCCAAAATAAAAACAGAAACAGAAACAAAAACAGAAACAGAAACAAAAACAAAAAATAAAAATAGAAGAAAAACAAAAATCGAAACAAAAATAAAAATAAAAACAGAAACAAAAACATAAACATAAACATAAACATAAACAGAAACTGAATCAAAAAAAAATAAAACAAAAATAAAAATTAAAACAAAAACAGAAACAGAAAGAAGAACAGAACAGAAACAAAAAGCAAAAACAAAAAATAAAACAAAAACAAAAACCGAAACAAAAATAAAAACAAAAATAAAAACAGAAACAAAAACAGAAACAGAAACAAAAACAAAAACAGAAACAAAAAAAAACAGAAACAAAAATAGAAACTGAAACAAAAATAAAAAGAGGAACAGGAGGGAACTTGAAATCGAGATCGAGATCGCGGTTAAAATCAACATATGTTCCCAGATCTAGGTATGTAGCACTGTCCACTGTCCACTGTCCACTTTACAAAAATGAAATCAATTCATAGATCTCGATCTATATCACCTATACCCTGAATATTTGGCGTTTTCGTTTCGCCATCAAATAAGCGAGGTCGGATCGAACAAAAATGTTCGAACCCATAATGAGTAGTAGCCATACTCGCTAACTGGCCGATAAAAATTTCCCTCTGCTCGCTATCATTCACCTATAAATTTGGCAGATAGAAATTTATAGCGAGCAGAGAAATTGTGAGTCGAAAGCGGCTATTATTAGTGTAGAATCTAAACTCAAAACCAGAGATGTAGAATAATTATTATTTCATTTTCAAATTATAAAAAAGTCTCACAAATTTCCTTCCGAATCATAAAAGTCTTTTGTCAATATTTTTTTTCTGATGAAAATGATAAAAATCTTCTATAATTATTATTCAGAAACTTATATTTTAAAAATCTTTCCATAATAGTTATTTCAAATATATTTTTTTTTACGTCTTCAAAGACTTTTATATTGAGACAAATTTGAAAAAAGTCTTTGTTTTTTATATCTTCAAAGACTTTTTCATTGAGACAAAGTTCAAAAAAGTCTCAGAAAATTTTCAATAACTTTCATATAAGTATAAAATAAGAATAACTTTCATATGAGTACTTCAAACTTCAAGCAAATTTCCAATTTGAAATTGTATGAAAGATTTTTATTGAAGATATAAAAAATATATTTGTTACTCAAAATAATTACTTAAAGATATTTTTGAAATTCGTCTCAATGAAAAAGTCTTTGAAGACTCAAAAAAAAATTTGTTACGGATAATAATTACTCAAAGACTTTTTTCAAATTTGTCTCAATATAAAAGTCTTTGAAGATATAAAACAAAACTTCTCATTTATAATAGTTACAAAAAGACTTAAAAAAAATATCTCAGAAATAACTATTATGGAAAGACTTTTAAAATATGTTTCTTTCAATAATAATTATTTTTTGATTTTTATTTTTTCTCTTATAATAATTACAACTCTGCTCAAAACCATATAATACATTTTGTTTTGTAAAAACTATGAATCACTTAAAGCAAAAAACCTTATAATAGGAAAAATTACCATCTGTTTCAGCATTAAATAAATCACCTCTAACACAGCATAATCCCATTCCAAAACTTTTTGACTTAGTGTAAAAAAATGTTAATTTCAGCGCGTCATTTGAATTACTTGCAGTTCACGACTAATATCTGTGGCCACAAGCCATAATCGTCTAAGTCGTAAAATATGATTTCGAGATAAATTGCTTTTTATATTCGAAAATTCGAATTTTGAAAAATCATAAAAGTTGATTAAAAACTGTGAATGCCAAATGGCCAATGAGCCATCCACGATGCTACAATTAAATTTTGTATATAAAACAAAATGTTATGAAGAAATTTCCTTAAGTATATATATAAATTTTGGCTGTTATAGCAAATTTAATATACCTCTATTGTGAGTGAAGCCAAAATGTTTTTATTAATATCTTTTGATTGGAATAAGTTATAATGGGGGTTTGGGGGTATGGGGGTTTTACAGAAATATAGAGTTTTTAATGTATAATAACGTGGTATATATAACTCAATTTTGTCTTAAGTCGACTTAGGCGGTTATGGCTTGTGACCACAGATATAAGAAAAAATGCCATGGAATGCTGTCACTTGCCGTAAAAACATTAACAGCTGTAATGAGTGTAAATTTTACATTGTAACATGTAAAGAAAGACAGCAAATAAAAGTAAACCACGAGCAAGCAACATGCAACATTCTCTAAGGATTCTTCTGCTACTGCTGCTTGGAGAGACTGGAAGCGTGTCTTGGCAAGGAAATGGCTATCTAATCATCAGCAAATTATAACAATCAATTGCTGTCAACAAGTTTAGGTATGCAATTACTTACATAAAAAGTTGTAGGTACATGATAAAAAACAAAAGATGATGAAAAAAAGGAGATAAAAAATGAAAAAAAGAAAAAAATATATCGTCGGTCTTCTGCCAGAAAAACGAATGTGAAAATTTTTTTAAGTGCGATGTCTGCTCTTTATCGCGTATTATATATTGATGTAATAACAATTAATATTTGTATAATTGCTTGTGTAAACATACATACATAATATATACTTGTATGTACATAAGCATATACATATACAATTATTAATTGTTATTATATCAATATATACCCGATAAAGAGCAGACATCGCACTTAGAAAAAATTTCACATTCGTGTTTCTGGCACCAGGCCGACGATATGATAATTATAATAAATTGATAATAGCAAGCAAATGAAATGAATGCAAAAGCTTCGCTTACACAAAATTACTTACACAAATTACTCATATACATACATAAAAGAATGGCAATCAAATTCTGACAGAGTGTGGAAAAGGTGAGACAGACACGCCGAGTTCTTAGGGCAGCATGCGTGCAGAAAATTTGCTTACACGCGCAAGCAACACGCAGTCAAGTTGAATGGCGAAGTGAGGGATGAGATGGAGTGCGGTTGGAATGCTAACACGACATCACAGGTGCGTTTACATTACATTTTGACTGAGAACAAGAAGAGTTGAGTACAAGTAATTTTGATTACACGCATCAAAAATATGTTGCATGCCACTTGCCGCACCGTCTGTACAACTGTTGCCAGATTGGCGGTTAGTGGCGTGTAGACCGATGAATCATAAAATGGCAGCATGTAAAGTAAAATGCAACTAGTCTCTATCGAACGTAATTCAACTTCGTTATTGTAATTTACTTTGTCGTCATACATACATGCCGTATTCCACAAAAATGGTTTTGAGTGAATTTTCGCAATCTGTGAGCATAATCGCGCTGAATTATCCCACGAATTACGCTAAAATCGCTCTTGTCTCTATCGAAATCTGACAGATGCAATATTGAACACAGAAGATCAAGAAGCAGAGCTGACAATTAGTATTATTTACCGAATTTTCTGGCGAGCCAACTACATTCCGTGTATATAGGCTTGAAGACCTTAAAAGAGCTGACTGCACCCAGTGAAGACTTTAAAAAGTGTTCAACCAGAGAAATAGTGATATTTTTCCCACTTTCAGAAGGCACAGCTGGGTGTACATAAAAACAATAAATGCATTAACCAACTGATCGCATTCCCTAAACGTCACAAACAAGCACTCGTATCTACGCATGTTCTCATATGACAGTTCCTAAGTGCGTTCATTGTACATTTGATGAGCCCTCAATGACTCATGGGAACCACAAAAGCGTGCACAACACATTAAAACTCGACAAATGTCAATCAAAAACGCATTGCAATGCAATACAACAAGAAAGGTTGATGTGAAAAAAAATTAAGTAGGTAGACGAAAGTTGTTGCAAATTGCAAAAACGTGTGTCACAGTCAGTCGCACAGTCAGTCAGTGTCAGCTCAACAAAAACAATCGCTAGACAAGTCCAGTCGGGCCACACTTTTTAAGGTAAGTTTTGATAACTAAAGTCACAGAGCAAAAAAAAAGTTGAGATTATACCAAGCAAGTGACAAGTGACAGTGGGAAAACAAACGAAAGAGTTGTGCGTAAGCAACAAAATCAAAATTCTGAAAGATCAACCGGAGACAAACTGTCTCTGCGGCAATTGAGTTATTTTTGAAAAAAAAAACGATCCACACACCATACAAAAAAGCTTTTAAGCAATGGCTTGTGTTCATGGCGCATTGAAAAAAAGTGCAGCAGCAACTGCAACGAGTGATGCTTCGCTGACAACCATTCAAACTGTGACAGTGACAGTGAGAGAGGCTATGGCTATGGCGCAGTGACATTGACAATAGTCAGCGGGGCATGAACATGGGGCGCAGATGTTTTAATGTTAAAAAAAAAACTAAAACTTATAAGGTTTTTGAAATCGAAATTCAGACAAGTTAATCAGAAAAAGTTCTACCATTCAGGGGTTGAGATGATTTTTTGCGTATTTGTACTTAATGGCCTAAGTTAAGCGTAGGATTACTTATATAAGTACATATGTAGGTACATAAATCTGAGTGTTAAGTTAGAAGAAAAGGCCCAAGTAAGATTTGTGAAGAATAAGCAGAGTTTCTTAAATACTCTATAGGATTATGTTCAAAGCAGAAGAAAGTTTAAAATTGCAGATCTACGCGGATCATAATTCCCATTAGGAAATATTTCGTATTATTAGTTTAATAATAATACAATCGCGCTATTAGAACTCTGACGAGTTTTATGGCCGAGCTTCTCTACCAATTCGAAGTGTGCTCCTTTTTGTTTTTCCTACTAATTGGGTGGACCTACAGTTTTATGCCGGCTCAGAACGGCAAATGCATTTTTTTGTGAGAAGCTTTTTCATGGCAGAAATACTCTCGGAGGGTATGCCGCCCACTGCCGAGAGGTGATCGCTGCTCTTAAAAAACCCAATAATTGGATTTTTACTAATTAGAAAAAATTTTTTTTTTGTGTTTGCTCGGACTGAGGTTTGAACCCGAGGCCTCTGGCATAGCAGGCGAGCACTCTACCCCACTGCACCACAGCGGCCACAGTGTTAGTTTATGGACCCAAAAATTTAGCGCTTTTTTCTTAAGAAATATTTGTCTCAAACCAGCTTTACTTTGACTTTCTTTCACCGCCTTCCCTTGCGTAACAGGTTCTTACTATGCGCTCTCGAACAGTAGTTGAAATGTTAAGCTCATGGAAATTATCTCAAATAAAAAATCTAAACTACACTTTTCAAAACACGTTAAAGTGGCGAATAATATTTCTAACTTAATGCAAACCACTTCAATTTGTATTTCGTTGCTGAGTTAAATAATTTAATTCATTAACCTTTTCATTTCATTTTACATTTGCATTTCTTTTACATTCGCTCCCTCTTCTTTTTAAAATTTTCTTCCGCAAAAATATACTTGCCATCTTTTTCCATCTCATCAGAACTGTCATTGTCATTGTCACTGTGACGCACTAACTCACTGCCTATGTCTAATAGGGTCTATACACGATGCGTCTGATTCAAGAGTCAGTTTAGGTGTATTGGTGAAAATGTGCATGACTCTGGCATGACTCAAGAAAATCAAAATTAGTTTGATATTTTTCTGTGACTTGCCTGTCAAATTTAATGACGGCGAGTCAACACGTACACAGATGACTCGCGAGTCAGACGCACTGTGTATAGACCCTATAAAAGTATGCATTCATTCATTTACTCTTCCACTCACATCAAAACAAGAGACACCAGCAGCAGCGCATGGGTGCATTTTAATGAAAACGTCATTGTTGACATTAGTAATTGTCATTCATCTGTTTCGTATTTATTTCGTTTATTATTTTTTATTAGCATATGCTTTTATGTGCATACATATGTATGTACATTAGAGTGGCCCTTATTTTCGAAAGTCGGAAATTTGCAGGTGTTACCCCCTGATATGTTTTTGTTTAATAAAAAAATAATACCCTGAAAATTTTGGCCCGATTGAACAACTCTAACCCGTGCCACAACAAGTTGAAGTTGAAAAATTGGCAACATCACTTTTAGTAAGCACCTCTTTTGGCTATGCCGCGATAAATATATGTATGGGCGTAGGAATACTCGAAAACCTAACTCTGAGATGTTTACAAGTTTACACTTGCATAAAATTAATCAAAATACTTTTATTATTTAACCGTTACAATTTCTTGAGTAGCAAGAATCGTAGAAGATGTATGTAGGTATGTACATGATATTAAATTTTGGTTCTTACGTATAAAGCAACATAGTATTAAAACTAAAAAATCAAACATTTCACTTTAGAATAGTGTATTAATTTAAAATCATAGGGCCGTAGTCATAGTTTTTAGGTGTATTTCAAGAAAAATTCAAATTTGTTTCGGGAATTTTGAAGCGAAATACAATTAAAATTTCGTAATATTAATTGTTTTCTTTCCAATGACATACAAGAAATTTTTGATATTCATATTTTTTTGACACAATACACATAATGTGTTATCGAGAAATCCGAGAAACGAGATTTAATCGAGAACCCGAGTCTCGGTTGTCTCGATTCTCGAATTTCTCGACACTGCTCGAGATCGAATCGTAAGCCCTAGTACATATACATATATGAGCAAATAAGGATCCATGACATTTCTGTACTTCATATATAGAGTATCAGTATATTTTGTTTATAAATCATTTATTTGTGGAGTCTAATAAAATAACAACCTTGTAATCTACTAAAATTCAAAAATATAAGAGAATTCGTCCAATATAAACGTCCACCGAACCATATAACCCTTAGTTCATTATTTCAACTCATTGTGGCACGGGTTAACGTGGACCAATCGAGCCAATATTAAACAGGGAATATTTTCTTCGTACATGAAACCATTTTAAAGGGTAACGTCTCAAAAAAGTAGAAAAAAAATTGTTCCATAGGCGTAAGGGCCACTCTAATGTACATACATATATAGTGCTGTTGCCCGCTTTTACATTTGGATCACTTAACCTTTTCTTGTTATACCTTTCATGAGAATGAAATGGTATTATAACTTAGTGCCAAAAAATTTTTGTCGAAAGTACCAGAAGGAAGCGTGGGGGACCCACCAAAATATATACCGATATGATCAGAATCACGAGCTGAGTCGATTAAGCCATGTCCGTCTGTCCGTCTATCCGTCCGTCCGTCTGTGTGAACGCAAACTAGTCCCTCAGTTTTTGAGATATCTGAATGAAATTCGGAATACAGGTATGTTGTTATATGCAGCTGATCATTTGTCGGAACCGGCCGAATCGGACCACTATAACATATAGAAAACAACCGATTATTCAGATATACATGAAATTTTTGGAAGTAATTTGTGCATAACTTCCCCATTTAAACAGCTAAGGACATGAAACTTTGAAGTAGACGTGCCCATTTTGGCCCAAACAAGGTAACCGAAAATTGTCTAGATCGGACCACTATAACATATAGTTCCACAACATCCGATTATTCAGATATACACATTTTGGTGTATAACTCCCCCATTTTAACAGCTAACGGCGTGAAATTTTGAAGTATTTGTACCCATATGGGCCCAAACAGGGTTACCGAAAATTGTCAAGATCGGACCACTATAACATATAGCTCCCATACAACCGATTGTTCAGATATGGACATTTTGGTGTATAATTCCTCCATTTTAACAGCTAACGGCGTGAAATTTTGAAGTATTTGTACCCATATGGGCCCAAACGGGATTACCGAAAATTGTCAAGATCGGACCACTATAACATATAGCTCCCATACAACCGATTGTTCAGATATGCACATTTTGGTGTATAACTCCTCCATTTTAACAGCTAACGGTGTGAAATTTTGAAGTATTTGTACACATATGGGCCCAAACGGGATTACCGAAAATTGTTAAGATCGGACCACTATAACATATAGCTTCCCTACAACCGATTGTTCAGATATGGACATTTTGGTGTATAACTCCTCCATTTTAACAGCTAACGGCGTGAAATTTTGAAGTATTTGTACCCATATGGGCCCAAACAGGGTTACCGAAAATTGTCAAGATCGGACCACTATAACATATAGCTCCCATACAACCGATTGTTCAGATATGCACATTTTGGTGTATAACTCCTCCATTTAAATAGTAAAGACACCATTTTTTCTAATAAATCTTTCCATAAATAACCCACAGAATTAAAATTATAAATTAAACTTAATCCGGCTATGTACATACATAGGTAACTTTTCATTTCCCCACTCATGAAAGGTATGAAGTCTTCGGTACGGCCGAAGACAGCCGCGCTTTTACTTGTTTTTTTATTTAATTTTTTTTTCGTTTTTTTTATTAGTTTTTTTTTTTTAATAGTCGCGCGTTAATGTATCTATGTGTATTTGTACATATAAACTCATGTAGATTCTAATTTTTCAACGACTTTTGTTTTTATTACAGCTGTCATTATAAATGTCGTTCGCCAAACAAACAACTCCAATGTCGCTGCTGCTGACTGCTTTTATAGCAATAAGTTGCTTCTTTTATAGAATGATGGATGGCTTGTTTAGGTTGTTTGTCTGAAATATGTTTGTTTGTTTGTTTGTTTTAAAATGACTTTTTATGTGTTTATGTATTCGTATCTACATATGTACATATATATGTATGTTCTGTTTTATTTCTTGCTTGGCTGGCGATAAGGAACGTGGCAAGTTCTTGTAAATTTCTTTGTTTCAGGAACCGCAAATAGTTTTTGTATTTATTTTATATACCAACAAGTACCTAAATAGAACTTTTCGAAACTCTGTGCAACACTGAAAAAAAGCAGTACAAACAGATTTTCTCTTTTACCATGTGCCATTTTGCTTATACATACATACATATGTAAGTTGTTCTTTTTATATACATATGGTTTAACCACAGTGCAGGAAAATTGCTGACTGACGTATATTACCGTAATTTGTTAATGAAGATGGATCAGAATGTTTTAGAGTGAAGTGAACTTGAAGAAAAAAAAAACCCGCGTGTAGCACAGTACACGTGATAGAAGTTAACTTCTTACATCAATTTATATTCGCTCGAAAGCAACAAGTAACAAGTTTCATATATCATATGAGAAACGAATTTGCAAATACATCCCTGCAAAAAATGCGATTAATCAGGGACAAATCTATATATATCGGGATTAATCGCACATTTTTTTGCAGGGATATTACAATGAAAACTATCGCATGTACATACATGTGGTTGCGTGTTTTTGTTTGTACAAATTCTATTTATAGAAAAGGCGATGCTTGTTCTTGTTATTAGATTTTGTTTATCGGCAAGCTCATCCGATTGGTTTTTATATTGGTTGTTTGGTCGTTTTTATTTTAATAATTATGTAACTAGTATGTAATCCGCGATATTCGGGTGGCACTTTTATTTAATAAAAAATGACAAAGCAAATTGTTTAATAAAAAAAAGCAACAAAAAAACTGACTCGACCTGGACTTGAACCAGCTTCATTTGAATCGGAAGCCTAGCATCTTACAGCTGAGCTACCGCGATAGTTGCGTGAGTTGTGTCAAACGGTGTACTCTAATTTCTTCTTGTGTTATTAACATTCTCACCTCGCTTATTTCACCACAGCGCTGTTCTGGTTAGAATTTCTTATGTACTTACACGTATACATATGTACATACAAATCTCCAAAAGAATTAAAAATAAAAATATGTATTAGTAAAAAATACCGATTTAAAAATTTTTTTTTTGACATACTGAGCACCTAATGCTTTTCCTTAAATAGGTACTTATATTTTCGTTCATCGTGTTGTTTTTATATTAAATTATTTCTCAGTTTTTAGTGCGATTTTAAGATTAAAGCGTGCTTTTTAGTTTTTTTTTAAGCTTTTATTTATTATTAAAATAAAAAAAAAAAAAATAAAAAAAAATAAAAAAAATAAAAAAAAAACCACTCGCTTGGCTTGATTCGAACCTACCTCCCCTAGCTTCCAGACCAGACACACTACCTCTACGCCACCACACCACTTGCGTTGAGTATGTCAAACGCTGCACTTAAACTGAACTAACAAAGCGGGTGGTTGCTTTCATTGTAATATGTACATAATATGTACATATTATGTATTTGCAAATATCAAACTTGTTACTTGTTGCTTTCAATAGGTGAGTGAGTTGTACTTGTTAGTTCAATTTAAGTGCAGCATTTGACATACTCAACGCTAGTGGTGTGGTGGCGTAGAGGTTTTGCGTCTGGTCTGGAAGCGAAGGGTTGTGAGTTCGAACCGCGCGGATATCAAGGTTGATTTTTTAAAAAATTAAAAATCAACTAAAATTGCTGCTATTTCCGGTGGCAACTTCCGTTGCATCAAATTTCAAATTTCACTCTCCATAAAAACTCTGTATCGCCGCCTAAGAAGTTAACCTCAAAAATGTGCACATCTCCAAGCACTTTAATTGAATTATGGTTTGGCTTTTTGTAGTGAATGATCAAAAGATAATTTTAGTGATGGCATAAAGAATGAGACTAAGCTAGTAATCTCACTTAAATTCAATATACACGGTACGTAGTTCATTGTCATTAGCATAATTCACGCTCTCAATCGCCATTTATCCTTAAATCATATGCCCAATTCTATTCACATTACACTAAAATAGATTCCATCTCTAATATCTATCGAAATCTGATGTATGCAATGATACATATGCAAAAATTAACAAGGAAGAATAAGAATTAGTGCTGAAAATCTCAATGACAAATGACCATGCAGAGGGGCCAATTTAAAAAGTATTTATGCTTTTATCTGGAGAGTTAATTACATTGCATGTAGACATATTATTAGAGATTGAGCAGACTGTAAGGTTTCTTCTACGTAGTCAATTTAAGTACTTTGCAATTCTTTCAAAACGGATAATAGATAAAATGAATATAATTAACTGCCATAGGTGGATAGACGCTAGATAAATATTTACACAAGTCACCACAAATTATTTCAAATTCATTATTATTTCAAATAGTAGAAATCTAATGAAAAAGGAGCGTATATACCATTACTTCTATAGAGGCAATAATGTATGTACGAGTACCTATATATATTTAGTTTTTTTTTTGTACTAACTTCCAGTTATACGCATAAAAATATTTCAAATGCCAATGTGTCGCCAAACCAAAACCACAAAAAGAAAACCAATTAATCACACCGCACAGTTCATATTTACTACGCACAATTGGTGTTAAGTCGCAAACCCAACATTAAATGGATTTTTAACTTTGTAGACATATTTAGTATGTACATATGTATGTTTGTAACTGCAAACAAATTTCCAGCTGAAATATGTACATATGTACCTAAATAGTCAAGCTTTTTAGAAAAAAAAAACCAGAAAGAAATGGACAAGTCGCGTAATGAAATAAAAAACCAAACACACAGTGGGGTGTCACAACTAACGCCAGACTTGACACTAACCCTCTTAGTCAAATTGAATAACATACAAAAATACATACATATGTACATCCAACTGTGCATACATATATGACATTCATACATTAATATGTACATATGTAAATGCAACAACTTATGGTATACATTACAGCTATGTGCGGCAATAAGCAAACGTAACAGACGATAATTACACGCTATTACAATTTATATGGCTTCTTAAGTATGCACACAAGCAATATGTGGCAGTTAGAACATAAAATATATGTATTTACATACATATGTACGCAAGAGGACACTTAGAACAAATGAGTATGTGCATATGTGAGGCATATTGTATGAAGAGGGACTAACAAAATTTCGCGAAAAATTTATGAAGAGCTTGAAGCATGTCTACATGGCAGCAAATTCGCTCTCATTGCCGTAATACACTCTCACAATCACCAGTCATGCTACAATTACACACCAAATTACACTAAATTCAGCTATGGCATATGACAGCTCCAATAACATACCATAATAAATAATTAAGTACAAGAATTTATGTTGACAATCTGAAAAACGAATGACCATATAGACGGATCAGCTCGCGAACCATTTATAGAATTATTTAGAGAGCCAATTACGTCATATGGCCGCTGTGGTGCAGTGGGTAGAGTGCTCGCCTGCTATGTCAGAGGTCTCTGGTTGAAACCACGGTCCGAGCAAAACACCAAAAAAATTTTCTAATTAGGAAAAATCCAATTATTGGATTTTTTAAGAGTAGCGGTCACCTCTCGGCAGTGGGCGGCATACCCTCCGAGTATATTTCTGCCATGGAGCCGGCATAAAACTGTAGGTCCACCCAACTAGTAGGAAAAACAAAAAGGAGCACACCTCGAATTGGGAGAGAAGCTCGGCCATAAAACTCGTCAGAGTTATAATAGCGCCATTGTATTATATTATATTAATTACGTCATATGTAGACACTATTTTAGGTAATTGTTAAACAGGGCTATGTGATTTTTCATATTAAGCCACAAATTAGAAAAAAACAGATAGAGACTTTTGAAAGTATATTCGTCTTTAATGCTATTTTCCCCAGTATATGGAAGGATTTTGCAATATATTCTTAATGGACATTATAGACCTTTATATACTAGTACACAATCCAACAAAAACTGAAAATCGAGAAAATGTCACATAGCACTACATATTTGAAGGTTGACCACCTACTCAATTCGTTTGAGAGATTTTTGGCTTGCAGCAAAATTAAACTTTGTATGGTACTTTTTTTTGGTCTTTGCCGTCTCTCAGTCTAAACAATATTTATTGATATTTTGGCGATACAAAAAATATGATTAGTACTAGTAAAATAACATGGGCGTAGATGTAGCACAGACGATATTCGAGGTATAAATTGGCAATTGCTTGAAAGGCTTTGAAAAATCTGCCGCCGGAGAGATTGAGTTAGTTTTAAGTTTACTGTGGAAAACATGGTTTATGACATTTCCACTATTTTCTAGTATCTCTTTGCTTATAATTTCACTGCTAAATCTTTGGTTGATAACAAACATTTATCAACAGTTCTTTGATCATTTTATCGAACCTTTATCCAACCCCATTTCATCACATAAATTCCCTTAACAGCTTTGTACACCTTTTGCAACACTTTAAATTCAGAATTGCAATTGTACGAGAAACACAAACAACAACCATTTGCGTTATGCGATTTTGCGCCATACTTTACACACACACACACACACACACACACACGCGTCTAGACGTGCGTAAGCGACGCGTCAGCCACTAAACCCTCAAATGCGGCTGAGTGAACCAGCATTTGCTGCTGCCGCTTTAGGTGAGGTGAGTGCGAAATTTTGTGGTGAATGTAAAACTTTATAACAATTCTAAAATGTGTTATTACTCGACTCCCACAGCACAACACCAACGCACACACAACCACACATCCAACTCAAGTGACCACAAAAATCGCCAATTAAGCTAATAATCCGTTAGCTATTCGCTATTTGCTCGTTACTCGTTGCTCGCGTTGCAATTTTGTGGCGATTTGATGAGTTTGCGTGCGCGCAGCGAGCGGTGCGGCATTTGACTTAATAGCATTAATTGATATCCTGTCGCGCCGGTCGCCGCCGCGTTCTGGTCGTAGCCTTAGCCAGCGGCCACAGCTACGGCAAGCTGAACTCAATAAAATATTAACAACCAATTAGTTGAGTGACCATTTTAGTTTGCTGAAAATATGTTCTAATATAAAATGTTACTTAGCGTATTAATAGTGCGGTAGTAAAAGATTATTGCCTGCCGTTTAGGGCAGCATTTTATGTTATGTAATTTTTATTGAAATTGCATACAAATTTCTCAGGAAATGTTGCACATGTTGCACATACTCGTTGCATGGTATTTTTGATGCGCTTTGAATTCAGCTGAACTGAACTGAACCGCAAAAGTGCGTGAGCGTTTGGTTAAAGCCGCTAACGTAGAGCGTCGTGGGTGGCAATTCGCGATAAAATAAGGTAAGGAGTTGGAAAAGTATGGATGATACTAAATATGTTCAGACATGAGCCTAATAGACCATTAAGCGCCTAATTGACCTCTATTTACCATACAAACATTCAATTTGTGAATTGTTCAATACAAAAATGAACTTTAAATGAAGTAAGATGTTCAATGCCAGCCTGATTTTGGCGCGTCTTTAATGAGTAAACGAAATGTGTTGAAAAGGAAATATGATTTAAGTGAAATCCCATTAAAAAGGGCTTGAAAAATTTCTATTCTTTAAAGTTTTCTGAGGCACTTTATTACCTATTAAGCCCTGAAAGTACTCGTACAATTTAAAATTTATTCGAGCGCTGTTTTCTATAACTTTTTAAAGTACTGCAATATATTCTCTATATTCAAAAAAAAAAAAAAAAAAAAATCACCCAAAATGCCTCTTAATAAAATTTATACGAATTGCATATTTCATTACCGTTTCCATGTAAAAATTTTTTGAGTATTGCAAAAGATGGCAATTTTACTTGCCACATGTGGCACGCTTACACATTACATACATAGTTTAGCACTCAACCAACAATTTGTAACAAATGTTTTGTTTGTTTGTACCTAGACACATTCTCATGTGTACACGTACTCACATTTCTATTTGCTATTCGTACACACAAACATATGCATATGTAGATACATACATATTTATGCATTTGTATGCACTAGTGCTGCTCGTAAAAATTGCAAATTTATGCTAATCGACACAAACTTGTCACAACTACAACTAAAAATTGCCATCAACTGCAGCAGTGGCAGAAGCGGCAGCAACGAGAGCAACACCAGCAACACCGGCAACACATCATGTGGCGCACAAACAGCATGTTGGCCAAAAGCGCATCATCGTCGGAGCAACAGCAATGCAGCAGCACATGTGTGTGTTCTAAATGCACAAATATTCATATGCATGTGTGCATGCATGTGTGCGCCTAATATAATTGCCAACAGCAGTGTCTGCTGACGCCGCCATAACCATAGCCATAGACGGCACTAGTTCATATATTAACTGAATTATTGCGTAGCTAAATTTATAAGAGTGTATATAAATGTTTGTATGTATGTATGTATGTCAACTAAATATCTAGCCTTGCTTGCTGTGAGTTATGCGTATGCTTTTCGTGTCGTTGTTGTTATTGTTGCTTTTGATAGTTGCACAAATTTTCATTTGATTGCAATTCTGTCACATGTTGCTCATATGCAAGTGAGTTATTTTTCCTTTCAACTTTAATCAATTTGCATATAAGCATACACACATACATACTTATGTACATATGTATATGTATATGCACTTGTAGTGCCTGAAAATATTCGCCATTTGGTCATATATCACGTACTACACAGTGATTTAATGAAATGTTCAAGTAGAATAGTTGAAAGTTACTGCAAGTACTTATGACTCAGCTGTCGTTCTGTTAGTGTGATCAAACTTTTAGTTGCGGTAAATGAAATTTGTAGGTTTCATAGCGAAGATATTTTGCATCAAAAACTATTTGATTTATAGTACCTAGATGGCACTATGGCCATATCAAATAAACTCGAAGACATGCTACCAATCAGTCTTGCCAACAAGTGTTACTTTGGACTCGACGAATAAAAAATACGTCCTACAAGTTCCTCATCGTTCACGACCTGCTATACAGCTCTGAGGCATGGATTGCCTTAAGACGGCAATTGGAGTGTTCAGGAGAAAAGTTCTGCAGAAGATTTATGAACCCTTATGAAGATTTAACGATGAGCTGTATGAGGTTTACGCAGACATAGATATAGTTCAGTGAATAAAAATTTAACGGTTGCGCTGACTAGTTCAGAAAGTATTTCTGTCAATGTACGCCGACGAGAGCGGAGGAAGAATGTTCACGTGAGTTAGAGAGAACACGCGGAGAGTGGCTTGACCTGTCTTGGTGTTACTACTTAGCGCAGTTAACCAGGAAAAAGAAAAAGAAGGAGGAGAGAAGAAAAGGGAGAGAAGAAGTTATTAAAAGGCATTGGCTAGGCTGTCAGTGATCTCAGCAAAACACTCTCAGTTTAGAGATGGAATTGTATGAGAAAATACATTTTTCAAACCATCGAGAAATTGGTATGAACCATAGGGCTTTTCTTGATGGTTAACTAAGGTCACTTTTCAGACTTTCCGTACTCGCAACAACTCCTCCCTAGACTGTGAATATGTATGTACATAGTTGATATGAACTATATTGCATGTTCGTCCGCTATTAACAGAGAATTATAATTTAAGCTCTACCTATGCTATGAAGAATCCCTCCGATTTTTGTACATAGATTTCAAAAACCGCTTGACTACTGGATCGCTATATTTTCAACGTCAAGTTGCACCATATTAATATAACTGTACAATAATACAAATATTAATATTCAATCAATCAATTCAATTTAATTCCAGCATATCTCTGATTGAGTCATACACAAAATGTCACGAAACTATCTGTGTACGTGTCATAATATAATATAATACAATGGCGCTATTATAACTCTGACGAGTTTTATGGCCGAGCTTCTCTCCCAATTCGAGGTGTGCTCCTTTTTTTGATTTTCCTACTAATTGGGTGGACCTACAGTTTTAAGCCGGCTCCGAACGGCGAATGCATTTTTTGTGAGAAGCTTTTTTCATGGCAGAAATACTCTCGGAGGGTATGCCGCCCACTGCCGAGAGGTGACCGCTGCTCTTAAAAAACCCAATAATTGGATTTTTACTAATTAGAAAAATTTGTTTGGCTCGGACCGTGGTTTGAACCCGAGACCTCTGTCATACTCGTATGATAAATATACTACACCTGATAAACATATTTACTTGTATCTGCAATTGCCATATACATACATATTTCGTCGATGCCTTTGCAAAACCGTTCATCGAAAAATTGCCCATACCGCCCATTTACCTACCAAAACCCAAAATTTTACAGGAGAGTGAAAAGTTGTGCTTGCTTTGAGAAAGTGAGTGAGAAGTGTTATTTCATTAACTGTTATTTTAAAAACTTGTTACTAAAATAATGCTTTTACTATTTGTATGTGTTGCCAGCGATGTCTGGAGCTCAGCTTTTCCAAATTTCATCTTTGCCACGAATGTCAAATAGGTGATTTTGCAAAGGTATCGACAATATATATATACATATATGCCGGTGGCGTATGGTTCATACAAGCCAAAAAGCCCGGTTTGTCTAAATATTTTTGTAAATTACATATTACGAATTTCTTAAAAATATGGTTGTTTTACGCTTGCAATGTGCTTAGTATTTAAGTTTTTCATTCTGTTTTAGCTGTAATCATTCATGATTACAACTTCTATTGTGATATTGTTAGTTCTTCAACATCGTGTATATATTTTGTTTGTGCAGCCAATCAGAGCGAAGAAAACAAAAAACTAGCTTGTCTCTTAGCACAACCTGTGTTATTGAGCGCTGAGCGAGCTGTAACACTTCCAAGCATGGGCTTTTATGAGGCTTTGAAAACAGAATAACATATGTAGCTTCTTTCTCGCTTTCTCTAAGGAAAATTCAATTGCCTAATTTCAGAGCTAAATTGAAAAAAAAAAAAAAAAAAATTTGGAAAAACCTTTTTTGTTTCTCACATCAAATTTGTATGGGAATGAGAAGCCGGCTTTGGCATTAGTGATTTAATATTCAACAGCGCTGTTCACAGTCTGATATTTGATATTGATATTTACGATTGCATGTCATATTATGTACATAAATGCAAAATGAATTTAATCAAAGTCAATGACGAAACCACTATCAGATTTTCAGATAATACAGCAGAGAAAATTACATAAACGGTTAATTGCTTTGCTTCATACATAGGCTTGCCCAGCCAGTTTATGATAGGCACGCCACTGATACATATATGCATATGCCGTACAAATAGAGAAATATGAACATGTCCTGTAGTAATTTCTGCTGCTGCTGATGTATTATTATCTATGTATATTATTATTTTATTTTGGTTTGCTTTCAACTCGCACAATTTCTGCTACGAACTACGAGTAAGCGCATTTGTGCGTCAGGCTGCTGTTGTTGCTTTTGCTACCTGAATTGCAAATTGAAAATGAAATAAGCAAATAATTTCACAAACATACACCTACATGAACATTATTTAAACAAATACACACACACACACAACTCTAGATATGTAAATGTGTATTATTTATATGCTTCACAAAACCAACAAGTGAATACGGGCACGTGTGTGCTTATAATTCATAATTCCAAAAAGCTTTTGTAAATTATCAACACCGCAGATTCTCTCGATTCTCATGTTGCATGCAGTAAAATAAATGCGAAAACTGTGATTTTAATGCTAATTTAAAATATGGCATTAATTAAAAATTGTTTTAATATTTTTTAAATTTTACTGTTTGCAAATGTGTGCATATATAATTTTATTGCAGAGCTGTTAGGCTTTGATTGCGATTGGTGACAAAATGTCACTATATGATAAAAGTAACTATATGAAAAAACGTCACTATTACTCGAAATGCAATACAATCCTTTAAAGTTTATCATCATGCCTTAACAGCTCTGTAATATGCATTTTTTTAGTATTGTTTTTCAAAAATATTTTCATAAGTTTAATTGCAGTTTGGTGCAGTTTTGAAATATGAAATATGGCGCCTGCATAAAATTAAATTTAAATTTAAATAAAATGCCAAAAATAATCGTAAATTTTGTTATTTACAGCAAACGTTATTGCACACACAAACAAACACAAGAGAATTCGCACACAACAATTAACCGGAAGTGCAGAGTAGTGGTAGTTTTTTCACTAAAAAAAAATAAACATAAATTAGACAAATGTAAATGAGAAGCTTTTTTTTGCTATGCCCAAAAAATTGGCATTATTTGGTTTTTCTATTTTATTTATTTATATGCACTACAACTTGGCATTTCCTGGTTCAGGTGGCCGGTCGGCAAGTTTCATTTCAAAAAGCGCACGACAGGAAGCAGAGAAAAGGAAGCTGCTGAATATGCACTCACTTATACATCTGTATTTATGTGCTGGAATAAATCATAGACACATACTTATACGCACACGTTTGCATATGATTTAAAAAATAACTTTAAAACCACTCTTTTTATTAAAAAATCTACATTCACTGACCAATTCATCTCGTTGGCAGCGCATTTTTTGTATCCTTCGCAGTTCTACGGCTTCGTTTTGCGGTTATATATGGAGGTATGTGTGTGTTTATGTATGTTTTACTGTATAAATATCTACAGGGAACTTGAATATATTGCATACATCACAAAAAAAAACGCTGTATTTATTCTCACCAATCACTTCAAAATATCGATTGAATTTCACCGCATGTATTGCAGCAAAGCAAAAAGCAAGAAAAAATGTGTGGTTGGTAAATGTGATCTGTTTTTATTGAATGTTTAAAGGGTGTTGCAATATGTGTTTTAAGGAAAATAAATATTAATATATCACGACTATATTCAAGGAGAGACAAAAGTTTCTTTCAGTGGAATCGAACATTATTCACGAGCAGTTCTTAAGTAACCACGGCAATTTAGTTAATACATCTTCTCTGTCAAGGCCCAGAATTTACAGACAACGACTTATGTAGATGTCTCTTTATACTCTGCGCATTTCGATTCACTAGAATACATTGCGAACCGGGGCTTACATCAGTTATTGAAACTCGCAAAGATCTGCATTTCAAGCAATGTTAAATTGCCTCCAAAGTCCTGTTGTCAACACTATGGATCAATTCTGGTCTGTGCAGGAATCTGAGCATTGGCTAATTTACACTGACCCAACCTAACATTGTCGATAAAATTAGTAGCTTAGGTGTATTTAGCACTATTTATCCCGCTGGAAATCCTATTTAGAAATAGCCATATTTGCATTCTAGAGTATTTGCGAGTAAGATAGACAAAAAATCTCGGCTCAAACCTCCAAGACATTGCCGCCTGGGCAGTGGACCTCCGTCTCACCTCCCCGCAGCCTGTTGCTGGTGCTTGCGCCAGGGTAGACTACGGGGGTCCCGCGGAGGACTAGCAAAGGTTGTTGTCCGGTCGAGTAGGTCCCCTCTAGGCGCAAGCAAGGGGGGAGGTGCGATACGGCCGCAGTCATGGTTCGTGGTGCCTGGCGGAAGGCATAAAACGCATTTATCTTGTCGTTATGGAGGATACACAGGATAAAGAATCACAACGTATCGAAAAGGCCCTTCACTACAGCGAGTGCGATAGATGTCTTTCTTGATATTTCGGGTGCCTTCAGCAACCTCTCTGCTGAGGCGGTGTTGGAAGAGCTCGAATGGATCGGAATACCCCCAATTATTCGTTGCTGCATCGAGGACCCCTTTTAGTTGTCGGACGGTGACGGGTGAGTGGGACCTTTCGAAGATGTCAGGTGGAAACATAGGGGCACCCTACAAGGTGGGGGGGGGGGGGGGGGGAAGGGTACTATCACTCCTGTTGTGGAATCTAGTGGTCAACAAAAACTCTTCATAAATACACAATCAACTCTTTGGAAAATACACAAAATACTAAAACTTGCGAAGTTTTGCATTCCAAGTTTAGTATAACGCCTCCAGTACGATGTTGGTAACACTAAGGACAATATGTGGACTATGTGAAGGATCACAGTACCTACGCGGCCAACCGAACATAGCCTAACACTTCCTAAAGGCCTTCTCGTGACGTTGGATGCCTTCCGTCCATTTCACATTCTCTATTTCTTTCTTTATGGCATGGAGTGTGCAGAAACTGGAGATCTTCTGCTTTCGCCAGCCGTAGAAGGGCAACCGCAAAAGCGACTGTAGAATGAATAGCATTTGACTGCCAAACATACTAATTTACTAATCGAAACACCCTTTAAGCTGTTGATTTTATACCAATGTACAACCATATAGATTCATTGCAAAATCATCCAGAAGCTGCTATTTTAAAATGCTGACCAATATCCGCGTCAAACCATAGCTAAATATGAACATACACACCAACATACGTTCGCATTGCTTTAAATATTTAATGTAGCATAAAGAAGTCTGACTGTACTCACTAACTACATACATACATACATACATATTTGCAATGTTAAATCAGCTTTATTTATGATATTGGTGAGAATATCCTCTCCAGATCGAGGTGCATACACACGTGTGTGGTTTTCAGATTAATTACATGAAAATGCGGTAAGCGGGCTTGGATGGATGTTGAGAACGCAAAGCAACGCAGCGCAGCGGCAGGCTTTTGGAATGCCAGCAAGTTTGGGTGCAACAAGCAGATGTACATCAAGTATATACATATGTATATATAATGATTATACATATATTTGAATGTATATATTTACATAAGTACATATATGGAAGTGTATGCATTTTAACGTTTGTTAAGGTATGCATTTTCAGCATTTTGCTGCAGCATGTGTGAGACATGCAACATGGCGTTAAAGCGCAAAATATGCGCTAGCAAAAATGCGTTTGTTTTTCTGGTAAAGGCCGTTGCTGTCAAACACGGCTAAACGTTGACATCCTACTTGGCAACCGCAGTTGTTTTCGGTACCCGCTGATATCGCGGCGGCATTATGGTATAAAAGCATGCCACATATGTATGTATGTATATGTAGGGTGGAACGCAGAATGATTGCTGGTCAGTTAGCCAGTCATGTCATGGTATTATGTAATTGAACAATAGCATAATGCATACCGATACATATTTAATTGTATTTAGAAAAATGTAATTAATAGAAAAATTAATAAATGGCAATGCAATGAGCTACTGTTGTAAAAGTTAACTGCCTGGTTGATAGGCAGCAAATTTGTCTATCTAATCTATATCAACATTTCACAAAACAAATAAGAAAGCCTAAGTTCAAGTGGAATCGAACATTAGATACTCAGCTGTATGCTTTCATTGTTTGTTTGCGTTTGATGGAAACACGGTGTACTTTATATAAAGCGAGTGCTGCATAAAGTGGGCGTAGCCACGCCCATTTTCTAAATTTTTATCAGGCATCCAACTAAGCATATGAAAATTATTATTTGTGCAAAATTTCATTCTTTTATGAGTTACAAAGATGTCACGTTACAAATTCCCAAAGGGTGTTCCAGAAATATCTTTGTTAAAAAGTAGGCGTGGTCATAAACTGATTTCAATAAATCTTTGCTTGTCTATTAACACAAGTTATAAAAGTGTATAAACCAAGTTTCGTCATAATATCTCAATTGTTTGTCCAGTTATGGGCTCCGAAATCTCGTAGATTCCTTTGTCTAAAAGGAGGCGGTGCCACGCCCATTTTCCAAAAATTTTGTGTTTTTTGTTTTATGTCCATAGTTGGACTCCTGCCATAAAATTTCAATGATATATCTTTATATTTGACAGAGATATCGCTTAAAATGTTTTTACTGGGTCACTTTATAATACCCATATATAAAAGTGGGCGTGGTCGTCAACCGATTTCGGTAATTTTTCGTCCACGTATTTGCCTAAGTAAATATATCACACGTACCAAATTTCATCGATATATCTTCAACGGTTTCTGAGTTATGACTCATAAAACTTTCAATGTTTGCCCCTTAATAAGTGGGCGTGGCTCCGCCCATTTTCCAAAATTTTTGTGGTTTTCGTTTTATGTTCATAGTTGGAATCATGCCACAAAATTTCAGTGATAGATCTTTATATTTGACAGAGATATCGCTTAAAATGTTTTTACTGGGTCACTTTATAAGACCCATATATAAAAGTGGGCGTGGCCGTCAGCCGATTTTGACAATTTTCCGTCAAAACATTTGCCTAAGTAAGCAAATCACGCATACCAAATTTCATCCATATATCTTCAACGGTTTCCGAGTTATGACATATAAAACTTTCAATGTTTGGCCCTTAATAAGTGGGCGTGGCACCGCCCATTTTCCAAAATCTCATCAAATTTCTCCATAAGAGCCTGAGCTCAATACGTGGGTGAAATTTCATCGCTCCAGCTATATTAGTGACTGAGATACCAAATTTACGATTTTTTCTATATAGGAAAAGTGGGCGTGGTCATGGTCCGATTTCACCCATTTTCAATACCAACCGTGCCAGTCTCGATACCAACCTGCATTCCAAATTTCATCAAAATATCTCAATTTTTGCGCGAGTTAGAGTGCGTACGGACGGACGGACGGACGGACGGACGGACGGACTGACGGACGGACGGACGGACGGACATGGCTCAATCGATTTCTCTTTTCACCCTGATCATTTTGATATATATAAGTCTATATCTATCTCGATTATTTCGTTCTGTTACAATCCACCGTTATGAAATCAAAACTATAATACTCTGTGTACTAGTACAGCTGAGTATAAAAACAGGGACCCATAACAATTATTATTCGTTATATTTTCAGTGAAAAAAAATCAAATACTTGCAAACATCGTAGAAGAGTATTGAGATATCTATAAATATCAAAAATAATCATTATTTTTTGAGTTTTATTTTTTTGATCGAAAATCTATATATTAATAGGCTAACATTTTTTCCATACAAACAATTGCCAGGCTGTTTTGCACATTTAACATACTCATATCCACATAAAATTGATATGGATGTGTTCGTATGAGTGAGGAGCAGTGCATAGGCATATAATTTTTTCTATAAATTATTTAATTTCTTTATAATTAATAAATAAAGTTTTTAGTTTTGTACCATTTTTGATTTACTTCGTTTTTGCTTCGTTGGCAATGTGCCCATTATCTATATATTAATAGGCTAACATTTTTTCCATACAAACAATTGCCAGGCTGTTTTGCACATTTAACATACTCATATCCACATAAAATTGATATGGATGTGTTCGTATGAGTGAGGAGCAGTGCATAGGCATATAATTTTTTCTATAAATTATTTAATTTCTTTATAATTAATAAATAAAGTTTTTAGTTTTGTACCATTTTTGATTTACTTCGTTTTTGCTTCGTTGGCAATGTGCCCATTATCTATATATTAATAGGCTAACATTTTTTCCATACAAACAATTGCCAGGCTGTTTTGCACATTTAACATACTCATATCCACATAAAATTGATATGGATGTGTTCGTATGAGTGAGGAGCAGTGCATAGGCATATAATTTTTTCTATAAATTATTTAATTTCTTTATAATTAATAAATAAAGTTTTTAGTTTTGTACCATTTTTGATTTACTTCGTTTTTGCTTCGTTGGCAATGTGCCCATTATCTATATATTAATAGGCTAACATTTTTTCCATACAAACAATTGCCAGGCTGTTTTGCACATTTAACATACTCATATCCACATAAAATTGATATGGATGTGTTCGTATGAGTGAGGAGCAGTGCATAGGCATATAATTTTTTCTATAAATTATTTAATTTCTTTATAATTAATAAATAAAGTTTTTAGTTTTGTACCATTTTTGATTTACTTCGTTTTTGCTTCGTTGGCAATGTGCCCATTATCTATATATTAATAGGCTAACATTTTTTCCATACAAACAATTGCCAGGCTGTTTTGCACATTTAACATACTCATATCCACATAAAATTGATATGGATGTGTTCGTATGAGTGAGGAGCAGTGCATAGGCATATAATTTTTTCTATAAATTATTTAATTTCTTTATAATTAATAAATAAAGTTTTTAGTTTTGTACCATTTTTGATTTACTTCGTTTTTGCTTCGTTGGCAATGTGCCCATTATCTATATATTAATAGGCTAACATTTTTTCCATACAAACAATTGCCAGGCTGTTTTGCACATTTAACATACTCATATCCACATAAAATTGATATGGATGTGTTCGTATGAGTGAGGAGCAGTGCATAGGCATATAATTTTTTCTATAAATTATTTAATTTCTTTATAATTAATAAATAAAGTTTTTAGTTTTGTACCATTTTTGATTTACTTCGTTTTTGCTTCGTTGGCAATGTGCCCATTATCTATATATTAATAGGCTAACATTTTTTCCATACAAACAATTGCCAGGCTGTTTTGCACATTTAACATACTCATATCCACATAAAATTGATATGGATGTGTTCGTATGAGTGAGGAGCAGTGCATAGGCATATAATTTTTTCTATAAATTATTTAATTTCTTTATAATTAATAAATAAAGTTTTTAGTTTTGTACCATTTTTGATTTACTTCGTTTTTGCTTCGTTGGCAATGTGCCCATTATCTATATATTAATAGGCTAACATTTTTTCCATACAAACAATTGCCAGGCTGTTTTGCACATTTAACATACTCATATCCACATAAAATTGATATGGATGTGTTCGTATGAGTGAGGAGCAGTGCATAGGCATATAATTTTTTCTATAAATTATTTAATTTCTTTATAATTAATAAATAAAGTTTTTAGTTTTGTACCATTTTTGATTTACTTCGTTTTTGCTTCGTTGGCAATGTGCCCATTATCTATATATTAATAGGCTAACATTTTTTCCATACAAACAATTGCCAGGCTGTTTTGCACATTTAACATACTCATATCCACATAAAATTGATATGGATGTGTTCGTATGAGTGAGGAGCAGTGCATAGGCATATAATTTTTTCTATAAATTATTTAATTTCTTTATAATTAATAAATAAAGTTTTTAGTTTTGTACCATTTTTGATTTACTTCGTTTTTGCTTCGTTGGCAATGTGCCCATTATCTATATATTAATAGGCTAACATTTTTTCCATACAAACAATTGCCAGGCTGTTTTGCACATTTAACATACTCATATCCACATAAAATTGATATGGATGTGTTCGTATGAGTGAGGAGCAGTGCATAGGCATATAATTTTTTCTATAAATTATTTAATTTCTTTATAATTAATAAATAAAGTTTTTAGTTTTGTACCATTTTTGATTTACTTCGTTTTTGCTTCGTTGGCAATGTGCCCATTATCTATATATTAATAGGCTAACATTTTTTCCATACAAACAATTGCCAGGCTGTTTTGCACATTTAACATACTCATATCCACATAAAATTGATATGGATGTGTTCGTATGAGTGAGGAGCAGTGCATAGGCATATAATTTTTTCTATAAATTATTTAATTTCTTTATAATTAATAAATAAAGTTTTTAGTTTTGTACCATTTTTGATTTACTTCGTTTTTGCTTCGTTGGCAATGTGCCCATTATCTATATATTAATAGGCTAACATTTTTTCCATACAAACAATTGCCAGGCTGTTTTGCACATTTAACATACTCATATCCACATAAAATTGATATGGATGTGTTCGTATGAGTGAGGAGCAGTGCATAGGCATATAATTTTTTCTATAAATTATTTAATTTCTTTATAATTAATAAATAAAGTTTTTAGTTTTGTACCATTTTTGATTTACTTCGTTTTTGCTTCGTTGGCAATGTGCCCATTATCTATATATTAATAGGCTAACATTTTTTCCATACAAACAATTGCCAGGCTGGTTTGCACACTTAACATACTCATATCCACATAAAATTGATATGGATGTGTTCGTATGAGTGAGGAGCAGTGCATAGGCATATATTTTTTTCTATAAATTATTTAATTTCTTTATAATTAGTAAATAAAGTTTTTAGTTTTGTACCATTTTTGATTTACTTCGTTTTTGCCTCGTTGGTAATGTGCCCATTATCTATATATTAATAGGCTAACATTTTTTCCATACAAACAATTGCCAGGCTGTTTTGCACACTTAACATACTCATATCCACATAAAATTGATATGGATGCGTTCGTATGAGTGAGGAGCAGTGCATAGGCATATAATTTTTTCTATAAATTATTTAATTTCTTTATAATTAATAAATAAAGTTTTTAGTTTTGTACCATTTTTGATTTACTTCGTTTTTGCTTCGTTGGCAATGTGCCCATTATCTATATATTAATAGGCTAACATTTTTCCCATACAAACAATTGCCAGGCTGTTTTGCACATTTAACATACTCATATCCACATACAATTAATATGGATGTGTTCGTATGAGTGAGGAGCAGTGCATTGGCATATATTTTTTTCTATAAATTATCTAATTTCTTTATAATAAATAAATAAAGTTTTTAGTTTTGTACCATTTTTGATTTACTTCGTTCTTGCTTCGTTGGCAAATGTGCCCACTATCTATATATTAATAGGCTAACATTTTTCCCATACAAACAATTGCCAGGCTGTTTTGCACATTTAACATACTCATATCCACATACAATTAATATGGATGTGTTCGTATGAGTGAGGAGCAGTGCATAGGCATATAATTTTTTCTATAAATTATTTAATTTCTTTATAATTAATAAATAAAGTTTTTAGTTTTGTACCATTTTTGATTTACTTCGTTGGCAAATGTGCCCACTATCTATATATTAATAGGCTAACATTTTTCCCATACAAACAATTGATATGGATGTGTTCGTATGAGTCAGGAGCAGTGCATAGGCATATAATTTTTTCTATAAATTATTTAATTTCTTTATAATTAATAAATAAAATTTTTAGTTAAGATAAATAGATATCGTAAACGTGTTTACAAATATCGTAAACACAGTTGAAGAGTCGCTTTAATTTTAAAGCGCTCACCACCGGGCCTACCTTACTAGATCTGCCTTGATTTTGACCATGATTTCACGTCGGACCGTGATCAAAAGGGCAAATCAGTGTTGCGGTACAACTGGAATTTGGAAAGTGTTGCTTATCTCCGCGAAAAGGAATAATTTTTGTACCAATACAAAGTTGAAAATATAAATTGCTTGGTCGAATTTCGACCACCGGCGATACTAGTAAAACTTATTCCTTTAGTGATATAGATATTTATCGCGCAGAAATAAAAATTATTCTTTGAGTTTTATTTTTTTTGCTTAGTTCGAAGAACTCAAATCGTCTCTGAAGTGCTCTGGAACATAATTACTAAAAAATTCCCATCGACATAACTTCGTGAATGAGTTATATTTTTGATCGAAAAAAATAAAACTCACACAATAATGATTTTATTTCTGAACGATAAATATATCACTCAAAGAATAAGTGTTATTTCTGATAAAAAAATAAAACTCAAAAAATAATGATTATTTTTGATGAAATATAAAAAAACTCAACATATAATGATTATATGGCGATTTTTATTATAAAACTCATAATGATTACGGTCACTGAAAAAAAATGCTGATGTTGCCTCTTAATCTTATTCATTTCAAAATACATATGCCTTTCCGGAAAAATTAGCCTGTCAACATCCACTGATGACAGCAGAAGAAAAGCGAGGCCTTCACTGCGTTCAAGAGATATGGATAATGATTTGGTCTGCCTTGGTGTTTCTAATCGTCACAGACCCACTCAATCTAAGAACTTCTTTATTTATTTAACGAGCGCAGGTCCAGGTTAATTTTTTGAAACTAACAATAGCCGTTTCACCTTAGATCCGTATAAGACTTATCAGGTTACTTTTGCTTCGGGCAGGAATCGAACTTGCACCCTTCTTAATAGGCCCGAAATGCAGCAGAGATTTCAGTTATCAAATGAAAATCGGGTTTAGAGACGCATATCGTCATCTAATGATATTTTAGTTGGCAAGACGGAACATAAAAATAATAAAATGTATTTTATTTTGAGTTCTAAGGAATTAATATAAAAACTTATTTCTCAAAAGATTATAAGTACCCCAGTGGCCGACTTGGGGTTAACAGGTTCCCATATGAAAAGTTCCCTTTTCGAGGCATTGCTGTATCAAACTTTAAAATCTGAATATAATTGTCGAAGATATGAAGCAAAATGTAATTGAATGACTACTAGGGTGGTCAATGTGCAGCTTTTGGCAGAGTCCGCCTTAAATGCCTCGGTTCCGCATACATCTCGTCCCTGAAAGCAATGCGGATCAGTCTTGCATTCCAAGTTTAATGTAACGCATCCAATACGCTGTTTTCAAACAATATGTGGTCTATGTGAGTAATCACTATATCCTGGCCAATCTAACCTAACTTAACCTTGGATGGTCCAAACATTTCTTTTTGGAAATACCTTAAAAATATGTATTTGAGGAAAGTACGGTCACGTTTCTTTCGAGACAGTCTAATTTATATACAAATGTACTTCTTCTTCTTCTTCTTCTTCTTCTTTTTATTTTTTCCTCTTCTACTTCTTCTTCTCCTTATCCTTTACCGCACAGTTATAAATTACTCAAATTTCCTGCCATTCTTAGCTTTTATTGCGCTTCCTTCTTTACAACAAAGAAAAAAAATTAAAATAAAGAAAAGAAATTCACACTTCCATTCGCAAATTTATTTTTTAATTCAAAATACCTATTTTCTTTTATTTTAATTCTTCTCATTCACTTTGTACTCGTATGTGGCACTTCATATCACTAGCGCAGCAACGCATAATGATTAAATGAATTGCCAACGTGTGTCTCTGGTGCGCGTGAAATGACAACAACAACAATAAAGCAACATCAACAGCAACACCAACAACGACAATCACAATAACAATTGCAACAAAAATAAAAACAAAACAAATACCTACCATATCCTTTACATATCGTCGTAGCGCAGCACTCATTGCTGACATTTTTATTTGGTTGCTGCTTTTTGTGGTTGTTCCGTCCTCTCGTGTTCATCGTCGTGTCGTGTTGAGTGTGGCTGTTGCTGTTGCTGTTGCTGTAATTATTGTTGTTGCTATTATTGTTGTTGTGTGGCCTGGGTACACATGTCATTTCGAGAGTGTTAAGCATTTAAAAATATTGCAGTTGGTATGTAGATATATATGCATATGCGCGCTCGTTATTAAGTGTGACAGAACAATTCGCCAAAAATATGCGATTACACATGCATAAATGTGTATTATTTACATACAAAGTGCATATATCAAGAGTTGGAGAAATAAGTCACAAAAGTTGAAAACTATATACCCAGTTGCATAAGGAAAATTTACTAATTTCTGCTTTTACTCTTATTTTTTCTTTTTCTTTTCTTTGCTACGGAGCCAAGCTCCAAATTACATTCGTGAACAAATTTTGGAAAGGTTCGCGCATTTTCCAATGCCTTCAACCCTGAATTTCGTTATTTTTCGCAACTGATTATAATCCCTACTTGCTAGCTGCACTCAGACATAATCATGTGTAAATCACAGTCTGCCAAAACAAAGCCGGGTCAAAATAAGTGTTTAATATTCAGGTTTTTGTAAACGTCAATTTTTGCTTTTTTTGACGTTTTTTTTTTTTTGTTTAGTATTTGCCCATGTCAATTCATTATTATGCCTTTATGTAGTCCTTTGTCTCAAGGTGTCAATTTCAACACCCCGTTTTTGGTTGTTGGCTTTGTCGTTGTCGTTGTTGCTCTTAACGCTTGACTGGTTGCACAGCTGTGCTGCCACAAAACATACTCTGCAGGGAAAATCTCTAGTTCCGAACTAGGTCGCTTCTAGTGCATTTTTCGACACTACTAGTGCGAGCTAAATCTCTTTTGCATGTTATCAACTGGCGAATTTAACACGGCGATGTCCTAGGCGGTGTCAATTGTCACCCTCTGCACTACATTTTCGATAGTTCCGAACTAGTACTAAATTATACAGTTTACACTAGTTCCTTTATTGGCACAATTTCGATAGTTCTGAACTAGCTACAAATTCTACAGTTTTACATCTGCCGCTTAAGTGCAGCCTTTGACACACTTGATGCAAGTGGTGCGATGGCCGACTGGCTAACGCATGTGCCTTTCAATCTGAGGGGCGCGGGTTCGAATCCTGTCGGTGTCAAGGTGGATGATAATTTTTTTTAATATTTTTTTAACTAATATTTTTTTATTTATTTATTTTATAAAAATTTACAATAATAATTAAAAAGTAATAAAATAAATAAAGATTAAAAATAAGCATGAGGGATCGGAAAAGCATAATTGGGGGAACATTTCATTTCATGCAAGATGCAAATAGAAAACTTTATATAAAATGCCTCACTAAACATCTGAGAATTGCAGAAATAGACAAAGCCGAAGGCAATTGAACGCACGAAAAATTTTCATAGAATTTTTGTCACTTCGAAATTGCATACAAATCAAAGTGTGTCTTATAATGGTCACTCAATTCACTCCTTCTGAACCGGTGAGGGTCTAACTACAATTGATCTAGTTCCCTTTTGACACCTTTTCGCTAGTTCGGAACTAGAAATTTTGCTCACTAGTTATTGAGTTCCCTGCAGGGATTGTACATATCCATGTACAAACATATGTATGTACATATATTTATGCACGAATAAGCTTTGTTGTCGTCCTATTAGGTGTATACACTAAGATTCTATATGACACATATGTATGTATGTTTGTATGTTTGCAGTTTGTGTATCGCTCCGTTTTGTAGCTGTCAGACAATGAGGCGTTTCCGAACTGCTTATTTGAACGAATATATTAAAATCTGCGACACATTCACATATCTACTTATAAACATACCGACTATATGCAAATTTCCACATACTTCTGCATGTGCAAAATATGCATGATATACCTACTGCCATCGTCGTCACCGCCGCCGGCTACACTGCAAAAATGTTTCATTCGAATTTTGAATTGAACAAATTGTTTTACTTGACAAACCCTGCAGCGCTTAAAACTTGAAACGGATTTTTCATTTATTGTTTTTATTTTTATTGTTCTTTTTTGCATATTTTTCTAAGCATAATATCATATGTACATATATAGTGTATCATATGATGCATATGCAATATTTGCTTGTTTGGTTGCTATGCATATGAGCATCACACCTTTGAAAAATTGAATCTCACTAACGTCCATTCGAGTTTAGTCAAAGTTATTAGGTTATTTTATAGCTGAAAGGCATACACGTATGTATGTATGTATGTATGTATGTACTATGTAGCAGATAGATTGGATTTAGCATGGATGTGATTTAGATTATATTTACACAGATTTCATGGAGTGTAACTGAGGTGCGATGGAAATAGAGTGGCCATGTTTTTGCATTCAAGTGAACTTTTGTTATTTTTTTTACTTTTTTACTTTTTTAATTTAATTTTATTTTATTTCATTTTATTTACATTTTATTTTATATTATTAACATTTTATTTTGCTTTATTTTATTCTATTTTTTATTTATTTTTTTTTTATTTTAATTTATTTTATTTTATTTTTTTTTTATTTTAATTTATTTTATTTTATTTTTTTTTATTTTATTTTTTTTTTTTGATTTTATTTTATTTTATTTTATTTTATTTTTTTTTTTATTTTATTTTATTTTTTTTTCTACTTTATTTTGTTTCATTTCGTTTTATTTTATTTTAATTTATTTTATTTCATTTCATTTAATTTTTTTTTAATTTTTTTCTTTTATTTTATTATATTTTATTTTATTATATTATATTTTGTATTATTTTATTTTATATTATTTTATTTTATTTTATTTTATTGTCTTTTATTTGATTTTATGTTATTTTAATTTATTTTATTTTATTTTATTTTATTTTATTTTATTTTATTTTATTTTATTTTATTTTATTTTATTGTCTTTTACTTTATTTTATTTTTTTTTATTTTATTTTTTTTTTTCCATTTTATTTTATTTTATTTTATTTTAATTCCATTTTATTTTATTTTAATTTTATTTTATTCTATTTCGTTTCATTTCATTTCGTTTTTTTTTGGTTTTATTTTATTTTAATTTATTTTATTTTATTTCATTTTATTTTATTTTATTTTATTTTATTTTATTTTTATTTTATTTGATATTTATTTTGTTTTATTTTTACAATTTATTTTAATTTTTCATTTAATTTTTTTATTTAATTTTAGTTTATTTTATGTTATTTTATTTTATTTTATTTTTTTCATTTAATTTGTTTATTTAATTTTAGTTTATATTCTATTAATCAAATAATATCCTGAATTTTTTTCGCTGTATTACATTGAGACTTTCTCTTAGCAAAGGGTTTTAGGCACATTAAATGAATGAATTATATACCCCTCTGCTGCAATGACGCCCATCACATTTTTGTTTGTTTTTTCTCCTTTAAAATATGCAAAGAAGAGGTGCAACCACATAACACATAGATAGTGATAAATGACGAAAATTTATGTACGTGTATATCCCAACAACAAAGATTTAACAACACTTTAACCCATTAACAACAACAATGCAGTCCAATGTCATAATTGTCACACACGTCTAAAGCAGCACTGCGAACAGATCAAAGGCCAAAATTTGCTTTTGATATTAAGAGTTTTCTTTTCTTAATTGCTGTTGCCATTGTTGCTGTTGTTGCTGCTATAATTTGAAGTTGTAAGTTCAGTCTCTTATGCTACGCATGAGTTGTTTATTACTAAAAAGTGTGCGTGCGTGTGTGTTGTGCTTTGGCAAGTGTTGCTCGCGCACACCTTTTAATGAGCATAAATTAACATTTTTATTGAGAAAGCGTTGAGGCGTTGCTTTAGTCTAGGCGGCGAAATATTTGGATAAGCATAGGAGTATGGGCGTACGAGGAAAAGGAGGAGCTTAAGTGTTGCACGTGAATATAGATGATGTTGCATGATGGCATTTTAATAAGTCGATTATGATGGGGTACATTTTTTGAATTTCTTTATTTTTCTAGGAGTGCATTTTTATACTCAGCTGTACTAGTACACAGAGTATTATAGTTTTAATCACATAACGGTGGATTGTAACAGAATGAAATAATCGAGATAGATATAGACTTATATATATCAAAATGATCAGGGTGAAAAGAGAAATCGATTGAGCCATGTCCGTCCGTCCGTCCGTCCGTCCGTCCGTCCGTCCGTCCGTCCGTCTGTCCGTCCGTCCGTCCGTCCGTCCGTCTGTAAACACTCTAACTCGCGCAAAAATTGAGATATTTTGATGAAATTTGGAACGCAAGTTGGTATCGAGACTGGGACGGTTGGTATTGAAAATGGGCGAAATCGGACCATGACCACGCCCACTTTTCCTATATAGAAAAAATCGGAAATTTGGTATCTCAGCCACTAATATAGCTAGAGTTTTAAAATTTTACCCACGTATTGAGCTCGGGCCCTTATGAAGAAATTTGATGAAGTTTTGGAAAATGGGCGGTGCCACGCCCACTTATTAAGGGTCAAACATTGAAAGTTTTATATGTCATAACTCAGAAACCGTTGAAGATATATCGATGAAATTTGGTACGCGTAATTTGCTTACATAGACAAATGTTTTGACGAAAAATTATCAAAATCGGTTTACGGCCACGCCCACTTTTATATATGTGTATTATAAAGTGACCTAATAAAACCATTTTAAGCGATATCTCTGTCAAATATAAAGATCTATCATTGAAATTTTGTCGCATGAGTCCAACTATGGACATAAAACAAAAAACACAAAAATTTTGGAATATGGGCGGTGCCACGCCCACTTATTAAGGGGCAGACATTGAAAGTTTTATGAGTCATAACTCAGAAACCGTTGAAGATATATCGATGAAATTCGGTACGCGTAATATAATTACTTAGTCAAATGTTTTGGCGAAAAATTATCAAAATCGGTTGACGGCCACGCCCACTTTTATATATAGGAAATATAAGGGGGCCTAATAAAAACATTTTAAGCGATATCTCTGTCAAATATAAAGATCAATCACTGAGATTTTGTGGCAGGAGTCCAACTATGGACATAAAACAAAAACTACAAAAATTTTGGAAAATGGGCGGTGCCACGCCCACTTATTAAGGAGCGAATATTGAAAGTTTAATAAGCCATAACTCAGAAACCGTTAAAGATATATCGATGAAATCTGGTACGCGTGATATATTTACTTAGCCAAATGTGTGGACGAAAAATTACCAAAATCGGTTGACGACCGCGCCCACTTTTATATATGTGTATTATAAAGTGACCTAATAAAACCATTTTAAGCGATATCTATGTGAAATATAAAGATAATTCATTGAAATTTTGTGACATGAGTTTTACAATAGACCGGAAACAAAAAATAAAAAAGTTTGGAAAATGGGCGTGGCACCGCCTCTTTTTAGACAAAGGGATATATGAGATTTCTTAGCCTTTAACTCGACAAATAATTGAGATATTATGACGAAACTTGGTTTATACACTTTTATAACATGTGTTAATAGACACGCAAAAATGTATTGAAATCGGTTTATGACCACGCCTACTTTTTAACAAAGATATTTCTGGAACACCCTTTTGGAATTTGTAACGTGAAGTCTTTGTAACTAAAAGTCATAGAGGGATGAAATTTTGCACTAACAATAATATTTGTATGCTTATTTGGATGATTGATATAAATTTTGAAAATGGGCGTGGCTGCGCCCTGTTTATGCAGCACTCGTTTCATATAAAATACACCCTATATCGAACAAACGCAAACAAACAATGAAAGCATACAGCTGAGTATCTAATGTTCGATTGCACTCGAACTTAGGCTTCCTTACTTGTTTTCCATTAATAATGTTTTTTGGCGGTGTTTTTATAATTACTTTTTGGTTGCTTTTCTGTGAAAGGGGAATCGTTTTGTTTGGTTTTAACCATACCTGGGTAATATTGAGTAGTAATTGGACTATTACGTACTTAAATACTTTATATTTTGATCTTGAAGTAATGAGTCCGTACTAAGTACTTTCAGAATATTCAAGTACTAGTACAAGTACAAGTACAAAGAATTGAAAAAGAATTGAAGTTTTAGCAAATACTTCAAAGTAATTGAAAAGAATTGAATGTACTTGAAACGATTTTTCAATTCTTTTCAAGTACTCGGTTCAAGTACATTTTTCAATTCTTTTCAAGTACTTTCAATTCTTTTCAATTACTTTGAAGTATTTGCTAAAACTCAATTCTTTTTCAATTCCTTGTACTTGTACTTGAAAAATTGGGAATGCAAGTACCAGTACCAGTACAATTCTTTTAAAATGTACTTGTCACAAGTCGTACTGGTACTTGATATTACCCAGGTCTGGTTTTAACTTTCTGAAAATGGAAAATTCTTAAAAAAAGTGCTTAAATGTAGAAGGAGTAGAATAAAAAGAAGACGAAGGAGAAGCGGAAGAAGAAGAAGAAGACGAAGAAGTAGGAGAAAATATAGAAGTAATACCTATATAGACAAAGCGGATCCCTGATCTGGATGCCGGGGAACCGCGATACCCAGGTCAACGAAATGACTGATGAGATGACTCGGCTCTTAATGTCGCAGAGGCGGAAGAGGTTCTTGCGCCCCTGGGTTGCATCATGGGCTGAATCTGACTAAGACCAAATGAAGGCTGTCGCAGGCCTGCGGAGTCTGCAGAAGTCTACGGCCTCCATATAACGATATGCGATCGTCAGCCATTATAAAGATGGGCAGAAGCGATATTTCCCGCCTAACTGCGGTATTCATAGGACATTGGACCTTTGCTACACAAGCGGCCCGATTGGCATAGGACCATAATACCTCTTGTCGCAGCTGCAGACTTCCTGGGATGGAGCCAGTTATGTAAGTGTCCTTCACGCGGCTAAGGAAGAATGAAACTGCTTGACAAAACCTTCTTCGACAGCCTCTCGGAAGTCAAGGACGTCAGGCCTGCTCAAATATTAAATTTCAGTATGATGGTGATAGGGTGTGGGACCTGCCCTGGTTTTCGCACTGCTAATTCTCTTCTATTTTTATTTTTCACTGGCGCATCGGCGGTAATTGAAGACAGTGGGACTCGAAACACAAACCAACCAACCAACCAACGAGCCAACCAAAAGTAATACCATGGAATTCACAGCATTTTTTGAAACAGTTTCCATGTAGCAAAGAGCCATTAAATGGTTTTATCATGGTCAGTTCCGTCTAACTAATATAACAACAACAACATGGTCATATCTTTCTATATAATTACATAAAATTAAATCTGCACATTTCAAAAAACATTCTAAGCATTAAAACCCTCAGCGCCTTTTAGAAAATTCTTATATTAAAATTTTATCGGCGCCATCTACATATGTATATTCTCACTTTATTTAATCCCTTTGATGTTATCTCATAGAAAATACAACATTTAAAATTTCATTCATCAGCAGCAGCAATCTTTTCTTCTTCTTCTTTTATGTTTACCTACATTATTTTCATTCGCTTTTTTGCAAACTTTACTTATGCAGATCATCATCTAAACTATCATTATATATGCTACTTAATCATTTTTGCTTTTAAACCCTCGAGTCGCCGCTGATGACTGACCGCCTGACTGATAGTTTCCTTTATCGTGGTGTACTTAACAAAATAACATTATCGCTATCTCTCATTTTGCATCGGGGCGCGCGCGTTGCTTCAGCTTTTCAATCAAAGCGAGTCATCAAGCGTTGAATGGTTAGTTTGTTAGCTCAGCTCCTTTGTTTTTTTTTTGCGCTTTTTGGCAGTTTTTTCTTTGGTGTTTTTGATTACTTTTTGGTTGCTTTTTTGGTGTTTTTGATTACTTTTTGGTTGCTTTTTTGGTTGTTATTGCGCCTTTTTTGTCTTTTTTCATGTTTTTGTTTGTTTTTTTATACTCAGCTGTACTAGTACACAGAGTATTATAGTTTTAATCACATAACGGTGGATTGTAACAGAATGAAATAATCGAGATAGATATAGACTTATATATATCAAAATGATCAGGGTGAAAAGAGAAATCGATTGAGCCATGTCCGTCCGTCCGTCCGTCCGTCTGTCCGTCCGTCTGTAAACACTCTAACTCGCTCAAAAATTGAGATATTTTGATGAAATTTGAAATGCGAGTTGGTATCGAAACTGGGACGGTTGGTATTGAAAATGGGCGAAATCGGACCATGACCACGCCCACTTTTCCTATATAGAAAAAATCGGAAATTTGGTATCTCAGTCACTAATATAGCTGGAGCGATGAAATTTTACCCACGTATTGAGCTCAGGCCCCTAGGAAGAAATTTGATGAAATTTTGGAAAATGGGCGGTGCCACGCCCACTTATTAAGGGTAAACATTGAAAGTTTTATGAGTCATAACACAGAAACCGTAGAAGATATATCGATGAAATTCGCGTGATATACTTACTTAGGCAAATGTTTGGACGAAAAATTTCCAAAATCGGTTGACGGCCACGCCCACTTTTATATATGGGAACTATAAAATGGCCTAATAAAAACATTTTAAGCGATATCTCTGTCAAATATAAAGATATGCCATTGCAATTTTATAGCAGAAGTCCAACTGCGGACATAAAACGAGAAACACAAAAATTTTGGAAAATGGGCGTGGCACCGCCTCTTTTTATAAACAGGAATATACGAGATTTCTGAGCCCATAACTCGACAAATAATTTATATATAATGACGAAACTTGGTGTGTATACTTTTATTACTTGTTGTAATACATGTTCAAAATTTGAGCGAAATCGGTTTGACGAACACGCCCACTTTCATACATGGGAACTATAAAGTGGCCTTATAAAAACATTTTAAGCGATATCTTTGTCAAATATAGAGATAATTCATAGAAATTTTGTGGCATGAGTTCCACAATAGACCGGAAACAAAAAATATAAAAATTTTTGAAGATGGGCGTGGCACCGCTTCTTTTTAGACAAAGGAATATACGAGATTTCTTAGCCTATAACTCGACATTATGACGAAACTTGGTTTATACACTTTTATAACTTGTGTTAATAGACATGCAAAAATTTATTCAAATCGGTTTATGACCACGCCTACTTTTTAACAAAGATATTTCGGGAATACCCTTTGGGAATTTGTAACGTGACATCTTTGTAACTAGAAGTCATAAAGGAATGAAATTTTGCACAAATAATAATTTTCATATGCTTAGTTGGATGACTGATAAAAATGTTGAAAATGGGCGTGGCTACGCCCACTTTATGCGGCACTCGCTTTATATAAAATACGCCTTGTTTCCATCAAACGCAAACAAACAATGAAAACATACAGCTGAGTATCTAATGTTCGATTCCACTCGAACTTAAGCTTCCTTACTTGTTTTTTCTGTTTTCTTCTGACGGTTAAGTTTATTTTAGTGCTTTCTTTAACTTTTTTCCTGGCCATTATTCTTGCAAACTCATTTTTCACTTGAGAATACAAAAAACCAAAAACAAAACCCATTTGGCCAATACCCTTTACCACTTGCCACTTGCCTCTTGTTTCTTTGCTCCTATTCATCTTCTGCCGCCTTAAAGCTATTGATGGCAACAGCATTTTACATTTTATATTTTACATCTACCAACAACAACAACTGTTTTGCTGCCATTTTTTTTTGTCTATTCAGCACTTCATTATCATGCAAATTTCTTATTATTTTTTTCGCAAACATTTTATCTCGTTTTGTTTTCGCCTTAATTTTAGTAAAAGTGAGTGAAAAAAGAGTTTTTGTGTATGCCAAGGAAGAGCTTTCTTTCACTTTCATTATGATTTAGTTTTTGGTTGATTTTTTGTACTTTTATTTTTTTCCTGCTTTAGTCCTTAGGCACTTTACTTCCTCTATCTATGTATCTATCTGCATGCCAGCATCTCAAGCCACCACCCTAAGCCACTTTGCAAGTATTTTACCCAGATTCGTTTTTCACTTTAACATCATCGCTTAACTACTGCTCGCGTGGCTTAAATGACCCAGATATGGGCCACGAGTTTTTCAACATTTTCAATTTTTCTCGCTAACTAAATACCCGAAGGAGGCAGAGTGAGTGAGGAAAAGTGAAGAAGAATAGTCAGAGAAGGTTCATAAAAAGTTTGGAGCTTGTCTGTGAAGGCTAATGATGGTGGTGCAGGCTAAGTTAAGGGGCTGGGCGGCTGCAAACATCATTAATAATCCAGAAGACTATGCTTGCACGTGTGTCGAAGTTGGTATGCATGTATGTGTATGCCCGTGTGGGTGTTTTGTTACTTGGTGTCATGGCACGCCCAATTTTCAGGCCGCATTAGGAAATAATTTTCAGTAAATTTTTTTTTTGCTCCAACTTCTTTTTTCATATTCCCAAATGGCAAGTTTTATTTCCTCACTTTGCACATTTGCAAATGCGTTTCAGAGAGAAATGGTAAAGAGATAAAAAAAATGTATTTTAATTTTTCTCTGCGCCCATATTTGGTTCGGAAAAATGTATAAAAAACGCATAAAATTTGATTGGAAATTCTGCTGCATCTCTGTTTTTTTATATGTTGCACATATGCGTAAATTTATGCAGAGATGTGTGTATGTATGTATGTATGTTTGTATACAGCAGTTTATTCCGCACACGCGCACGTGAGTGCTTAGCGCGCTTTGTGGGAGCTCTAAATCTCATGAGCTTTTGAAGCATCAGCAAACGTGAAAATAATATTTTTTTCTTGTTTTAACTCTGCTGCGCTGATGAGTCATTTTGGCATAGTTTTTTTATACCCTAATGGGAAAAGTCAACAACATATCAATTTATGTATATATATAAAGAATTATCGGTTTATTTTTGAAAATATCGATTACTTTAACCGAAAATATTTATGTATATCGATTATTTTTTAACGAAGAGTATCGATTATTTTTTCTAAATTATCGACTATTTTTCTAAATTATCGCTTATTTTAACCAAATTGTATATATTAAAAAAAATATCGACTTATTTTCTAAATCATCGATCAATTTTGTAGAAAATATATATATCGATTATTATTTATCGAAGATAATAATAATAATACAATGGCGCTATTATAACTCTGACGAGTTTTATGGCCGAGCTTCTCTCCCAATTCGAGGTGTGCTCCTTTTTGTTTTTCCTACTAATTGGGTGGACCTACAGTTTTATGCCGGCTCCGAACGGCGAATGCATTTTTTGTGAGAAGCTTTTTCATGGCAGAAATACTCTCGGAGGGTATGCCGCCCACTGCCGAGAGGTGACCGCTGCTCTTAAAAAACCCAATAATTGGATTTTTACTAATTAGAAAAATTGTTTTTGGTGTTTTGCTCGGACCGTGGTTTGAACCCGAGACCTCTGGCATAGCAGGCGAGCACTCTACCCACTGCACCACAGCGGCCACGGGGCCACGAAGGGGGTATCGAAGATACTAAGATATTTTCTAAAATATTAATTATTTTTATCCAAAGTATGTATAACGATTATTATTCATCGGAAAATACCGATTTATTTTCTAAACTATCTTTTGGTTATGTTGAAAATATGTATATCAATTATTATTTATCGAAAAATATCAATTTTTTTTAAACAAACGGCTAGATATACCGAAAATGTGTGTATATATAGTTTTATCGAAAAATATCAGTTTTTTGTATAAAAGATCGACTATTTTTGTCGAAAATACATATGTATATCGATTACCATTTGTAAGGAAATGTCAATGATTTTCCTACAATGTTGATTATTTTCACTACAAATGTGTATATCAATTATTTTTATTGAAAAATATCGATTATCTTTCAAAAATGTTGTTTTTTTATTTATGTGTTTTGTATATCGATTACTATTTATCAAAAAATATCGATTACTTTACTAAAAAATGTATCGGAAAATTTTATATCGATTGCTTTTTATCGAAAATTATCGATTATATTTCTAAAATGTAGATTATTTTTATCGATAATTTGTATGTATATCGATTATTTTTTATCCAAAAATATCGATAACTCGCTTAACGAAAAATGTTTTTAAGTAATCATATCAGTAACTTTTCCTTCTTCCAAACAGATGCTCGTGCTTTCCCCACTTGGTTATATGATTTTCACTTCAGCACGCACCAAGTGCATTTTACTTGCTCTTTGCTTTGCATTTTTTATGCCACAAAGGTGTAGCGCTAGAGAGGTGGGTTGGCGGCGTTTTTTCCAAATATTGAATGCAAATTTTTGTTTTTTTTTTCTGCAAAGCTCTGTCCGTTGAGATTTTTTCGCTTAGCTTTTGTTACTCATCAATAAACGGGGGCAGCAGCTACCGCTAGGCATACACACATCCTATTGTGCAGCGCCATCAATCGTACTAAATATGCATTGGTTTGTATGTATGCATACATATATGTAAGTCTCTGTGCATTTGAAATACAGTAGAATCGCACAAAAGTTAACCAAATGGTCCCAAGGGCATTTAACTTTTCCGAAATATTAACCTTTCCAGGTGGTTTTTAAATTTGATAGAATACGATAATAAACATAATTTTCGGGATATAACATATCAAATTTATTTGAATATCTCAGTTTTAATTATTATAATGCAGAAAATTAGATTTAATTTACATACATAAAATTTGCTAGCCATCCATCACTTGCATAAAAATTTTTTCTAGGGTTCATTTTGGCAAATTCAAGCTTAGCTCTTGATTTTAAAATTGGACCACTAATTGCGTTTCCTTTGGTTCAAAAATAATTTATACAATCTTCCTCGAGAACGGGATATTCCGACTTGTGCAAAGTTTTCTTGGTTGCCAATTCCTGTGTGCTTGCCACTGCCTCCAAAATTTCATATCGTTCTTTCTTTATTTTTGAGATGGCCACTTTAGATACACTATAATTTAATGCCAAGCGGTTTCCATTAATACCTTCATCAAGTTTTCTTAAAATATCAGCTTTTTGATGTAAATTCAATCTAATTTGCGATGGTTTATTCCGCTTTGTTGCCATTTTTAACACACAAACTATGTTTACACCACATTTGTACCTCGCGACACCGAAAATAATTTTTTACACAGAAATTCGGGGAATGCACGCAATTTCCGGGAATACATAGAAACAAGGGAAATGAGCTTGTTTTTGCTGAGAAAGAAACGGTTGGATTTAAAAAAAATCGATAAGCTCAGAAAAGTTAACCAAGAGTTAACTTTATAGAGCCGCACGTGGACGCTCAAATTTGGTTAACTTAACCGAAGGTTTAACTTTCTCGCGAGTTAACTTTTGTGCGATTCTACTGTATTTACTTCGTTATAGTTATCCACTGTCTATGCATATCATCCTACGTACATATATGTTTGCAAATACAAAAGCATTATAAATTGTCATATGTAAATATGCACCCTGTATTGTACGCTCGCAGACACGTTGCAGCATGTATATGTAGTTTTTATTTGATATTTTTTTTGGTATTTTTTTAAATTTCATTGAAAATAAAAGGAAAGCTGTTTCACCATTTATTTATGCAGATTTTTTTTTAATACTTTGTTTTTCTCTCTCACTCGTATTTTTGCTGACCTAAAAGCGGATTTTTACCGATAAGGACTATGTGTTATAAGTTATTCATAAAGTTTATCTTCCGGAAAAAATATGCATCTCTTATCAAATATGGAATTTTGTTTTTGTTGTTTTCAATCGTTGCTTCAGTCACACAGTTTGTTTGTTGTCTTTCCAATAGTTTATCAGATTTTTTCAAATTGTGTAACTGGGTTAAGCTAACTCTTTGCTGTGTGACAAATGTTGAAACGTTGAAACTTTTTATGAATTTTGTTGACAGAATTTGATATGCACAGACATACTGCATATACATACATTGCATTGGTCACACATAGATATTATGACTATTCCCTGAGAATAACTCTTTTCTGAGGTATTCTGTACTACAATCTTCTAATGAAATTTCTTGAAAAGTGGTGAGGTATAATCTGATTGATGTCAATGTACACCATATATCGGTTGGTTGATTTAACTAGCGGGTCCCACCAAATACAATTAGCGCCCCAGCGCCGTTTTCATAACACGACTCGTGACTAAACTAGTGAAAAATAAAAGTTAAAAAGAATGAGCAGTTCGGAAATTCGGCCTGACGTCCTTAAGTTCCGAGAGTCTGTCGAAGTAAAAGTTTGCCAAGGAACTTCATTCCTGTGCAGTGCGAAGGACACTCGTAAAGCAGGTCTCCACCTTCTTCTCTGTCCCAGGAAGACTGCAGCTGCGACATAAGGTGTTATGGTCCAGTCCCAATCGGGGCGAGCCCTGCCTGACCAGCCATTTCCTTCTCCTGGATATCGCGGTGCCCCAGCACCCAGATCAGGTTTACGTTATGTCAACTTATATATCTACTATAGACTCTAAATAAGAAAATGTCCTTATGGATAACTGATAGTTCGTCGTGCCATCTGATATATGACTTTATTATTATAGGGTTGCATATTTACGCCTCTATGCACTCAGAGTATCTTCTTTTCTAAGACAAGTATTTGAAGTTGAAGTCGCAACTTTACGCGTATTCATGTGTGATGGCAGCCAAGCATACTTCGTGATATCCGATCCTCCTGCACTTGGCCTTGACCCTCGCTGTGGATTAGTTTAGATGACCAAGGAGAATCATTCTGCCGGTCGGGCACACCTCCTCTCAGTCCTCCAACTGCCCTACAGGCTAAGGTTGGTACAGCATCGTCCTCCATTCAGCACCTTCCAGTAGTGTGAAGCCATGGGGACGGTGGTGTCTAGCATGAGAGTCAGTTACTAACGGGAGTCTCCGTAGGCAACCTCCATCTGCCCACCAAGAAAGCTACGAATCGGATTTTCCCAGACCGAAAGGAAAATATCCCTCCGTGACATTGACCATCACCGAATATCAAACTCCGCCACTTCTTCTGCCCGGCTGTTGACCTGTCATTGGTACCTAACCTACTCCATCGCACTACCACCTCTCTGCTACTACGCCCTATCTCCGCAGTTTACTACTACCGTTTGGCGCTCTCAACTGCTTTGAGATCCCTGTATCCAATGCTGCTCAATCTCCGACACAGCCGCTGTCAACCACTCTAGCCACGCCAAGAAACTTCTCCTTCTCTCGTCTCACTATCTCAGTCTTTCGATACGGAAAGCTGCTGCCCTCTCAACACCTCGAGCTGTGGGTGCGTGTGTGTGTTCGACCCTAACACTTAAATATAGGGTTATTATTAAGTGAGGGTTTCTGGGACGTCTACTTAACCTTGGACAGACTGAACGCTACCTCAGTCTTCGATAAAACCTTCCTCAAACATCTAATCTTGTTCCAACAGATTAAGAACTAATACCTAAGTGAATTGTCCCAATAGGTTTAGAAACTTTGTATAACAAAGATTTTCAGAACATGTTTCTCTATATAAAACTTGTACTCACCTTTTCTTTGGTTTCCGCTCTGCAGCTCAGCAATTGTTCCTTATGATTTTACGTGTTTTGGTTAAAGCTTTTCTTTTATTTAAAACACAACTTATTTGCATTTGGTTGTATAAGAAAATTAAAACATGTAGACTTGGAAACACTTAACATTTTTGTTGTTTATTAAATATTGTTGGCTTTTGTTTTTGTTTTAGCTTTGCAATAACAAAGATGTTTTTAGGCACTTTCAATAAAAAATAATTCATTAACGAGCGATAATAATGAAAATACACATTTAAGAAAGGCGCTTTCCGTTTTATTGATTGAACTTTTTTTGCTTATATTACATGCGTATACGTTTTAGCTGAAGCTCTTTTTATTAGATATTGGCATGTATTATTTTAAGCTTAAATTTGTCGCTTTTATACAAAAACGTTGGCCGTTTGCATACATATATTTTCCCTTGAACATGCAGCAACACTTGTTTTTCTCCGAACACAAAAGAAGTTCACTTAGAATGTCTACTAATTAGCTAAAAAATAAAGAAAAAAAATTAAATTAAATGAAAATATTTTTTCTCAAACATTTTTATACTCCTTTTAAATTTTATTATGTATAATGCTTTGGCCGTTTTTTTTTTATTTTTCTCCATTTTCATAGCATTTAGCTGCAAAACACGGCTACGCACTGCTGCTTTACCTTGTTGCACGCATGCGCTGCAGACAACAACAACAATAACTACAACAACCAACTCATTGCAATTAACATAAAAACCGCAATTTTATGCGCAAATTAATATTGTTAAAGTTAATGAGAGAGAGGCTTTGATGTTATTTTTTATAGCGCTAATTTTTCGCATATTTTTTTTTGTTTGTTCATTCTGTGTTGCCTCACAGTGGCTTTTAGTGTTCCTTTTTGTGTTGCTCGCCGGCCAGCGGCGCATATGTGGACGCGCACCGCCCGCTGTTTGTCGCGTTTGTTTGTTTAATAAATTCTCATAAAAATTTGTCTACACTCCTTTGGAAGTCGCGTGTGTGGAAAAAAAGAAAGAAAAATGCATAAACATTTTTGCAGCCCACTCAGCTGCTCAAAGCCGATCGGCCGGTTGGTGCCTGTGCGCTTGACACTCACGCATGCGCATGTGCGCACACGCAATGCTGTTCAATCTAGTATTTAGTAGTGGTAAATGGCAAATGCGCTCATCAATGAAAACAAAAAAAAAAACGCTGAAAATAATGAGGAAAAGAAAAATAAAAGAACAAGCTGCAAGAAAGTCGTCACAGATTGTGTAGAACCAAAAGCTCTATACCCAGCCAAGGGTTTATTGGCGAATGAGTGGATATGAGGGCATTTCTACATAACTCTCCCAATAGCTCGATACAGACTCGTAGTTCATGAATTGACCCCTGTACACCATTTATCGTTCTTCAATTTCGACCTCTTCATCTCCTTCTCCCTTTGTTCTTCATCTTAGCCTCCAACTTCCTTTTCCTCTACCTTTGTCTTTATTTTTATCTTTCCTGTCCATTGCCTTTTTCTTCTCCCTCCCTTTCCCCTTCCCTTAATCTAACTCTTTCCCTTACTTCTCTCTTCCTCTTCCTCTCTTTCTCTACCCTCCTATTCTTTCTCCATTTCCCATCCCATCCTGGTCATTCTCACTTTTCCTCTCCTACTCTATCTCTCTCCTTCACTCTCCCATTCATTTTCCTTTTATTTTTCATCTCCCTTTCTCTTTCCTGTTCCCTAAGGAACCGGGTTGAGCATAACATCGAAAATAACTCTATACAGGATCCCTGATTTTGAGTTTTCATGCGGTAGCAATATTGCTTAGAAACATTCCGGGGTATCCGGGTCCACGCTTTGACTCATAACTTGAGACCTGGTCTGGAATCATAATGCACAGATCTCTACGTAGAAGCCCCCTTCATTTTCTAGGTCGTGACCTAGAAATCAATGAAACGAACTCTATGCTGAATATTTGCTCAATAACTTTCATTTGATACCAATATTGTTTAGAAACACTCCGGCTCATCCGGGTCCACGTTTTCACCTATATCTCGAGACCCGTGAAAAAAGTTTTTGAAAAATGGAAATTTTCCAAGGTTGGCCCGAAGGCTTCTGCATACCAAATTTCATGATAAGAGTTGGAGCAATATACTTATACAAGAATTGCTCGTGCAAAGGTATTAGTTGTGCAAGACGTTCGACTAATAGTCAGCACTATGGGGTATAAACATCGCGCATCAATCGGCGCATGCGCAGCGACAGAGTCTAATTAAATGCAAGGCAAACATGAAAGAAAGTTTGCTGTTGTAATTTTTGTGTTACTCTTACTCTGAAAAAAACGTTGTAAATACAAAGACTTTTGCAGTTAAATGAACAACTTTTCGCAGTTAAAATGTGCCCAACAACGCTCCGTTGTTGTTTCAAAGATGCGAGCGTTTTTGATTCAAATACTTTTCGTATTTAAGTTAACAACGAAAACTGTTGAATGAAATACTTTTACATTTAAGTTAACAGTTTTTGCTTTTGAATTAACAGCAAAAAATTTTAGTCCAAAAGCGAGCACTGTTGATTCAAATACTTTTCGTATTTAAGCTAACAACTTTTGCTTTTGAATTTACCGCAAGAGTTTTTGGTCGAAAAACGGGCACCATTGAAGCAAATACTTACGCATTTAAGTTAACCTCAAGACAATTGTAAATAAATAATAGCTTAAAAAACTAAAAAACCCGCTTTAATCTTAAAAATCATACTAAAAATTGAGAAATAATTTAATTAGAAACAAAATGATGAACGAAAATATAAGTAGTATTTAAGGAAAAGCGTGGGGTGCTCAGTATGTCAAAAAATATTTAAAATCGGTGTTTTTTTACTAATAATTTTATTTTGACTTTTTTGAGATTTCATATATCGTACTCTTTAATTTCGCAACTAGGTATATTTTTGTACTCTGAAAAAAAAACGTTGTAAATCTAAAGACTTTCGCTGTTAAATCAACTACTTTCCGCAATTGAAATGTGCCCAACAACGCTCCGTTGTTGTTTCAAAGGTGCGAGCGTTGTTGATTTAAGTCAATAACGGAGATTGTTGGAAAAAATTTTCACCTAAAAATTAATTTTTGTTTACATTTTACTCTTCATCTTCTCTCCACCCGGGTCCCAACTGCAAATATGTAGCCTCCGCTTGTTCTCCTCTTCTTCTCCCCTTTTTATCATTCACTGGTTTCTATCTTTATTTCTTATTCTGCGTTTTCTTCTTTATTTTATATTCTCCTCCGGATGCGAACCATGAGATCAACCTGAAATTCTGTCCAATCATCACATAGTGGAACATTCAACATTATATTGAATTGTAGTAACCTATTTATACTTCCATTTCCTAAAAAGGAATCCATGAATTATTTGAATCATTGTAAAAACAAAATTTAAAAAAATTTGTTCTCATTAGTTTTGTTTACAACGGAAACTGTTGGGTCAAATACTTTTGCCTTTAAATCAACAACGGGGAGAAAATTGTTGCTAAAAATAAACTTTTTCTTGGATTTTTCTCTTCATCTTCTCTCCATCATTATTTTTTTTGTTGGTTTTCTCACAAAAAAATATTTTCTCACAAAAAATTTTTTAAAGGCAAGCAAGTTTTTGAATCAACAACGCCCGTTTTTGAATAAATTGTTGGATCAAAAACTTTGCTGTAAAAACAAATACTTTTGCTGTTGAATCAAAGACGGAGATTCAACAGCCGAAAGTTGTTGGTTTAACTACGGGTATTTTTTTCAGAGTACTAGTTGTACGAATCGAATATTTGCATGTTTAAATATTATTGAGCACCCCCACGCTTTTCCTTAAATACTTATATTTTCGTTCATCATTTTGTTTCTAATTAAATTATTTCTCAATTTTTAGTACGATTTTTAAGATTAAAGCGGGGTTTTTAGTTTTTTAAGCTATTATTTATTTTTAACTTTTTAGTGAAATTTTTCATTAAAGGATGTTTTATGCGGACGCAAGAATAAAAGTAAAAAGAAGTCTGATGGGATGTGGTGTTCTCCGAAATAGATCTACATACATATGTATTTATAACTTCTACCAAAAATCCCAATATGCAGTGAAGTAAAGTAGCTTATTATGCAATATTTTCCAAACCCTTTTATTCAAGGTTTTCCAAACTAGTTTGGAAATACAAAATTTCCCAAACGTTTTGTTATATTTTACAATCAGAAAGTGAAGAGAAGTTGAGGTGAAGCATTTGAAAAGAACAAAAAAAAAAGAAACCTGATTGAATAAATTCGAATTTAGACAATAAAGCTCCGAATACGTTTGTAGCGTAATGGTGAGGTATGCTGCCTACGGACCAAGGAGCTCAGTTTCGAGTCCCGAGTGGCGCATTTTTTTTTTATTTTTATTTTTTATTTTTTTATTTTTAGAGAAATTTTTTTCACCTCACGTTTACAAAACATTGTATAAAAATGTAATTAGGGTTCCTTTTCGTTGATTCAGCACTTACTATTAAATGAATTACAAACAAAACCAGTTCTTGCTTTGCATACATATGTATGTACATGCGGTTGATTTCATTGCAAATACAACAAACCCAAAACAGAAAGCTTCAAGCTTTATTTTTGAGTGAATTTATGCATTGAGGTTATCGCCAACGCTATGAGCGATCGCTGGCTGTTGTGCGTTAGTTCGCTCGCTATTTGAGTGGTTATACGTTTTTCTTTGAACATTTGTTTGTGATTTGAGAAGAATGTATTTTTGAGCGTTCGTGAGTGAGTTTTTCCGTACCCTGAAAGCTTGTTACTTATTGGCTTGTATACGGGAGTGAATTGAAATTCATAGAGGCTATTTTGAAGAAAGGTAACATAAAAGCCGCAATGAAGCATAAAGTGTAATGTTGAATGTCCTACTATATGATGCCGTTGGGCTGTTGATGTCATGTTTCGAATCCGGAGGAGAATAGAAATAATAGAGAGAACACAAAAAAGTGAATGTTTGAAAGATATAATAATTTAGTTAAATGTTGCAACTTTTAGGATGGGATGAAATTACATACATACATACATACATACATACATACATACAGGTGAAGCTAATAAAAGCGTGTTAAAATAGTATTTTTTTTAATATAATAGATATTATTTTATTTTTTTATACATATATGTAATATAGTATGTAAGTATGTTTACATATCGAGCCCTAAGCGCCATAAAGTGTATCCAACAAAATTATCGATTTTAGCGTTTTCCAGGAAATCAATAACTAATTATAGTACGCATCAAATCCCACAATTTCATAGACTTAGGGCCAGTTTCACCACCTCCTCCATTTTTGCCCGGTGAAGCAATTTATTTGACAGCTCGCCATACAATTTACGTCAAACTAACCAGCGATTAAATTAACCGCAGATTGTGAAACCGGCCATAAATAAATTTCAAGGCTGATTACCAACTGTATTAAAAGAAAATAAAAAAAACATCCTGTAAAATTTAATTTTTGTTGGATACACTTTTTGGCGGTTAGGGCTCGATATGTAGTAAGATTAATACTAAGGCCCGCCGTCACCAAACGAGTCATTCATCCATTCACCATTTCCAAACGCATCAGTACATCTGCAGACAACTCTCACGACATCAAAAAAAGCTGAGTTTATCAATAGATATTAGTTTTTGTTTAATTAATTTTTTTATTTATGTATGTATGTTATTACTTTATTTTATTTTAAAATTGAAACGAATTGAACGAATTTGAAAAATTTTGTTTATTTTTTTATTTTTTCTTTCAAATTCTTCTTTCTTTTTACTTAAAAAATGTTTAACAGCAAGCGAGTTTTTGAATCAACAACGCACGTCTTTGAATTAACTACGGAAATTTGTTGAATCAAAAACTTTGCCGTTAAAACAAATACTTTTGCTGTTGAATCAAATACGGAGATTCAACAGCGGAAAGTTGTTGATTTAACTACGGGTATTTTTTTCAGAGTAGTTTTATTATTGTTGTTGTTTTGTTGTTATTTTATTCTTGCATGCCCTGCGTATACATATGTACATACAAGAGTGCGTGCCGACGCATTGTCGCGCCGCAAAATTATGTCCTTTTAAATATGCATGTTTAACTCTGTGTCTTATTATTATTTGATTGCCGCCGCTTTACATTTTACGAGTTCAAATTTTATAATTTCGTTCAATATTGTCTGCTTTTTTTTTATTAAAATTTTGCATTTTTACTTTTAAACTTTGCTTTTAGAGTTTTGCCTTTTGCACTTTGCTTTTTGTAACGCTTTTTACTGCTCGGTCTTCAGACGCGACGCCTACAACTCTGCGCGTTGCTATTCAAATTTTATTATGTGCGCCATGCGGCAGACGACATTTTATGGCTTATCTGCATATTGCATCTGATAATATACACTGGAATATCATCGAGTTATTAAAATTACATTTAAGTTTTATCTCCACAAATTCGCTTGCCTTTAAATGGCCTTTACTGGCGAGGGTTAAAGTGCGTTAAGACATTATAGAACGAGTCAAGCTGTTTTTTTTTTTTATTATTATTACTGCAGCTATATTTGCATATTTTTGGACTGCTTAAAATAGCACTCATAATCTGCTGGGTTACCTGTAAAATAAAAATGAGTTTGAATTAGTTTTAGCAAAATATTTGTAATAAGATTTTATATTAAAATAAATTTTTTAAAGAAAAGGTATTAAGAGTATGCCTATTCTGTAGTTACAACGTTCCAAAGACAGAAAAAAATTATATATGTATGTACATATGTATCTAATTCTTTATATGAAGCTAATCCATTTCAAACTCCAAATGAACCAATTGCTCCTACGTTACTCTAGCGTTTGCCGTTTACCCTTTACTACGCCGTAACTACGGTTGCATGTGCGTTTGACATTTAACACAACAAGCAGCATTTTGTAACAATTCGCCAGCAACATTTACAACATTTACTTACAACATTTTCGCATAATATTTTAATGTAGCAAATTTTTTTTCTTTTATTCTTTTTTCTGCGTTATCCTCATTTGTGCTTTGCTTTGTTGTTGCGTTGTAAGCTGTCAAACAACCACAAAATACGACAAGCAATTTTGGCACACACAAAACGAAGGGAAAAAACATTATCATAAAAGAATTTTTAAACAGTTATAAACAAATTTGTTGGCATGCCTGCCTATTGTTGCATAAGCCATGTTGCATGCTGCATGTTGTATGTTGCAAAACATGGGCATTAAGTCAAACGAGTTTAGGGTTTGGCGCATGATTAATGTCACCCGAGAGAGCAGCAAAAAAGGTGCAACACGGCAACCGATTACAAGTGCAACAGGTGACAAAAAGTCAAAAATGTTTTTCAAATTGTTGGACAAAAAGGTGTTTGCGATTATTTATGGCAGGCTTTATAGAAAATGATGTGACAAGTGGAAGATATTAGATGTTGATGATGATGATGATGATTGGGGATGCATATACTAAATATCGACGCTTCCAAACAATACTGTACTAAGTCGACTAGTACGTTTTCCCGTTTTTGTCGTTTTCAAGTATTACGTATCTTTATTTAGATGCTGTCAAATTTTGGTATCAATCGGACAATCCAATCAAAAGTTATAAGCAAAAGTGTACATATAATACAACCCGAGATTTTTACAGAATGAAAACATTGAAAGCTTGCCATGAAAAACAACGTGGCTAGTTTTTATTTTTATACTCAGCTGTACTAGTACACAGAGTATTATAGTTTTAATCACATAACGGTGGATTGTAACAGAATGAAATAATCGAGATAGATATAGACTTGTATATATCAAAATGATCAGGGTGAAAAGAGAAATCGATTGAGCCATGTCCGTCCGTCCGTCCGTCCGTCTGTCCGTCTGTAAACACTCTAACTCGCTCAAAAATTGAGATATTTTGATGAAAATTGAAATGCAAGTTGGTATCGAGACTGGGACGGTTGGTATTGAAAATGGGCGAAATCGAGTCATGACCACGCCCACTTTTCCTATATAGAAAAAATCGGAAATTTGGTATCTCAGTCACTAATATAGTTGGAGCGATGAAATTTTACCCACGTGTTGAGCTCAGGCCCCTAGGAAGAAATTTGATGAAAGTTTGGAAAATGGGTGGTGCCACGCCCACTTATTAAGGGTCAATCATGGAAAGTTTTATATGTCATAACTCAGAAGCCATTTAAGATATATCGATGAAATTTGGTATGCGTGATTTGCTTACTTAGATAAATGTTTTGACGGAAAATTGTCAAAATCGGTTGACGGCCACGCCCACTTTTATATATGTGAACTATAAAGGGGCATAATAAAAACATTTTAAGCGATATCTCTGTCAAATATAAAGATATATCATTGAAATTTTGTAGTAGGAGTCTAACTATGGACAGAAAACAAAAAACAAAAATTTTGGAAAATGGGCGGTGCCACGCCCACTTATTAAGGGTAAACATTGAAAGTTTTATGAGTCATAACTCAGAAACCGTAGAAGATATATCGATGAAATTCGGTACGCGTGATATACTTACTTAGGCAAATGTTTGGACGAAAAATTTCCAAAATCGGTTGACGGCCACGCCCTCTTTTATATATGTGTATTATAAAGTGGCCTAATAAAAACATTTTAAGCGATATCTCTGTCAAATATAAAGATATATCATTGAAATTTTATATCAGGAGTCCAACTGCGGACATAAAATGAAAAACACCAAAATTTTGGAAAATAGGCGTGGCACCGCCTCTTTTTAGAAACAGGAATATACGAGATTTTCTGAGCCCATAACCCGACAAATAATTGAGATATTATGACGAAACTTGGTGTGTACACTTTTATTACTTGTGGTAATACATGTTCAAAATTTTAGCGAAATCGGTTGACGACCACGCCCACTTTTATATATGGGTATTATAAAGTGGCCTAATAAAAACATTTTAAGCGAAATCTTTGTCATATATAGATATAATTCATAGAAATTTTGTGGCATGAGTTCCACAATAGACCGGAAACAAAAAATATAAAAATTTTGGAAGATGGGCGTGGCACCGCCCCTTTTTAGACAAAGGAATCTACGAGATTTCGGAGCCCATAACTCGACAAATAATTGAGATATTATGACGAAACTTGGTTTATAAAAAGTTATTCAAATCGGTTTATGACCACTCGCTTTATATAAAATACGCCGTGTTTCCATCAAACGCAAACAAACAATGAAAGCATACAGCTGAGTATCTAATGTTCGATTCCACTCGAACTTAGGCTTCCTTACTTGTTTCTTATGGTTTTATACAAAGCATACCCTAACTTAGATGGTATCGAGTTTTGGTATTGACCTTTCAATCCAACTAGAAGTTACAAGCCAAAATATACTGAGGACACAACTGAAATTTCATATCGAATTTAAACTTTGACCTAGACTTAGTACAGTATTGTTTGGAAGCGTCGATATGTATGCAGACTTTTGCTGTGACTCAGATAATAATTTTCTATACATACTTCAATTATCATGCTATGAATTTAAAATAAAAATTCTGGAATTAGATTTTAATTTTCTGAATCGAAATGAATATTCTGAAATTAGATCGCAATTTTCTGAAATTAAACCCTTTGTACAGCTGTATCAGCGGGCTATGGCTATATATCGCCCGTTTTGTGCAATAGGGATTTAACTCGAAATTTTCGATTTCTGGGATTTTGCCATATATTTCAATAACTGGGTCGTGCCTTTGAGTCTAGTCTTATAAAATACTCAAAAAGATAAAAATGGCGGAATTAAAAGTGATTTTGTAGTTAGCTGTAGAAGGAAACTATTTGAAATTATAAAAGTTTATTTGCGTTTTCCCAAAAAAAAAATTTTTGAGTTAAATCCCTATTTCATAAAACGTGCGATATATTTACAACGTTGTATAAAACTGACAACGCGCCCTTCTGTGTCTGCATGTTGATATTCCTCATAAAATCTTCCAAAAATAGTTTTAGAATTCGCTGTAAAACGCTCTTAAAACTTTGTAGTAAATTTCTTTTCCGTAAAATAATAAAATAAAAAAAAATATATGTTGAAACTACTTGCAACACATACACTTGTTTGAATTATTCTAATTGTATTCAATGTACATTTGTTTAATAATCTGTCATGTAAAGAAAAATTTTCAGTCTGAATAAAATATTTCCTTTGTATAAAACTTTTTGACTCAACAGATTATGAGACTTAATATAAAAATATAATTGAACTTGTAATTTTAAAAGATAAAGATTCTGAAGAAATCTTCTTTTACGCGGTTGTATTAATTTTTAATAATGGCTACTGCGGGAATATTTTCCATCGAAAAGCTCGATGATACAAATTATTCATCATGGTCAGTCCAGATGAAGAGCGTTCTTGTTCATACGGAATTATGGGGAATCGTATCCGGGAAGATTATTAAAAACGAAAATGGAACGGCAGAGGAATCAGAAGCATTTGATGCAAAGGACGAGAAAGCGCTTGCGAGCATAACGTTGTGTGTCAAGCCGTCGCAGTTAAACCATATCAAACATTGCAATACATCGTTACAGGCTTGGAAAAAGCTTCAAGAAATCTATCAACCAAGTGGACCAGGACGAAAAATAACGCTTTTTAAGAAATTATTGTATAATAGCTGGCATGAAGAAGATAATATGTCCGAACATCTAAGAAAATTTACCGACATCATTGAGAAGATGGCTGAAATTGGTGTGGTGGTACCAGAAGAAATGTTGGTCATTATTCTGCTATCAAGTTTACCGCATTTATATGAAAATTTTGTGGTCGCAATAGAAACTCGTGATTGTCTGCCATCACTTAGCACATTGAAGATCAAACTGCTAGAGGAAGGAGAACGTCGTCAACAAAAAGGCGAAAAAGTTGAGAAAAACGAAAATCAACAAGCATTTGTGGCAAGATCAAATCATAAAAATATGAAAACAACAAGGAATTTTGATGAAAATAATCAACGTGGAAATAATATAAATTCTGCGGCGAAAAATTCGAAAGTTAAATGCTACAATTGTGGAAACAGAGGACATTATGCTGCTCAATGCAAAAATCGGAGACAAAAAACACAAAATGCTATTGGAAGTGTACTTTCAGCTTATGGTGTAGAAGGATTCAATCGATCCACATGGTGCATAGACAGCGGTGCGACATCTCATATGTGTTGTGAGCGCGCGATGTTCAAAGAACTAAGAAATCATACGGAAAAGGTGAGTCTAGCGGGCGAAAATTTCATCGAAGCACAAGGCATTGGAACAGTGATTCTGCGGTCCGGAAATGAAGACGTTATCATGAGAAATGTGTTATATGTACCCGATCTGCAATCAAATTTCATATCAGTTGGAAGAGCATCAAGCATGGGATGCAATATTTCTTTTAAGAAGCATGTTTGTATAATCAAAAACTCAGCAGGCAAAGTTTTATTGAAGGCATTTAAATGTAACAACTTATACATTTTTGGAAAAACATCGACCAACAAATGTTTCTACTCAAACGCAAATGAGGTAATGAATTGGCATAACAGGTATGGTCATTTAAATTTTAAAAGTCTAAAAGAGTTGTCGCATAAAGATTTAGTATATGGCATGAAAAATATCACCATACCACAATACCTTGAATGTCATACTTGTGCAAAAAGTAAAATATGTACACAATCGTTTCCTAAAATATCCGATACAATATCAAATGATATTCTTGAGTTGATACATGCGGATGTATGTGGTCCAATTAATAAGCCATCAATTGGGGGCTCAAAGTATTTTCTTACTTTTATCGATGACAAGTCTAGATACATATTTGTATATTTTCTAAAAACAAAAGACGAAGTATTTTCAAAATTTAAACAGTTTAAGGCACTGGTAGAATGTCAAACTGGTAAGAGAATAAAAGCTATTCGTAGCGATAATGGTCGTGAGTTTGTAAACCACGAATTTGATAACTATTTGAAAGTACATGGAACTAAAAGACAGCTGACTGTTCCTTACACACCACAGCAAAATGGTGTGGCTGAGCGTGCAAATCGCACTTTAGTTGAAATGGCGCGATGTATGTTAGTTTATGCAGGAATGGATGAAAGTTTTTGGGCGGAAGCAATTTCAACCGCTGTATTTTTACGTAATAGATCTCCAACAAAAATTCTTGTTAACAAAACTGCATATGAAATTTGGTATGGAAGAAAACCAACAGTAAATTTTTCACGGATATTCGGATCTTTAGCTATTGCTCTCGATAAAAAAGAAAACCACAAATTTCGACCTAAAGGTAAAGAATACATTTTAGTGGGATATTCGGAGAATGCTAAAGCATATCGTTTGTTTGATCCAATAACACGAAAATTTATAGTAAGTAGAGATGTAATGTTTTTTGAAAACTCTAGCATACATAAAGACGTAAGTGAAACAGTTGACGTGAGCAGTTTAATTGTTATGACTAATGATGATACACAAATGAAAACAGATAAATTAGAGGATCTTGCTAGAGGAGGAGAAGAAGTAGAAGTCAGCAATATTTCAATGGAAGAAAATAATGTACTTGATGAAAGTCTTTCTGACATGACTAGAAGTGAAGAGGTTAAAAAAATAGGAAGGGGAAGGCCAAAATTAATTAGAACTGGTAAAGTTGGTCGGCCCAAAAAACAATATAATATATTGAATTCTCTAGAAAATATAAAAATACCTGAAACCGTTGAAGAAGCATTGACAAGCGAACATTCTGAAGAATGGAAGAAAGCTATGCACACAGAATATGATGCTTTAATAGCTAATCGTACCTGGACCTTGGATGAATTACCTCCATCTCAAAACGTTGTTGGATGTAAATGGATTTTTACATTAAAACGAGACGGAGACGGTAATATTGTAAGATTTAAGGCAAGACTAGTGGCAAAAGGGTATAGTCAACGTTATGGTATAAACTACCAAGAAACTTTTTCACCAGTAGTACGTTACGAAACTTTGAGGTTAATAATAGCATTAGCTGTAGAGAAGCAAATGTACTTACATCAGATGGATGTTGAAACCGCCTATCTGAATGGAGATCTTCATGATACGGTTTACATGAAGCAGCCAGAAGAATTTGTTGACAAAAAGTACCCAAATCACGTTCTTAAACTTAATAAATCGTTGTATGGACTGAAACAGTCGGGAAGAGAATGGAACTCTAAACTTGATTGCGTTTTGAAGAAAATTGGTTTTATGGCATGTCCTAGTGAACCGTGTGTTTACACTAATCACTCAAATGGATACTTCAATATAATTGCCGTATATGCGGATGATATTTTACTTGCCTCTACAAATAAAGAAGATCTGATAAAAATTAAGAAGAAGATTGGAAACGAATTTAAAGTAGTTGATAAAGGGCCATTAAATCACTTTCTTGGAATGACATTCGAACGTGAGGGCGAAACTGGATCCATAACAGTCTGTCAAACAAATTATATAAAGGAATTGCTAAAAGAAAATGATATGATTAACTGCAGAGCTGTTGCAACGCCACTCGAACCGAAATTTCAAATTAATTGCAACAGGGAAAATTGTAAAAAAGTTGATCAAACGAAATACCAGTCACTTATTGGTTCATTAATGTACCTAGCAATCTTAACAAGACCTGATATTCTACATGCTGTGTCTAAGTTATCGCAACAAAACAAAGATCCGCACATGGAACACGAGACAGCAGTTAAACATATTTTACGTTATTTAAATAAAACAAGTCATTATAAACTTCATTATCTCAAAACCGGGAAATCAATTGAATGTTACGCTGATGCTGATTGGGCAGGAGACTCAACAGACAGAAAGTCGTATACGGGATATGCGTTTATTTTGGCTGGTTGTGTTTTCTCATGGCAATCGAAGAAGCAAACTACAGTAGCACTTAGCAGTACAGAAGCGGAATATATGGCATTATCTGCAGCAGCAAAAGAAGCAAAATTTTTAAGAAAACTTATGCAAGAAATCGCAATTGATACAATCAATGTCCCCATCAAAATTTATTCTGATAATTTAAGTGCACAACAGTTAGTTAGAAATCCTGTATACCATGCACGAAGCAAACATATTGATATAAAATATCATCATATACGTGAAGTTTTGAATAGTAATATAATTACAATACATTTTGTACCCACTTATGATATGACTGCAGATATTTTAACAAAAAATCTAGAAAAATGTAAACATCAAAAATTCGTTAAACTTTTAGGTTTAGAATAATTTGTTTAAGTTATTATTACTAATATTGTGTTGAGGAGGAGTGTTGAAACTACTTGCAACACATACACTTGTTTGAATTATTCTAATTGTATTCAATGTACATTTGTTTCATAATCTGTCATGTAAAGAAAAATTTTCAGTCTGAATAAAATATTTCCTTTGTATAAAACTTTTTGACTCAACAATATATAAAAATACATATATAATTTCATTACTATTGCATTAAGCATGCCAAAAATTATAACTTTTTTGTTTTTTTTTTTTCAGCATAACTTGCCCTTAAAAGCGCATAGAAATTCAACAAAGGCATGCAATTAAAAATCTAATTGAATTTGCTCATCACCATCAGCTTCATCATCAGCAATGGCAACAACAGTATCTAGCAACAGCATCATCAACGGTTCACTTCAAAGCAATTGTTACTTGTGTTTTCTTCCTGACGTCAATGTCGTCATAATTAAATTAGTCGTAAATTTTTAGAGAAAAGCCAATTTCGTTGTTACACTGAAAAAACAACTTACTCAGATTATGGAAAAGTGGGAATGATTCGGCGCTAAAGACATATTTCCATATTTTGATGTACGATTTTCTTCAAATCAAGGAATAAAAACCACGTTTTAAAGAAAATTGTACATCAAAATATGGAAATATGTCTTTAGCGCCGAATCATTCCCATTTTTCCATAATCTGAGTAATTTTTTTTTTTTGAGTGTAGGTGCTTTATTTTTCGTGTCTGTCACTCAGCAACTTTTCAAAGAGGTTTGTATATTCGTATCTAGACATTGTCTTCTTAGCTACATACTCGTATTTTTAGCTTATATAAATACTAGCAAATTCAAGTCAATTCAATTCAAACCAATTCAAGTCAAGTCAAGTCACGTCAAGTCAAGTCAAGTCAAGTCAAGTCAAGTCAAGTCAAGTCAAGTCAAGCCAAGTTAATTTAAGTTAAGGTAAGTTAAGTTATTCCGGGGTTATCTGGGCCCACTTGAGGACCTTGTCTAGCCATCACTACAGCTCTATGTTGAAGCCGTTCCCAACACTTTCCATTTGGTACCAATATCGCTCAAAAACATCCGGGTCCGCATTTTGACGCATATCTGGGGACCCGGCCTAGGAATCGTTATGAATAGAACTCCATGTAAAAGCCTTGTTCAACCTTTCATTTCATACCAATATTGCTCTGAAACATTCCGGGTTAATCCGGGGTCACATTTTGACCCATATTTGGGGGCCCGGCCCAGGCATCACAAATAACATAATTCTACGTAGAAGTCCTCATCAAGACCTTTCATTTGGTAGCAATATCGCTCAGAAATATTCGAGTGTCATCCGGTCCACCTGTTGACCCTTATCTGGAGACTCGTCCTAGGCATCACTATTAAAATAGCTCTATATTGAAGTCCAGATCAAGACCTTTCATTCGATACCAATATCGCTCAGACACATCCCGAAGTCATCCAGATCTACCTTTTGACCCATATCAGGAGACCCGACATGGAAATCACAATGAAAATAGGTATGTGTTAAAGCCCTGCTCAATACCTTTAATTTCATACCAATATCGTTCCAAAACATTCAGGAGTCATCTGGGTCCACATTCTTACCCAGACTGGGGAGGATGTCTAGGCATCACCATGAAAAAAACTCTATGTTGAAGTCCTGCTCAACAACTTTCATTTGATACCAATATCGCACGTGTAGGTGCAGGCATTCTTGAGTTATAGCATAGTATGCACGTGTAAACAGGTTTTTGATTGCCACCGAGACAAACAACAAACCGTGCAAAAACAAATATATGAGTCGCCTACGCTGCGCTGCCTGGACGCCTCCACTGAACACGGCAAATGACCAAACGAATCTGTCTATGCTTGCGCTTTTTTGAGTTTTTCGAAATTTAAAACCGGGAAAAAGGTATTAAAGTCTTAGAAATGCGCAAAAAAAAGTACATGGTTGTCGAGAATTATTAAAATCGGTCCAGTACTTTTTGAGTTATCGCGTTACATACATTTTCCATACAATCAATTTTATATAATCCCAACAAACACAGACGCGAGGATGATATCGCGGCGAATTCGAGGCGAGTTCGCGAAAACAGATTTTCGCGAATGTACTTTCTCGAACTCGCCTCGAGTTCGCGGCAAGTTAGAGAAAATCAATTTTCGCGATATCATTTTTTTCTATTTTTTTAAGTTGTTTTGCACTAAAAAATCATTATAGTTCTGAAATTTTAGATTTATACCTGAACAGGAATATCAAAGTTCCGCAGATGTTATCGTGGCAAATTCTAGGAGAGTTGGCGAAAATAGATCAAATCGGTTTATAAGCAAATAGATACCAGTATGTAGAAAAACCAATTCAAAATTGTTTAATAGGGGGACTTTTTTTACTGCTTAAACTTTTTTTGAAAAGCTTTTGTTATTTCATGAAAGTTAAACTTTCCTTATAAAAATATCTTAAGTGCTTTGTATTATTTTATACGGAGTTAGCCCATTGCCAGTAAACCAAACTCTGAACTTCTAATTTTTCGAAACGCCATGAACAAATTTTCGAATGGCCAACGATCAGAGAAATTAAAAATTCTCGAATCGCTAATGATAACAACTTCGAATCGCCAGCGATCCGAGAATGAACAATTTCTCGAATCGCTAGTGATGGGTGACATTCCTACGAATTCGGATTCGCCGATCTATCGCCGCGAACTATTGCCGCGATAATATAATCAGAGAAAGCGAATCCGACGCGAATTCGAGGCGAATCCGTTGTGTTTATTGGGATTAGTATAAATGTACATATGTATGTACATATCTTAGAAATACATATATTTGAAAATTGACAAGTTATGTATAACTAATTTCTTCTACTTTTATGTTCACAAGCAAGCAAGTGCGCTTTTGTGCCGCTTAAATGAGGCCAATAAATCACATTAGCCGTTTTGGCGTGCTGTTATTGGAAGTGGCAACATTGGCGCATCTTTTTCTATACAAATTTTTTTCTATTCAGATTTTTCTATTAACATTTTTTCTTCTCGAAATTTTTATTTTTTTAATTTTCTTCATGTCAACTTCTTACATGTGCCCTATTGAAGGCTGTAATTGCTTTAGCGTGATTGGCAGACGGAAATTGAGCGAAAGTTGTGCGTCGCACAAGCTTTTTCTTGCGTTATCTTATTTTTATTTTTAAAATATGTATGTACATACATAGTAAACATACATGTATATGTGGAAATAATACATACCCAATAAACACAACGGATTTGCCTCGAATTCGAGACGAGTTCGCTTCTCTGATTATATTATCGCGGCGATAGTTCGCGACGATAGATCGGCGAATCCGAATTCCCAGGCGAGTCACCTCTGATTAGCGAAATTCGCGCATTTTTATGTTCTCGGATCGTTGGCAATTCGAGATTTGGGATCATTGGCAAATACATTCTAGAAAATCGTATTCTGTGAATCCGCCTCGAATTCCCCACGATATCATCCGAACTTTTAAATTTCTCAAGTGAAGTTTTAAAGAGTAAATTAAAGCCCAACAGGGAATTTCTTCGTGTAAAGCAAGATCCAACAAAATTAATAAATGCTATTGCGATAATTGATTTTTCTCGAGTCCATCTCGAACTCGATACGAATCCGAAAAATAACATTCACCTCCGCGAATTCATCTCGAGTTTGCCACGATACCATCCTCGCTTTTGTGTTTATTGGGTAAAAGATTGCTGTTGTCGGCACACGCTTATATTCTGAATTACATATAAGAAAAACAACGTTACAGTAGCAAATAAAGTAAGCAAGTTGATCGAAAAGGTTACCAACAAATATTTTAATTCAAAGTTCAAATAAAAGCAGTTTTTTTTTGTAGAATCTTAACCAAAAGTGCAGAAATTATTACAAATTTATTCCTGAAATTTACTCTTGCTAAAGCACTTACTTACTTTGTTGCAGGCAACATTGTGGCAGGTAAACGTTTCTGAGTCTCTTAATTGCATAGCCCCTTTGGACGACAAATAAAAACAAATCCAGTGCTTTTCAAACTGCCAAAACATTTCTAAACACTCGCATACCTACAAAATTTTTAAAAGCCTTAACAGAGAGACACTTTTTATTACAACAATTGTGCTGACACATTTAGGGCAACATGCAACATATTTCATTGCAGAAAAAATATGTTTTTCGCACATGAAACGTTTATTCAAAGTTTACGGTTTAGCCCCCCCCAAAAAAAAGTGGCCAACGCTAAGCTTGCTGCGCTGAAAAGTGCCTCCCCTTTTACTATTGCCTTCCTTCTGCTGCTTACAAGTCCAGTTTCACCTTCTTCCTCTACTGCCGCCCATTTTAACAGCCCAGCCATTACAAGCAAAACTATCTGCAAAAGTAAATTTTTTGTAAGGCATAACTTTTCTGGGGATAAATTTATTGAGCACTTAAATTGCACTTGCAGACAGCAATGCATGGACACGGACGGCAATGTTTGGCGCAGGCGTGTGCGCTATAAGCTTATCGATTGCAACAAAATGCATATGCAGTTAATGGCTTAAACAATATGAGACAAGAAACTAACAACAACAACCACAAGAAAGGTAACTACCCAAATTGTTATTATAAACACATGCAGCCGGAGCAGCAACAGAAGGAACGGTAAAGGTAACTTGAACAATCGTAAAGGTGCAGATTTGCGGCAAACAGTGTAACAGAAATAACAACAACAAGTAATAAAATCAAAGTGTAGAAGGGAGTGTAAATTATATACCCGGCTGTTAAAGATTGTTGTTTCGCTTTTCTTGAAGGTAGCAATAATTGCTATTTTATGACTACCTGGCAACATCCCTAAACTGCGCATGTCCAACTTCCGAGTTTGCTGGAGCGAAAGCACAAAACCAATTGAAAACTTGCTGTAAACTACATTGTAAGTCGTGCTTGTAAGCGCATTAGGGTATAAGAAACATTGAATAAAATAAATAACAAAATAGCTTATAAGGGACGCTTGGCCGATACAACTTTGTTGCTGCCGTTGGCTCGTTAACTTTGGCAACTCACTCAGCTCATTCAAAGCGGCAACTGCAGCAAGGCGCCCTCTTACAATTCGTAGTGTCGGGAGAGACGACACACAGTGGGGGCACCTCCATACAAACGCGGCCAAAAATAGTAATAATTGAGCTAGAAACTTTAAACTCGGAACTTAAGCTTTCTTGATTGAAGATAGTAAACTGTGAAAATTTGAACAAAATCGGCCCACAAATACACCCCCCTCCCATATAACGGTATTTTTGAAATTTCAATATTTTGTTAACTATTGTAGCTAAAATGCTCAATTTTAATAAGAGCACACATTTTTTAAATATAAATAATATACAGTAATCGTTTTGGAAAAAGCGCAAAGTATTCCATGGTTTTCAAATTAAAAATATATGCACTTTTGAGCATTTTATAAGCATTCATCATAAAATTTTCCTTCAAAAAAAATCACATTTAAAAAAATTTTTATACCACAAATGAAACTATACTTTTCTAAAGGATTTCAGTGTGCTGAATCTGAATCTGAAGTCAGAATTTTCAAATTGGTTCTAGTTTTTGAGATATTCATGTCCAATTAGGCAAAAAAACACGTTTTTGACTATATTCCCTGCTTAATATCTTGTATGTAATATTTTTTTATTCAAAATCAAATACACCGTTAGAAAGCATAAACCATCCCCCTGAATATGGCGTTTAAATTTTTCAGATATCTTTATTAGAATTGGAGAAATTGTTGTTTAAGTTTCATTAACTTGGCAAATTTTCCCCATACAAAATTATTAATACTTTTTGAAGCATACTTTTGGGGATTTTGTATGGGAAAAATGTATGAAAACTTAGAAAAACTCACTCCATAAAAAAGTTCATAAAACAAAAAAGCGCAAACGAATTTTTAAGATTTCTTCACCTGTTTATAAAGCACGTTCACTAGCACCAAATATTAAAAATTTGGAGAGGTCATATTTTGTATTTTGTTTTTATTTCATGTTGAAATTTTCCAATTTTTACACAATTTTTTTTTCTGTTCGAAAAGAAAAAGGCTGCAAAAAAATAATGATAACGCTGATAAAAAAAATTCTTTCATAATTTGAAAGTGTGAACCATTGTCTACAACACGGTGAACAAACTATTCGATTAGTCGCCTAAGAATAAGATTTTTCATAATGTCAAAAGTAGCCTAATTATTGCGTTTTGAAAAAGGCACTTTTAGTCAAATGGGAAAAAGATTATTTAAGCGAAAAGCGCAGGTGGATTTCAAGAATTAAAATGCAGTTTGATTAAAAATATATCATTTCAAAACATATGAAAAAATTGGGGAGGTCATATTTTTTATTTTTTTTATTTTTTTGTTTAAAGTTGAGCAAAATTTTTTTTTTACGACTTTTTTTGTCAATATTTGAAAGTTCATATAAATCTAAGAGTTACCGCTGGTTACAAAAGGCTTATTGTTTCTAAAAGGCCAAATCAATATCTATGTAATGATGTATCACACGATTACATACGTTAATAATTGAATGAGTTACAGCATTTTGTATAAGGTGTAATTGTTGAGAAATAAAAGGACCTATTTTTTGCTCAGTTTTTAACACCCTGTACGGCTAAACAAAACGAGACTCAAAAAATTTTATATAAGCTTTTTTTTTAAAAATTGTTATATCTGTCAATCACTTTCAAAAAAATTTGATTTGCTAATACTTTAATTTCGATTTTATTTTTGGCCGCTATCACCCAGTGTGCGACAGGTAATGCCACAACTAAAATACGAGCTTGTAGGCCAGATATTAAGCGCAAATACCTTCCGCTTTGCAACATTTTTTGACTTTGCAGGCCCAATGGCCAATGTTGCCGCTAAAGTTTTGCCGCTGTTGCTGTTGTTTTGCTGTTGTGTTGCTAGTGTTTTGTTGTTGTTTTACTAGTGATTTGCTGTTGTTTCGGTGGTGTTGTTTTGCTGTTATTGCTGACTGCTGTTGACGCCAGGTTAGTTATGATTTTAATAATAGTGTTTCCGGCGATTGTTTTCACAGTTCAGTTGGGCGAGAGGGCAAGCTTATTTCGCTGTTAAATAAAGCAATAAAAAACTACAAAATTCGTTTTCGTTGGAACTTATGTATTTTCACAACAACAAATCACACGAAATAGTAGTGCCTAGTGTTTTATGAGCTGGTAATTATAGGCTTTCCAGCTGGTAAATAAGTATGTAAGTACACACACGAAGGAGAGAGAGACACAGCAAACCCTTGCCTTGCTGTTAAGCCACAGCCGCTCGTAATTTTGCTTTGGCAAATTTTTATTTTTATATATTTTTTTTATTATTAACTATTATCCAGGTAGAGTAAATCTTTCATTTCGGTACTCGATTTTCATTTTCATTTGCTTTTTGTTTTTGTTTTCCTTTTTGTTCCTTTTGTTTGTTCCGCTGCTAAAAATGACTGGAATTTATGGTGACATAAATTACGAATTACGAAAGTTTTAAAAGTTTTACAACTATTGTAACTGTATATTATTGGCAGTGTGGCACTGCACAGGCGCTTAAGTATATAGAGTTCATCGAGAAATATGGCCGGTTACTTGTAAATAGCTAGGCAGTCAACCGGCCGGCTTTACTTATGTTCGTGCTGACAGAATGTTGCAAACATTTGTTGTCGCAACTTTGTTGCTGAAAGTTTGATTGTCGATTTTGTGAGTTAGGAGTAAGTATTTTGGTAATTATATGCTACGCAGGTGTTGATGGCAGCAGCAATTGTGATATTTTGTTGCATTTATTTTTGTTTTTTTCTCATTTTTGGAGGTAGAGCAATTATAATGGCAAAGTGGAATTGTAGCAATAGGTACTTGGGGCGGTCATTACTTGTAATGCGGCAGGATGAAATGAGCAATAAGCGAGTGCAAGTAGAAAATCAAAAGTCGTCAAATTGTGCGAAACTTACATAAGCACTAGGATAATTTGATTTAACACCTCTTGAATGAGAAACAATTAAAAAGCAAATTCTCAGATGGCGATGAGTTCGAATACGAGAACGAATAATGCGAAGTTTTAACTACATACTGCATCTTAAGTGACTTCGAAATTTTTCATTTAAAAACTATTTTATTGCAAAAATTGACACTTGCACAAAGCAAAATCACATACATACATATGTATGTATATACATTGGACCATATAGCAAAAAAAAGTTCGCCTTACTCTCGCCCATATGATGCCTTTTTGGAAAACATTTCTGCAAAATTGAAAGAAATTAACACCCTCATTCTGTATTGCGAACGGAAGCTCAGACGAACGAATCGTCTCGAGACGATTTCGTCTAGCATTGGCATTCTGTATGCTGTTCGTCAATTCTTACGTTGCTTACGTTAGGACAAAATGTTAGACGAAAGCTTTTGTCAAATACCAATTGACCATATGAAAATAATTTAAGATTTATAAAAAAATTCTACTTTTTTTCAAAGATTCTATATTTTGTAAGCATTTTTCCGATAATCTGGCATCACTAGCTTTCTCTGTTTTCTTGCCTCTGTCAATATATTTATGTATGTACATACATATATGTATATCAGAGCTGGGCGATAAGGATTACGATTACAAGATGATTACGATTACAGTAATCGTAATCTTAGAAATTTTGAAATTACGATTACTGTAATCGTAATCGTCGTTACAAAAATTACGATTACTGTAATCGTAATCGTAAAAAACTTGAAATTACAATTACTGTAATCATAATCGTCGTTACAAAAATTACGATTACTGTAATCGTAATCGTAAGAAACTTGAAATTACGATTACTGTAATCGTAATCGTCGTTACAAAAATAAGAATTACGGTAATCGTAATCGTAAGAAACTTGAAATTACGATTACTGTTCTCGTTTTCTGGAATTACAATGTGTAAAAAACAGTGATATACTTACCCAACATCGTTTTCCAAGAAATAATAATAATTTTTACATACATACATACATATGTGTTTATTTCTCACACATTAAGTAAACAATTAAAACTGGGATGTGTATTAAGAAGAGAGAAAATTAGCGGAAATAATAAAGATACAACATTAAGACTGCTGTTTTGATAATTTACATTCAATAATATTCAATATTAGCCTTAAGCAGAACTAATTTTTCAAAAGAAACATCGTAAAGTGCATGGCGTCGAGGACTGTTTATAATGCCCGCCAACGAAAATAGCCTTTCCACAGGTGCTGACGATGTAAGCGGGGTGCTGAATCTTAAAGATGCTTTCTTTATCAGAGGATATCTTTTAAAACAGCCATGGCTACTATCAGCATCGTTCAAATATTTAAAAAAATCTTCTCCTATAATGTTTGAGCCACTACCAGGAAGCACTTCAGGTAAATCAATGTTTTCTAAAGGTATATTGAGGTTTAAATAAAATATATATTAAGTTGTTATATAGATATGTAGTTAGGTATTTACCGCCGAAGTCAAAAAAATCTTCATCTAATATTGGCTTTTCATAGTTATGGCCATTTACATCTTCAAAAGTTGCAGTGGAGTTTTATTACTTTTTAATTTTGTTATAAGGTAAACCTAAGTAATTTGTTTAGTAAAATCTAGCAATTGTAATACATATTTTTATACTACATGCAAAATCCACATTTTACGAAGAAAATTAGTGTGAGCTACAGCTCGATTTTTATGCATGAGGCCATTGTCTCCAGCCCACTAAAAGCTGCTATCTCAACCGCAAATATTTCAAAATGTATATAATATGTGTGAAATTGCAAGCTTTACATAATTATTTGTAGTTTTTAGCACTTCTTTCAGAGCCAAGCATATTTTCCTCCCTACACCGTTTAGTATCAAAAAGCAATTTTAATAATTTTTTACATGTAATCCTTAAATTTTGTAATTTAAGATTACAGAAAATAAGGATTACTGTAATCGTAATCGTCAAAAACTTGAAATTACAATTACTGTAATCGTAATCGTCGTTAAAAAAATAAGGATTACTGTAATCGTAATCATCAACAACTTGAAATTACAATTACTGTAATCGTAATCGTCGTTACAAAAATTACGATTACTGTAATCGTAATCGTAAAAAACTTGAAATTACAATTACTGTAATCGTAATCGTCGTTACAAAAATAAGAATTACTGTAATCGTAATCGTAAAAAACTTGAAATTACTATTAATGTAATCGTAATCCTATGTGTAATCGATTGCACATGTAATCCTTATCGCCCAGCTCTGATGTATATGTATAATTTCATTTGTTTATTTTCCAAATAGTTCAGAATTTTTAAAATAGCAACTGAAAATGAAAAAAATTAGGAGCAAAACATAATGAAGGACGTGAGGGTAGACAGGCTTCGCTTGGCGATGATTTTATCATACCACAATTTTCACACATCGCTTAGCTATTGCTGGTGCACGGCCGTCGTTCATATACGTCCATAACGTTCAGCGGCACTTTCACAATTTGTCATCCTTCGTGGTTCACTTATAACTACACTGCGGTATTTTTTGCCGTTTTCTATTTAAGTTCGGTTGCATTGCATTAATGTTTCCTCATGGTTGGTTATTCCACGCTATACACAATGTTTCCCGTATTCTCTTTGGTGCTGGATCAAGATATCACCTCGAACACGGCTGTTACATATCCCGAGTTGTATAAGGATTTGTCGAAGGGTCGTAATTTCAGCTATAAAACATTCTGCATATGGCTGGTAAATAGTACATATATCAAGGTGGTGTGATTATGTATGATGCTCTCATATTCGAAGATGCATTCATACATATTGTATCGATTAGCTTCTCGCTGCTTCGGCTGGCCTAGCAATTATATCATAGAAGCTGCGCTTTCGTCGCAGCGATGGTCTTGTCGGTGTAGTGTTGTTGGTTATGTGACTTTTGGTGGGGATGGTGTAATCAGTGATGTAGGTGGCTCTATTGTAGATGGAGTAGTCGTAGAAAGTGTTGTTGTTGGAGGGCCTCTTGTGTATGAAATGGTACTGTTATAAGAGGTGTTGTCGGTGCTGCACGTATGCCTAACCAAACGTTCTTCCATTTCAAATTCATTAACGATAACAAAATAGTTTTCGTTTGAATATGACATTTCTTTTCGTCGTTTTGCCGATTTTTCGAAATAGAGAATGTAAATTTCTTACGTTTTGGCAGCCTTTTTCGTCTTCTTGTTCGTTCGTAATACATAATACAAACATGCGAAAAAATCGTCTCTGACACGAAACGAACGTCCGTTTCGCAATACAGAATGAGGGTGTAAATGAAGGAAAAAGATTTTTGAATTTTTTAATTTTTATGAGGCATTTTTTTTGAATATTTCTTATAACAGTTATGTCTCTGTATTTTATAATTGGCGTTTTCGATTCGCCATCAGACAAGCGAGGTCGGATCGAACAAAAATGTTTGAACCCATAATGAGTAGTAGCCATACTCGCTAACTGGTCGATAAAAATTTCCCTCTGCTCGCTATCATTCACATATAAATTTGGCAGAGGGAAATTTATCGCCAGCAGAGAAATTGTGAATCGAAAGCGGCTAATAAAATATCAGCAAACAACAACAACAGAACCAAAAAAAAAACGAGAACAAAAATAAAAACAAGTAAAGGAAAAACAAAAACAAAAAGGAAAAGAAAAAGAAAAAGGAAAAGCAAAAACAAAAACAAAAACAAAAACAAGACCAAAAACAAAAAGAAAAGCAAAAACAAAAACAAACAAAAAACAAAAAAGACAACAACAGCAAATAGTAGCAATGACAATAACAACAAAAAACTATATTCGCATTTTAATCCCAAGAAAGGGAATAAAAATCCGATTTCGGACCTGTTTATACATCAATGCTCACGCCTTAAATTTTTTTGTTGGACGCCGCTGAATTACATGGGTTCAGTGTGTTCAAATGTTCTAGAAAATAATTCACCATAAAATTCCAGTAGTGGTCTGTTCAGAAAAAATCTTTGCAGAATGAATCTAAAAGACCACAGGAACAAAAACCCCATGTTCCTCGGAATGTTAAATGTGTTTTATTTCGGTTTATTTCTGAAGCGATCGAAATACTGCTTTTACAAAAATGCATGATTTTTGATGACGTTTAACATGCAGGCAAAAAATGGTACATTAAGTACTGGGTGGAAGTGACCCCAATGGTGCACATAGGGCCAATAATATTATACAGTAGAAACCATCCTCCCAAGCCCAAATACATTGATACATTTAGAGATCGTACCAAAAATGCCGAAGATAGTTTAAAAAAATTGTGTTTTAGCGATGTCAAAAAAAAAAAAAAATAAATTTGAAAGAGTTTTTAGTGCTTAGCACGAAATTTTTATTTTAATTCAATTTTTAATTGTTGGGATAAGTGGAAAAAAATTCAACAACTATTTATAGCGAAGGTTGAGTGTATAGCTATTTCACGAAAAACCATTTTCGATCATCAGCACTCTTTTCGGAAGTGGATGCACCGGGGATTGAACCCGAGTCCATTCCATCTTCAGCCGCAATGACCCAACGCATAAACACACTCGGCCATTGAGACTCTGTGCAAGCTGTTGGATTTTCCCCACTTTTGCCTTTTTCATTTTCAACATTAACGTTAGTGTGTATATGCTTTTGCATATATTCTCCACAAACGTGCTGAATTTTTGTTGTAGGCAGTTCGCAATGAACATTGTTGTTGGTATTTATTTTATGTATATACCAAACAACGTTAACAAAAGCATATACACACTAACGTTAATGTTGAAAATGAAAAAGGCAAAAGTGGGGAAAATCCAACAGCTTGCACAGAGTCTCAATGGCCGAGTGTGTTTATGCGTTGGGTCATTGCGGCTGAAGATGGAATGGACTCGGGTTCAATCCCCGGTGCATCCACTTCCGAAAAGAGTGCTGATGATCGAAAATGGGTTTTCGTGAAATAGCTATACACTCAACCTTCGCTGTAAATAGTTGTTGAATTTTTTTCCACTTACCCCAACAAAAAATAAATTTGTTTGCGGAAATATCTTCCAAAAAGTCATCATATGAGTGGTCATGCGGTGGACTTTTTTTGTTCATAAATCGCGAGACGGCCTAATGTACAAATTGGCTGCCCTTTTACAACCTAAAGTGCCACATACATGTGTACGCAGTACATACTTAAATAAGTCAATCTTTTTTCCACACAAACAGCTCGTTTATGTTGGCTGTCAAATAATTTACCAAAACTTCAATTGAATGACAGTAACAAATCACTACAAGCGCACAATGCAGTTTGTGTTGGTGTGTGTGTGTAGCGCTACGTTGCAATGACATTTACACACTACGCAAAAATTATGGTAACCATTGCTGTCAAGCGCAAAAGAAAAACAAACAGCCTAATTCACTGACATGGCAGCCAATGCAGCTCACAGCCTTAGACAGCGCTTGAGTGGTGCGTGTGCCACGTAAATTTTTGTAGCGAAAATGCAAGTGTGGAAACAAAACTGAAGCATTCTTTTGTTTTTTTTTTTTTTAGAAAAAGAGTGATATAAAATTAATATTGAAAAAAGTTTTAAATAATAAAAAAAAGCATGAAAAAAAAAACAAAAATATATGAACATAGTATGTTCAACATACTTGGGTAGGCAGTTATGAGTAAGGTTTGTTGCTTAAGTCTTTTATTATATTTGGTTTTATAGGTTTAGGCGGCGCAGTTTGAGTGACGTGAGGTGGCTTTATATGGTAGCTACATGCAATTTTTTTTTATAAAATAAATATTGCAGGTGCTTAAATACGCAAGTGAATTTGTTTTTACTTTTTCCAATTTTGAATAATTTATTTTTTTAGGCTTGACTCTAAAGTACAGCAGTGGTCGGCACATGTTTTATGTGCAAGAATTTCATAAGTACTTACATACATATGTATATAAATGTATACTAGACATAATTATATTTTTTTTATATGTTGACCAAAGTATTAGTATTCAATATTTGTCAATTCAATTAGCGTTTGCGGCGCCGCTTTTCATGTAAAACTTCGCAATTCTGAGGCATGCAACTTTTGCTTCACACGCCGTGTGTGCTAGCAAACTCATACGTGACGCGTCAAGAGGCCATCTAATGTACATACATACATATGTATATGCAAATGTGGGTAAGGGATATTAGCCGAAAGCTTTACTTTTTGCCACAAAAATGCATGACAAATCATTGACAAATGCATTGTAATTGTTATTGTTTTCAAACCTTGTTTCATTTGGCATACAAACATGTCGTCGCGTCGACTTGATTATGAATATATTAATAAACGCATTTTTCATTAAATCCTATCCGGGTATATTCAAGTTCAAAACAGCTCAAACTTTAATCTTGCCACACGTTTTTACTTGTTTTTGTTGCTTTTGTGTGTGTTTTAAAGCTTTTCTGCTAATTATTTCATTTAGTTGTATTTCATTTGTAATTTCAATTTGTATTTTTTTTTTTCAAACAAGTTATTTTTTTTATTTATTTACTTGCATTAAGATTTTAATGCGATAAGCATGCAGAGTGTCTGCAAGCATGTTTCTTAACATACGTAAATTTAAATAAATGCATATTATGTTTGTAATTAATTTTGTAGTTTTTTAAAATGTTCTTGATAAGTGTTGGCAGTTGATTATTACTTAGCATTTTACACGTTGGCGTTGATACAATTAGTTGAACTGCTTTTTTTTAATTTTTACTAGGATTTAAAACAAATTAGCGTTTGACTATTAAAATTATCTTAATGCCAAAAACAAGTTGAAATGCAAAGTAATTGTGGCAAAAATATATTATAAGTCAGTACACACTGACTAGCCGTAAATGTGGCATTATTTGAGACTCATTGCTATCCCCGTACATACAAATATTTATGTAGAATATATATTTGTAAAATATAACATAAATTAATAGCAAAGGCATGCTATTCAATTTAATTTTCTCCATAGTAAGAATTTTGCACAGTAAACTAAACTTAAAGCATTTCGAATGGTACTTGACCAAGGCACGCACTGCCTTCTCTGCTCATACAACAGCTGTTGCTTTCGTTTAATTTATTGCTATTGTTGCATATTCCTTTACATTTTTATATACATAAAAATATTTTACTGAAATCTAACTACCTCTGCCATTATGGCGTTTTACTAGCAGATACGTTGCCATCATCATCAAACGCAAAAATTTGTATGCCAAACATGCAAAGCACCCGGTGGAAGATGATTTTGCCTGCCACCAAAGTTGTTGGCTAAAAATGTAATTCATCATTCTAAATGTTTTTCTGCAAAGCTGGGCTGCTCTTCGTGGCGATTGTCTCGTATGCATAGTCATTTTCGTTGTTGTTTTTGTTGTTATTATTATTAATATTATTATGGCATGGCTGCTGCTGTTACCGGTATTAGCTGACCGTATTAATAGCCATAATAGCTAACAGTAGTCATATATGTATATAGGTATGTATGTACATATGTGCTTAAATAAGAGTGTACGAATTAGTCATGTCGTGTTTCGGGATTTTACTCATCTCATAACACATACAGACATACTCAAGAGCGGACAGATGGACAGTTATTCCGATCACATCGGTGTATGTTACATAGGTCTAGTGCTTACAACAATAATATTTTGAACCCAATGAATTAAACGGTATTATTCAAGTTTACAAAATGCATGCAAATATTTGCTGAACTTCACTAATTTAAATCTAGTCATAGCCTTGGCTTATTGCAGAACCTTTTACATGAAATGCCAGCTTTCTAGTACCGGAATTTCCAACCTTAGCCCATGCACAACTGCCACTATAAGTCACTATGTAGAATACTATCTACAATAGCTGCACTTTTAATGACTTAGCCGCTACGTGCCTCTTGGCGACTAAACATGTTGCCAATGATGATGATAAGAGCGCGCCGGCCTGGCCAAAGCACAATAAAGACTTTGATGTGTGTGAGCTGAAGACACGTGTGGCACAAATGAGTATGAGTGGGCATATGTATGTAAGTGTGTAATGTATGTATGTGTATGTATGTATATAAGTACCAGGGTGTTTAACCACATTTCAAGTTTATCTCTTGTTGCTACTAATAAAATACTTTAAGTACAAATTTATTGTACATACAATAAACTTTCTGTTGCTGCTGCAACGCTTTATAAGGATTTATTTAATTTTCAAGTCATTCGATCAAGGCGGTAATTTACTTGAGACATTGAGCGTTCATTTTATGGCGGGAAACATACTGTGAATATATAAGCGACAAGAATAAAAGCGTGTGTGTGGCATTAAAAGTTGTATTAAGCCGTCAGTCACTTTACGCGCTATGTAAGCTTGGTTTAGTGGAAGTAAAAAAAGAAAAAACCTTCAAATGCAGAAAGGGTGGAAATATTTGAAATAATTAAAATAAAATGCGAAAAATAACATAAATGCGGCAAAATAAATATGAAAATTAAATAAAGCTCTTACTAGCCTTGTTTTTAACGCTCTTCATGCAAATCAGTAATTTAAGTTCTTTAATTTTTTTTCAGCAAGCGCATAACTAAACACTTGTTGTCGTCGGAAATTAATTAATGTTTTTTTTTTCATTTTTAGTTTTACTACACTGAAAAAACAACTTACTCAGATTATGGAAAAGTGGGAATGATTCGGCGCTAAAGACATATTTCCATATTTTGATGTACGATTTTCTTCAAATCAAGGAATAAAAACCACGTTTTAAAGAAAATTGTACATCAAAATATTGAAATATGTCTTTAGCGCCGAATCATTCCCATTTTTCCATAATCTGAGTAATTTTTTTTTTTGAGTGTAATTATGCACATTAAATACTTGTTGCATTATGCATTGGGCGCGCGAAGTGTGTCCGAAAGTGTCGGTGTTGTAAGCTTTCGTTCTGTTGTTGTGTTATGATAGGGTTGCCGCGACGTTAAAAAGAATATTTAGTAATAATCGCTATCTTTTTACATTGGTTTATAATTACTTATGCCACACTATATTTAAGATGCCTTTTTTGTTTATTTTTTTCTTTTACTAAAACCCATAAATAAAAGCATACAAATATACATGTGTCGGTAGTTAGCGAACATATAAAAAGCATATTTTTATTGTATCAACATCCTGTTAACAACGACTTTTATGTTTTAGTTGGAATCATAAAAAAGTTAATATTCAAGTATGTACCTAAATACATATGTGTGCCTGCGAAGGAGCATGGAGCGCGGCAAGCGGAGTGTTCAGTTGTAAAGTTTTAATGATGGATTTCCTATCTACTTTGAGCGAAGACAGATGTGCGCCTTTATTTATGAATGCATTTATGTTTAAAAAATATATTAAATGTAAGAATAAGATTTTTTATTATCTGGCTTTATTACATATCTATGTATATTAGTGGTGGAAATTGAGCTGATCTTTTAATATAACAATTTTTCTTATGGTAATTTTGTTCAGCTTGTTGAAAAGGGAAATGTTATATTCATGAATGGCATATTACTTTATGATTAGTTATTAAGTAATATAAATATTATTACGATTATAAATTCTTTTAGTATATTCCCCATAAAAATACAAATACATATAATGAGATAAATATAAGTATGTTTCAGGTAATTAGCATTGCATAGCAGTGTGCAACAAATTGAGGTTTGCTAACTGGTAGCGGAATGATTCCAGCTCTGTGGGAATATACAAATATGGCAACACCTCAAAAAATGGACTTTCATATTCTTTGTACAAATACATATCGACGGCTGAGAATAAGATCGCCCTATTTGAAAAATTGTTTCAATAACGACCTATTTCAGATTTTGCTCCAAAAACGCCCTATTTTAGGGAAAATTCCATATATATTTCTCTGAAATTGGACGTTTTTGAAGAAAAATCTGAAATAGGACGTTATTGAAACAATTTTTGGAATAGGGCGTTTTTGAAACAATTTTTGAAATAGGGCGATCTTATTCTCAGCCGTCGATATGCTTTCTAGTGAAATTTTATGTAAAACATTTTTCAGTACATTTTAACCCACAAGCGACCTTAAACCTATTTCTAAAGTGATATATGTAGAGCGGGTCAGTTGGTACAAATATGGTAAGTTTCACACAATTATGATAATTTACAAAATTTACCAAATTGGGAAATTTTTCTAAAATCAACTAAAATTGCTTACCTAAACTTTTAAATGTGTCATAGTGGCGAAATTAAAAAAAAAAAATAACTTTAAATTAAACTATTTCTAAAGTGATATATGTAGAGCGGGTCAGTTGGTACAAATATGGTAAGTTTCACACAATTATAATAATTTATAAAATTTACCAAATTGGGAAATTTTCTAAAATCAACTAAAATTGCTTACCTAAACTTTTAAACGTGTCATAGTGGCGAAATTAAAAAAAAAAAATAACTTTAAATTAAAATTTCCCAGAAAGGGAATTTTTTAAAATTTAGATAAAATCGTTTCTCTTAAACTTTTCTGAATCAAATAAGTAAATTCCACAAGATTATGCCAATTTCAAAAATTTCCCAAAGAGGGAAGTTTTTTAAAAATCTAATAAAATGTTTTGCTTTTTTTTTTGGAGTGAGTCTTAATGATTAATTTTATGCAATTTTACTAATTACCAAAAAATTTCCCAAAAAAGGAATTCTTTATAAAATTTAATAAAAGTACAAAAAAAGTAAAAAAAAGTAAGGCTTAAACTATTTCGAACTATTTTTAAACTATCACAAAATTTCCTATATTAGAGACAGTTCTAAACGGGTTCTAGAGTTATGCAAAAGGGAGCAATTGCCACTTAATAGGACATTACCATGTTAAAAGAGGCAGTTTAAAACTTTGTGTTGGGATAGATGGAAAACCAACCCAGCATCTTTAAGAGCTAGTTCTGCGTTAGCTTTGAACTAGCGGGATTTCTTGAAGAAATTTATTATATGAGCCTAAATTTTTATCAAGCCCCCAAAAATGCTTGCACAGTTTTCCTTAACTCCAAATATTCTGGCGTTTGCTGCAAAACCGGATACTGCTCAGATCAAAATCATAAATAAACATCATTTTTGTACTTCTGGTAGATAGGAGAAGCAACGACCATTCGTGATCATGGACATAAGTTTGGAAGGTTTCTCTTGTAAATTCTAGGACCAAATATGGACTGAATTGAAGTCTCAGATATGAAAGTAGCTCGTTGAAATATGCGAACCAATACATGTCAACACTTTTTCAAGCAACAGATTGCCTTTTTACAGGTGGGTGGGCAAATATGCACATAGTAGTATTTGTGGCTTAAGTGCACATGGAAATATAAAAAAAATAGTACAACAGTCTACCTTTTAAAATCAGCTATGCTTGCAAGCGATTGCATTTCGTGAAATCATCAATTTTTATTTTATTTTATTTCAATTTAATTTTATTTATTTTTGGCTTTTATCGCAGCCTTTTACTGTTATTATTTTTTCACGTGCTGGCGCATAATTGATTTTTCAAGTTTGTTTAATGTACTTATTTACTTAAAAAGTAAATTTTTATTAGCAATTTTTATAGATTTTGTAGTTTAAGTATTTTTTTTTTTTTTCAGTTTTGTTCGCAAGCAAATTTTTCCTTGATTGCAGCAGTCATTGGCGTTAAATTCTCCCGCTGATTGCCGCTGTTTGTTGGGTGCGCCACAGGCCGTGTCTCGGTTTCGATGTGAATGCGAAAAGCTTGCCAGACTTGGTTACTAAGCTTGGTTACTTAGTAGTTGGGTTAAAAGTCGTTAACGATAAGTCCATACAGACATATATATTTACCATATATGAAATTGATATTGTGTGTGCAATGTGGCTGGTTGAGGAGTTTTCCACCTTTAAATGCTTATATATTTGCATATGAATATGTGAGTGTGCATGTGTGTAGCTTTTAGCGTATTTGGCAATGGCAAGCGCATGTTGCATGCCTTTAAAAGTGCTTTTATTCAAATTCGCATAAATATATTTATATTTTTTTAACTACATATGTATATGGCTTTATTTTATTATTATTTTATATTTTTATGACTGCAATTATTTGCCTATTAGATATGCAGTATCATTTAGGCATTATTATTGCAATTATTGTTATTAGTTAATAAATTGTTTCTTCCCCTTCTTAATTGGCGCTTAAAACCGTCTAAATGATTTTGGCAGAATGCAATAAAGTGCGCCACTTGTTTCTGTATCGAGATAATTGGCACCAATTAGAAACACCAAGGGAGGACAAGTCATTCTACACCCGCTCTTTACAACTCAGTGGAGTCTCTCTACCACTCTTTCTTCACCGGTGGGTGTCAATGTAAATATTTTTCCGGCAGAGCTTTCTGAGAAAATTGACATTCAAGAAATGAAATTTCTCTCAGATTTGACACACACGATTCATATTCTTAGGTAGCAGGGCAGGACGCTATTTCTCTATCTAATTTAAGCAATCGAAGTGGTCGCTAGCTGACGTTTGATACAGCCTACTCTCTTCCGCAAAAACTTGAATATATGTATTTGTTGATTCAGCGCGCCATGTAAGCTCAACCGCCCAGTCAGCCCCATGGCAATGATTTTGTTAGAATAAAATAAAAGTAAATTTATTCTTGGCAATGACATTCACATGCAGAGCGAAGCATCTCACGCGATCTTGTATACATATGTAAGGATTTTTCGCCCGCAGTTATTGGCAAGATTTTTTATAACGCGATTTTTGCTAGATTTTTTTCAAGCAATAAAAATTATTAGTAAATAGTATTGATAAAAAATATTATTACTGCAATAGCAAAGCAAAATAGAAAACATAGAAGTAGAAGAATCATAAAATCACTAAGCGCCGCATGTGCACAGACAGACACCCTCAATACACACACACAAATAGCTACAAATACACTTCCACCTCTGCCACGCATTTGGGCTGCGTGCAAGAATTACTCTTTGAATTATTCTTTTTTCGCCTTTTTCTATTTTTATATCTTTCATTCTTTTATTTATTTGCTTTTTTGTGCTTGCAGCGTAAGCGTTTTTTGTGCTCATAAAATGTTCAAGCATTTCAAGAAGTTATAAATTCAATGGGGCGCAAATTGTTACTGAATTAATTTTATTTGCCATAAAATTTAGAACAAATGTTTGTTGCTATTCATAAATTTTGCTGCAGCTTAGTCGTATTTTGATTGAAGAAGTTTTGTGGTATTTATGGGGTTTGTGCACGTAATGAAAACGTTTACTGAAATGGTTATGGATTAATAGAATGAAATGTAAATTGATGAGGAATGCATTTTTGTGTTGAAGTTTAGTAGAGATAGGGACTTTATTTTAAAATAAAGGGAATAGGGTTTCTGAAATAATTTTTCTGAAAAAATTAATGTCTTCGGATTTCCTGAGGAGCACCTACAATCCCATAGGTTTCGTTAGAGCTGGAGAGTAACAATATGGCGAATGGTTTGTAGACGTGTTGGATTAAGTAGAATTTGGTAAAGTGGATTCTTGAGTATATAATATGGTATTCACGGAGTGCTAGAGACAGAATATTCGACGGAATTGTGCTTTGCACTTATATTTGATTTTACGTTATAGATGGAGATTTTTTTTGAACGGGAGGGAATGGTTGTGCTGACATAAACTCCAGGTCACGCCGATACTCAGATTGAACTCACTTGAAAACACAGACTACTTCCTTCTAAAAAATCTTGCGCTGGACCCTTCTTCCCATTGTTCATAAAAAACTGAATTTTTTGATGCTCAATGCCGAAAGAAGTTTTTTGTGTCTTATAGCATTGACAGACGGCAGCGATAATCCGGAATATCTAGCCAATTCGGACTTAACTTGAGAATTACCTGGAGGTAATCCGCAATATCTCTTGACTTAGTCCTCAAAATTTTAGCGGATTAGAGCATTTTCTAATTACATCCCTGGTAAAAAATTTCTATTTTGAATGAAAGGGAAGAAAAAGAAGAACCCAAGTCAGATATAGGAAGGTAGGCGCATAAGTGAATTCAGAAATTTTGAATGTAATTTATTATTGTAATTGGTAGAGTGTAATGTCAAAATGATATTTCGCCTTGGTTGAAATCTGAATTCGTTTGGGACTCGCCCATTCCTATTGACCATGATGTGATTTCGTTTTGATTTTGACATTACCTTACCTTTGAACGCCCTTTGCGTTAGGATTGGTGATGTTCAAAGTGCCTCGAAATAGCTACACTTATTAGTTGTTTTTATCGAATTTGCTACTCTTTACAAACTCATAAGCTTAATATTATTATTTAATTAAGGCCGTAGAACTGCAATTTTGAAAAAAAAAAAATCAACAAAAAATAACCAGCAATATTTGCCCAAAACTTGCTGTGTTAATGAAAGCCACACAAAAAACAAGCTTCCAAAAAAAAAAATTAAAGAAAATGAAAATGAAAAAGCCGCAAATGACGTGCATGTGCTTGTTATTGTGCTCCAGAAAATTTTAATTTAATTTTCCACCAACTTATGCATAATTTCCGTAAGGTGGTTAGCACCTAGCCACAACAGCCGGTAACCACACATACATACATAAGTCGAGAGTGATGACGCCACATTGCTGCTAATACCAAAACAACAACAAAAAAAAACAAAAAACAAAAAAGCACAACAAAAGCAACAACAACAACTAAAACAGCAAAAAAGGAAAGACTACAACAATGAAAAACAACAATACAACAAAAAATGAAAGTCGGTACCAATAAAAGTATGACTTAAACTTGTGCGAGATACTTGCCAAAAGCATCCTTGGCAGTAGAGCAAATAAGCTTTCATATTTAAGTGAAATAAGCCAGTAAGTAAGAAGAGAGCAAAAAGCAACAACAATATATATATACATACATACACACATATATACTTTTATTGCCCAAAACTAGAGCGATGAGCCGCAATTTCTAAGCCAAGCAACCGCCCAACCAAAGCCCAATCTCAAGACTCTTGAGTCAAGCGCAATAGCAACAGCAGCATCTGTGCTTTAAGGATTTTCTTGTAGGATGCATGTGTATGTATATATACATTTATATATGTATGTTTGTACACGAGCGGCATAAGCATTTCGTTTTTATTGATTTTTATATTAACAATAATGAAATTTTGTGGCAGCACAAATTTAATTTCAGCAAACTCAAATGGCACGCAGGCGGCGGCATCACCTGTTGTTGGCATAATATAAATAATTTTTTTTTTTGCTATGCTCAGCATTATTAGAATTTGATAATACTCATGAGTATGTATGTATGTTTTTATGCAGGGTTTGAATTTGCTTGCTGCAAAACAGCAATAGTCGATGTTTTTTGCTTATTGCTGAATTCAGCCGAGCAAAAAACGAAAACACGAATCAGTCGCTTCTAGAGATGAGTGAAACTGCGATTTTTCGATATCTGTGATTTCTGTGATTGCTATTTTTAAATCACTGTGATTTTAAACTGCTATTGCGATTTCATGGACTGGATCATCAGTTACCGGTAGAGATTAATTTTGCGTTTTCTGAGCGATATATCCTGTCTTTCTTTAATGTTAACAAAATGATAGCAATAACAACGTATTCCGCAGTAATATCGCTGTTTGTAAATATTTTTCAAAGACATCGTAAATTCAATAATTTTTTTTTCTTATATTTCTATATATGTACGTATGTGGTCTGCTCAAAAGTGTAAACAAAAAGAAATTTATAATGCTTTTGCGATTGCGATTCACATAGGTGAACTGCTTACTTGCTACATCGATAGCAGTTGCCAATAAGTAGTGAACTGCTACTTTGAAAAAGTGATCGCAATTGCGATTTGTGATTTTTTATTCACAGTGAAAAAATCACCGTTTGCGATATATCGCTCATCACTAGTCGCTTCAGTTTTCAGCTGAGTCGTGTTTGCTTGTATAGTTAAGCCAAGCAACTCTATTTGAGAGGGTTGCTTTTACTTCCAGCAATTAGTTGAGTGGTAAATTTTTGCTTACAGTTGCTTATTTTGCTGAAACTAGTTTTTAAGCAAAATTCAACATGAAAATATGTTTACAAAGGGACATACATACATATTATGTGTACATACATACATACATAAGTAAATATGTATAAAAAATCGAAATATGCGTAAACAAATAGTTTCAGCAAAATAAGCAAAAGCAGAAAAAATGCAAAGACACAACTAATTGCTGGAAGTAAAATGATATCTCCCAAATAGCGTTGCTTTGCTTAACTATACAAGCAAACACGGCTCAGCTGAAAACTGAAGCAAATGAATCGTGTTCTCGTTTTTTACTCGGCTGGCCGAGTTTGCTAATTTACTTTTCGTTAGCAAAAGCAAAGCAATAGCAAATGCAGCAAAAGTAGCTAAGCAATTTCAAACCCTGTTTTTATGTACTTTCTATGTACCTGAGCAGACTCTATTCGAGTATGAAAGAAGAACAATTTTTTCCAGCTTTTGGCGATGTTCAGCAAAAGTGGTGGTAATCCCTTGGCTTGCCAAATGTTGTGTGCTTTTTGAAGAGCCATTTGTTAGATTTTATCGTTTATAAATGTTTGCTTGTGTATATAAAATAAATTATGTATCTACTAAGCAAAAAAAAAAATACACTTAACATGATATAAAATGATTAATTTCCTCGCAACTAAAGTTGATTGCCTTTATTAAATAACAAAATATTGCTTAAATGGTATCAAAACCGAACAAGTGCGTGCTTTGTCAATACTTCAAAGGCAATAATTTCTTGGCCCGTCTAACAAATTATTGCCAATCAATTAACACTCCAACATTCCTCAATTTTCTTTTGTTATTTACTTAGATTATAACAAAAAAAAAAAAAAAAAGCAAAAGTAAATTCCAGCTTCATTTTCGCAAATTTACTACAAGTGCTTATCAAGTGTTTACAGCTGTCAATTCTAAAGCCACTTCTCTGCTGCTCACAAAATGCACATTCCTTCGCTTCCATATACAAGTTGTACCTAAAAACAAGATTCGCAAACAAATTCAATCAGTTTCACCAAATGGCCCAAGTGGCACCTTTTGCAGGTGTGTTTGTTTATAATCCCCTTTCAGCCAACGTCCATCTTTCAGCATCTTTCCTCCATATTCTACCATTTTTCGTCCATCTTCCATCGTTTTTCGTCCATCTCCTGTCGTCTGTTGCTCGTTTACGCACAATTTCTTAGCATAAAGTTTGCTTTACTTTACTCTGAATAGCACTTAATTGACAGCATTAGTAGAGAAGAGATTTTGCAATCAACTTGACATTATTATTGACGATACTCTCGTAAGACAAGTCGGTACACAAGTAAGCCAACTTAATCCCAATTACGTCGGTCGCCGCTAAGCTCATCAAATTCATCAAACAAACAAAAAAGTTCAATTGAAGGCAAGCAAAGTGTAATGAAAATGAAAATGAACAAATCAATAAGTTGAAGTAGAATCATCGTCAGTAGCTATGGAAGTTAAGAGGAAGTTAAGGGTTTGCCTATTTGCTTTATTTTGCAAGTGAAATTTCATATATGTAGATGGAAGTATTTCTAAAGCAGCTTTGAAAGGATTCATGGTTGTAGGAGGAGGCGGAATTCGAGCTCATCTTTCTCTTATGGAAAATAGCTGAAGACTTCCTAGGCTTTCCTTTTTTTAATAAGGAATTTTTCACAGTAGACCTTAACCCTTTAAGGCACAAGTAAATGACCATTTTTTATTACTTTCTCAAAATGGTTGAGAGACCATTAAAAAGTGCATTTAGAGGAATAAAATATTCTACAAAAATTTTAAGCAGACAATTCTGCTCGGGGTGAGCAAAGATGAACAACTTGTAGGGGTTAAAATAAGTGCTTAAGGGTGCTTACACTAAGCTAATGCTAACATATTTTTCATATATATTCAAATTACGAACATACATATCGTCGGCCTGCTGCCAGAAACAGGAATGTGAAATTTTTTTTAAGTGAGATGTCTGCTCTTTATCTGGTATATATTGATATAATAACAATTAATATTTGTATATATACTTATGTACCTACATACACCTACATATTATGTATGTATGTTTACACAAGCAATTATACAAATATTAATTGTTATAACATCAATAAATACCCGATAAAGAGCAGACATCGCACATAAAAAAAATTTCACATTCGTTTTTCTGGCAGGAGACCGACGATATACCTAATTTATAAATATTGAAGCAGATCGATCGAGATGTTAAGCTACAACTAATCTCATTATTTTAAGAATACATTCATGTAACCTTGAAATATATTTATTTTTCTGCCTCTCCGCCACTCTACCTCTCCCACTTTTCGTCGAATTCCAAATTTACTTCAAGTTGCCTATTGACATTTTGATGCTAAGCATTGTTGACAAGCAGCTGTCATTTTTGTTAAGACACAAAACAAGCAACCGCAAAAAAAATATAAAAAAAAAAAATATGAAGAAAAAGGGCATAAATCACTTATTTAGTTATTAAGCAAGTTTGAAAATAAAATACAATGAAAATATAAATAAAACTAAAACTAAAAGCAACACGTCCCAACCAATCAAAGCCAACTCAAGCGCAATTCAAGTGAGTGGGCTCGTGCAGGTAAAAGGTAAAGGCAGAAAATCGCAAAAAAAAAAAAGAAATATATAATAATAAAAAGCTACAAATATAAAAACGCTAAAAGCGCTGCTGTCATCCATGTTGCAAGCAGTTGCGTTGACAGTTGAGGTGATGACATTTCAGCAATTGCCGTAATAATATGTGATAACAGCAACAATACACACATCCATACAAGTGTCAGTGATGAGCAAGAAAGCGAGCAGAAAACCACTAGTGCGCGCTGACCAAAGTGGTAATAACAATCATCATCATCATCACCATCATCAACACCACAACCACAATGGATAGGTAGGTACTAGGGATTCCAATCCCGGGATCCCGGGATCCCGCCTTTTTGACTCCCCGGAAATCCCGGGATTGCTAGAATTTCATCCCGGGATTTTCGGGATAAAATAAAGAGAGAATATTCCCCTATTATAGCAAAGAAAAATTGTTTTATATATAATTTTTATTGGTTTCAGATCTGTATACTAATAGCGTTTCCTATTCTGAACGAAAATGTTGCATTATTACATGGCAGCATTATCAACATGTGCCCTGTGCCCTATGAAAATGGTGCATTTTTCATGTGATAAATGAAACAAAAATAATGCAACCCTTTTGTGCAAAGAACAGAAAATATTGCCCCTTAGTCGGGCCAGTTTTACATTTTGTCTATAGAACAAACAGCCCTAAAAAATGTGTGGAATCTTTGTGGAAGAGAATAAAAAAACTTGACAGTCCGAAGAAAATGCAGAATAAGTTTGACATTTTTGCCAGAATAAAAAAAGCAAAGTAAGGATTAATATTTTTGATTTAATAACATTACAAATAATTTAAAAAAAATACCAAGAAATTCAGGTTTGGGGTAGAATAGATATGGGCCTGCTGAGCTCGGAACTATTTTTTTTTTTTAAATTTTTTGTATGGTTAGGTTTTTTTGGTTATCACTTCATTGAAAAATTATTTTCGCGGGAGTCACAAATGGGATAATCACAAGCAGTACAGTACCTCGTTCGAAAGACAATTAAAATTGTCGATGTACAACTTGTAGTAATTGGACATTACCTCGCTGAGTGACGGCTGGTCGAAATCAAAATATTATTAACTACTTGCGATTTTTGAGAAAAATTTGATTTTAAAATTAAGTTTTCGTAGAAAGTTGTAAAATTCAGGAAAGTTTTATTCTTTTAAAAATTAGCCTGCTTAATTGTGGTTATCGCATTTGTGATTTCCGAAAATAATTTTTGGGTGAAGTGATAACCAAAGAAACACCAAATTACCGTTATCTCAAAAACCTAACAATACAAAACATTAAAAAAAATAGTTCTGAGCTCAGCAGTCCCACACCTATCCTCCCCCATACCTGAATTTTTAGATATTTTTTGGCTATAAACTAGTGTATTTAAATTTTTTTTGTTGTGAAATACGCGTTGTAAGGAAACGTACGTTAGGTATTTTTAAAATCGTTAGAACTCTTGTGGTAAAATTCATTTGATAATTTCTATTTCCTGATTTTTGGCCATTTATTTCTCAAAGGTTTTTGCAATTTCCTCCCAAGAAAAGTAAATAATGGAAGAAAATGCAAAAAAAATTACAAAAATAAAATTAGTAAAAACCAGGAAAAAGTTTAATTTTATTTGAGAATTTCACATTACGTACTAAAATAAAATACGCAGTTGTATACACGGAATCCATCTCAAAATTTTTGCATCCGATTTTTAATTTTTTTCCGAATGTTGTATTAATTTTCAGTATTTTTCGGCAAGCTTGGAAATATTCGCTTAAACGAAGTACGTCATTAAATTCTAAAAATTTGTATTGGAAATTATCAAATGATCACAAGCTTTATTATTAATATCCTAAAAGTACCAACTGTAAAGGCAAATGTTTTGTATGTAATTTTCTTTGTTGGTTGCGCTTTTTAAAGTAACTCTTATTATTAAAAAATACGCATGATTTTACGTTCCTATTTTATTTTGTTACTAATGAAATAATAAAAATGGCAATAAAAATCAATTTTTTCTTTGCACTTTAAAGTTGTAGCGTTCCTCGAAATATATATTTACTTTTTTCAACCCCAAAATGTGGGAAAATAATTAAGGTCCAAATCCCGGGACAAATCCCGGGATCCCGGGATTATAAAAACAAATCTCGAAAATCCCGGGATCGTAAAAATCGGAAAAATTGGAATCCCTAGTAGGTACGTACTCGTTGGCGACGGGCGTTTAAAAGTGTAAGTAAACAACAACAATAAAATGTCACCTTACCCAAAATGTCAACAAGGCATAAACACATGTCAGACACATAACAACAACAGCAAACACAACGAAAACAGAAAGCGAAATAGCTTAAAGCACAAGTACAATGGGAAAGGAAAAAAGTAAGTTTTGAGAAAAAGTAAAAAAAAGAACATTAAGAGTATGAAGTGTGATTCTAAATAGAGTTGACAAACAAATTAAAGCGAAAAATAAAAGTGACAGAAATAATGCTCAGTGGTATAAGCTTGCAGAGCTGCTAATTTGACAGTGCGATGACGTGGCGACGTACGAAAAGTATGCATTTATTTTGAGGAGGGTTTGGGGTACATGTGAACGCCGTGGAATGATGAATAGTGATTGGTGCTTCACAGAATTGGTCACGGTAACAACGGAATTTATATTACAAAGCACTAATTGCTGTAATAACAGTCACCTTCCTGAAATGGCCAACTAGTCCTAGAACAAGGCAAATTCATTATATGGTAATGGCAGGGCGAATTCGGCAATACTCGCCTCGATTCGCTTTAAGTTTTTGTCAATCAGAATGTCAAACTCAAAGTCAAATATTTCTTTGTATGACATTCTTCTGTACTCGGAGAGTTAAAAACTTACCATTACCATATGCATACTGCAATATAGAAAAAAGCAAAGCCTTTATAGACTAGGCAAAGTCAAAGACCTATAACTTATTGGATTTATATTGCCACCATCATCGAACACAATTCCTTGAAACTTTCAAGTTGAAAGCTTACCTTTCTTACAAATCCCTTTGCTAATCAGCGCCACTGTTTCATTCAATTGGTGACATTGCTGGTCAATACTAGAAATGGCATGCTTCATCGACGCCTTAAGTGGTCATGTATGGCTCTTGTTGACAGACGCTAAACACTGTTTCGCTCTAAGAAAAATAAAGTAGCAATATATGTATGTATATCTATACTTGACAGCTCAGAGTCTAGCAACATTTTATTAGCTGCAACGGCTGAGCGGCGTAGACTACGCAACGTTAATACTATAACAGTAGCACGGTGGTGACAATATGAGAGACAGTAGCATCAATATAAATGGGAGCATTGAAAACAATGCATATACAATCAAGAACGAATTTTTGAAAATAAAAGCTCTGAAAGAGGAAAAAGAACAGTAGAGCAATACTCTTGATAGTTGAGAGCTTCGCACTTAACATTTTCTATGGACTTTAGCGTGACTTGGCGCGTGTCTCGGTGACGGTTATTGACGTTTTTGAAGGTGAATTACGCTAATGGGGGTGACTAACGCCTCTTGTGGAGAAGCTATAATCAGCTTCTTGTACAGAATGCGAATCAAATGTATGTATATACATATGCTCCTATTCAAGTGAAACATAGCGTATTAAATACTAATATGCGATTTTCTTGTCTTTTCTTCAAACACTTTTGCATTTCTGCTGGTGTTGAGTATGCTTGAGCACAACGCGTGCATTGAAGCGTTCAAGCGTTGGTGCGTGCGGCGGCTCGCCTATCAACATTGCTGCCAACAAATTGTTGGCAACAGCAAGAGCGCAGCAGCATTTAATTGTGTTTGTCTGCAATGTTTATACATAAGTAAACATGTATGTATGACACATTTGTTTTTGCTTCATAAATCGACTTTTTTTATTGCCTTAAAAACTTAAAAAAAAAGTCACACACTTTTTTGTTCATTGGCTAAGATTTTTAATTGACACCCTGAGTGCCCTAAGTGTGTTAATATCTTTGTATATGTATGTAGGTGTATGCTTGCGGCTGTCTTCTAATCGGCTTATAAATTTGCCACACGAAAAGGTCTTAATAATAATAATAATAATAATAATAATAAACCCAACGATTTCCCTCCACCCACCCAACCGCACGAGGGGCGCATCCGCATGACGTACGGATATTTTAAAATAAAATTTGGCCAAGGTGTTGAGTGGTAGAAGTTTATTAAACGTCGAGAACTTATACTGCTCAGCTACAGAAAATATAATTCCATCAGCTGGATATACATATGTACATAGAATACAATATAAAACTACAAATAAAAGTAATAGACAAAAATAGAATAGTCAATTAGAGCGAGAGATTTGTTGTCACTTGTTAAGAGCGCACAACAGAATTTTTCTTATCAGATAAATAGAGTCTGATATATCGAAATGAGTAGAATAATCATTAAAAGATTTACATAAGCAACGAAGTGGTTCGTGTAATTCAAAATTAGTTCTACACTGCTTTAAAAAGATAGGTTGAAAATGTCTTGATGGTCGAATAGGAACATTGAAGTTTATTTCGGATAGGAGAAATTGACTGCTTATGGATCCTTTCAGTAGTTTAACCAGAAATATTACACCTAACATTTCCCTGCGGCTTGATAAGGTTGGAAGATTAATAAGCTTCAAGCGACTAGTGTACGAGGGAAGATTTGTCCGTGGGTCCCAATGAAAGTTCCTTAACGCAAAAAGTAAGAACTGTTTTTGAATTGATTCCAGTCTATCGGAATGAACTTGATATTGCGGACTCCAGATTATTGAAGCGTATTCTAGTATAGGTCGTACTAATGTTGTAAACAGGGCTTTAGTTACGTAAGGGTCATTAAATTCCTTAGACCAACGTTTTACAAATGCTAGGATACTTTTAGCTTTGTTTACTGTAGCATTAATATGCAGGTTAAAGTGGAGCTTACTATCAAATCTTATTCCTAGGTCAACAAAATCGTAAACCTGTTCCAAACTATAGTTATTAATTGTGTAAGACGCAGGTTGAAGGATCTTCCGTGAAAAGCTCATAAATTTACATTTACTAAGATTGAGTGGCATAAGATTAATATTGCACCACGTAGCGAAGCAATCTAAATCATTTTGTAGGGCAGATCTTTCCTCCAAAGAAGAGTAAGACTTGAAAAGTTTCACATCATCGGCATACATGAGAAGTTTTGAGTTACAAATAGCATAAGAAATGTCGTTTATAAACAGCAAAAACAGAGTCGGACCAAGATGGCTGCCTTGTGGAACTCCTGAAGATACGTTAATGATGTTGGAAAAAGCATTTTTAAAAACAACTCTTTGTGTTCTATTAGTGACGTATGACGCAATCCATTTTAACAGAATAGGTTGAAAACCAAGAAGATCAAGTTTATGGATAAGTAACGCGTGATTGACCTTGTCGAAGGCTTTGCTGAAGTCAGTATAAATTACATCGGTGTTAGCATTATTCCTAAAACCGTTAGAGACATGAGTTGTAAATTCTAGTAAGTTGGTAACAGTTGATTTGCCTCTACAGAAACCATGCTGCGAACTTACTATTGATGAGGAAATGGAATGATTTAGACAATTGGTGACAATAGCCTCAAATAACTTTGGGATAGCCGAAAGCTTTGCTATGCCGCGATAGTTTTCGATGGAAGATCTACTTCCAGATTTATGTAGAGGAATAATAAAAGATTCTTTCCACGCTTTTGGGAAAATTCCTGACTTCAAAGACAGATTAAATAGTGTGGATAATGGCTGGTAAATATACTCGGCGCATTTGTTTAAAAATATTGAAGGAATCATATCTGGTCCGTAGTTTATGGACTTCTTTATTGTTTTAAGCAAAAATAAAACCTCTTCGGGATCTATAAAAGGGCATTCAAATGTGTTATTCTGAAAAACTTGATACGGGTATTCATTAAAGCTAACATTAGTATTGGAATAATTTGATTCAAATAAGAGGGCAAAAAGGTTCGCGACATCTTGGCTATCACTGGCATCACAATCACGATATCTCATAGATGATGGAAATCCCATTACTCTACGTTTCGAGTTTACAAAACCATAAAACGATTTCGGGTTGGAAAAAATGTTCTTTTTCATTTTAAATATATAAGACTTATAGCACTTTTTGTTCAGAAGTGAGTACTTATGACGCAGAACTGAGTATTTCATATAATCCTTTTGAGAACCAGTCTTCTTATATATTTTAAAGAAGCGCGATTTTTTATTTTTTAAAGCTCTTAACTCTCTAGTGGCCCAAAGATACAAAGGTTCATTATATTTGCGTTTATGTTTCGGTACGTATTTCTCAAAAAGGTTAAGAATCGTGTTATTGAAATGCAAAACATTTAGATCGACGTTTCCATTATAGTCTGGCCATACCAATCTTGAGAGTTCTTTATTAAGTTTATTATAGTTTGCCTTAGAAAAATTGTAACAAAAACTAGACTCAGAGTTAAACTCTTTTACGTTACCACGGTTATCGTTATTTATAATTTCGTAAACCAACTCTAAAGGAGGATGGTAAACATCAACAGGTGATACCAGGGCATTAGCCCTGTTTACAGTATAATTGGATACATCATCTACAAAAATTAAGTCAAGCATTTTCCCAAACTCGTTTCTAATAGTATTGATTTGATGTAGACAGAGGTCAGATATTTCTTCAATGAAAGTGGTATTGTTAATATTAGATGTAAGTGGCACAGTATTATGATCAGCAATGCGCCATGAAATGTGGGGAAGATTAAAGTCTCCTAAGACGATTATTGAATCTAACTGTGTCATTCTAGAGATAAGAAATTTAAGTGAAGAAATAAGTTGTAAATATACTGATAGATCAGACGAGGGAGGAATGTAACATATTGCAAAATAAGTGTGACCTTTGCCGACCTTAAAAAAAAAAAAAAAAACCCTGAGCATAGATATAGATTTGAGAATTACTCGAGAACTAACCTTTTTCTTAAATGTCTAATGTAAGGACGAGAATTATCGCGATCCCAAACAAAACCGGACATAATTCTTAAATCGAGAAAATTATAATTCTCCAATCGAAACCTAATGTGGTTCTATAAATTCGTACATATTTATTTTTTAATCAGTTTCGAATTAATTTCTAGTGCACTTTCTAGCTTCGTTTTCGATTAGAGAATAGTTTGAGAATTACACTAGTTACCTAATATAGTCTCCACAAATTCTCTAACGTTAGTGATTGTGTTTGCTGGGAAGCGTGTACGATGAGGAAATGTTCTTCTCAAAATATATATGGAAACACACAAAATTCAAGCTAAATTGACATATTTATAAAAAAACTTAATAAAACTCATAAAATATTTTAGAGTATATCACGATACCATTTGGCGTGCGACTCACTGTATGTACATACATATACGTATCTACAGTGCTAATAGTGTTAATAAAATTTGCTGCGTGGCAATAAAATATTCGTGTGATCGCGGAAGTGAAATGACTCTACAAACAAATATTTTTTGTTTTTTTTTTAGCACAGGTGAGTTGTCAAACTGAACTTAATCAAAAAGCAACAACAAAATTATAAAATACGACGCGGCAAGTAAATGGGTAAAGTGTTTTAATACGCCGGTGAGCCTACCACGTGGTTGATTTCTTTCCTTTCGGCGACTTTATAACTAATTTTGTGCAATTCGATATGCTCAGAGCTTTTAAAGGTATTCACATAGATACATACATGCCTACATAGTATAGGTGGGGATGAACTCTTTGAGACTGAAGGCGTTAATTCACGCCCTTAATTTGCATTGAAACCCAAATAAATGTATGCTCTTTTGAATGTAAGTATGCACGTGCGTTATGCCAAAGTTTAGCAAGATCTTGCAGTGTAATAATTAAAAGCAAAAACAAAACAAAAATACAATAATAATTAAAAGGATTATAGGGTATGCAAAATTGCATTGCTCTTACGGTAAGAAAATTGTGTACTTGCCCATCAAATATTAATTATCTTAACCCGTAAAGGTTTTTCATCTTTGGTAACACCCAGTAGAATTAAGTGTTTAAAATTTTTTGTAGAGCATTTTAACCCTATAGATGACTTTTTAGTGACCTTTCTTCCAAATGGTTTGGGAATGGGTTAAAAATATCCATTTCCATGGGCGTTAGAGGGTAAAACTCTGGACCGCAGCGGGCACTGTGGAGTACATCAGGGACTCCACTAGGGAAACTCACGGGAGACGCTGGAACTCTACAGATTCCTGTAAAATTACAAAGTGCTTTCTGAGAAAGCCTAACAAGGAGGTAACAAACTTCATCCTCAAGCAGAGAAAGAGGAAACTTGGGGCCCTTGTGATGGTGATTACAGGACACAATCCATGGGGAAAGCGCATGGCAACCATAGGTATGTCTATTTTGTCTGGGGGAGGACGACAAGGGCATAGAGCACATTCACTGCACCTATCCGGCCTTCGCTAGACTAAGATGGCGCATTCTTGGATCGTATATTTTAAGAATGGCGGTTGCACATTTTCTACCACTCTACAAACTTCTCAGATTTATTAAAAAACTTGGGAAGTTGCAGAGGAACTCTGATTCCACTATCCCACCCTTTTCGTACATACTGTTCCTTCCTAAATATCTTAAGTACACTGGGAAATATGCCCGAGTGCTTGGGAAGGAAAGTTTTTCCCGGCCTACCACAGCTCCATTCAATTCCATTCCAACTCTTTTTTAAAACTGTTTTGAACTCAACCCTAACATCTTTGGTTCAACTATTTTCACAAAATTCTGCAATAGAAAATTAGGTATAAAAGTACCACTAATAATCTTCGTGTATTTAAAGGACAAATATGCCACATTAAACAACAAACTCTTTGCCGCAGTCTCAGTCTCAGTCGGGGCAGTCCGTCCGCACCACAGAGCGCTGATATCTAATGGGCCAACCGCAATCGTGCCGCTCGTGCGCATTAACGCATATTTTCCAGCTGCCACCGCCACAGACACACACACACACTCATTTTGCCATAATCTAACTAAACAATCTTTGACGCGCACCGACTGGCTGGCTGACAAAAAATATTCCAGCTATTTACAAGTCACTAGCCATGGGTAATGGCGCAATTTTTTTGGCGCTGATACAATAATACCAGCGCCAACCGTGGCGCCGCGCAAGGTTCTGGCGCAATAACACCTTTAGCGCAATTGCCATGGAATAATCGATAACTAACACTTGTTCGCTTCTTACTGTCTACTATACCCGTTTTATTTCTTTTGGCGAAGTTCTGCTTACATACACGCTGGCAGAATAATTGTGCCACGATTAAATTTAATTTTAAAAATAATTTGCGTATATTTGTGAAAACATGCTGGCATCTCGTTTTTCGGTATCTTCATTATGAAATACGAGGGTCAGCTCCACCCTATTAAAAAGAAAGATTCCGGGTCCGGGCGCATTATATCGAAATTTCCCCTTACCATTTACCATGCGTAACAAAAATATACTATATGCTAATAGATATTTTATTTAATTTATTTTGTATTCTATTTTTCTCTCCTATTCACAGATAATGTAAATTTTGTCTTCTTTATTTGTGAAAGTAAAATATCAATGCCCTTTCGTATTAGCGATGGTTCGGTATTGGCATACATAATTGTGACGGTGTCATATACGCTGTGCTGTTTTTGGCTTTGTGTTGGTGCCATTTTACACTAGCGCTATTTTGATGCTGGTGTTAGCGCATGAAATTGAGTCAGTGCTATATTGCAATAGCGCATCATTGAGTTGGCGCTATATTGGGTTGGCGCTATACTGAGTTGGCGCTACATTGAGTTGGCGCTATATTGAGTTGGCGCATTTTCCAAATCGGAGTTAGCGCAATAACACCAGGGTTGGCGCCAGCGCAATTGCGCGGCGCAACGCAGTGTTACCCATGCCTACAAGTCACAAATGCTACAAAGTATTGTTGTAGCTGCAGCCGCACACACAAAAGCCAAGTCAAACAGCGCACATAGGGGTATTTTATCAATCTGGGCGGCCAAAACCTCATTTCCTAAAACTGGCCCGATTTCCAAAAAATAAAATTTTTTAGTAGGCCAGGACCCTAAAGCATCATTTTCAATAAAAGTTTATTCTCAAAACTCAAACACAAAGTTTTTACAGTCAATGCAAGTTTGGTCATTCGTGTATTTCTCGCGGCATTTTATAACGTTCTTAAAGTTTCAACATTTCCAATTAATATTTTTACGGTTTTAAGTGAAGTTTTTTAGAATACTTTATGGATTCTTATAATACAGGTAATCGAGTACAAAATTCATGTTTATTGACATTTAGTTAGTTGTTAGCGTCTTCTTAATAACATTCTTAAAAAACGAGGTATTAAAAAAAAAATTTCCCAATTTTTTGTTTTCAAAAGGGTTTTTGTTTAGGTGCCCGGCATTGCCCGGCACTGACTCTTTTTTTTTCTAGATAGTCTGTTCCCTGTTATTTTGAGTTCAAGAAAGATCGGTCCCGGGTTTTTCCGGTTTTAAGAAAAACAGGCGATTTTTCACGTTGGGAAAAATGACCCCACCACACACAAAAAAATTAGTTGTTTGTGGATTCGAGAACACCCATCTAGCAACATATACATCGACATGCTCCGAATCCGTCCAATATACCCCCAAAACTTCGAGAAAATTGCGAAAAGCTAAAAAAAAGCCCCAAAATGGCACATTTCATCGACCTAACCTACTAACATGTATTGCGACGTTCTGAATCCAAATCTGAGGTCGGTTTGGTCTCACTACATCACTTTTTAAAAATGTAAAGCCACATTTTTTTATGTTAAATTGAATTGAAATCACCATGGGTAACATAATTAACAATTTAAAGCCAAAAAAGAGTTTTGGCCGCCCAGATTGATTAAATACCCCAATGTGCAGCGGTCCGACTCGGCCCAGTCAGTCCGTCAAGCGAAGTTTGCTTGCGGTCACATGTGTTTTTGTTTGGTTTCATGGTCTCATGTATGTGAAGAAGTGTGTCTGCTTTTGTATGTGTATAGCGGTACATAAAAAGATATTAAATGAAATTTTGCAATTGCTACCGTAATTAGGCTTGCCCCTCTATGCCTCGCGTACTGTTCGTACCCCGTGCGTGCTCTTATCAAACTTTATGGTCAGCATTCATTCGCAATAATATTCGTAACTCGTATAACTGCAAGTCATTATGTCCAGCAGCCATGTTTTTTGTTGATTTTAATGCTGTTTTTGTGGGCATTATTATTGTTGTTGTTGTGTTTGTTTGTTATTATAAAGTCGCACTGTCGGCTTAACATTTAATGCTGCGCTCTAATGAAACCTTGAACAGCTGGCCGGTGTAGTTTTTGTTTTTTGTGTTGGTCATTTGTTTTTCAATGTAGTTTGGTGTTCGCCGCTAGGCTGACAAGGCAACTGAATGCCTGAAAATGCCAAGTCGGTTGACTCAGTCACTCACTTTTAGCGGCGTCAAAGTGCAAGTTGGCGACACTGACAGTGGCATTGAGCGGCCGGCCGCAGCAGCTGCACTCAATGGGTGAGTTTCTAAGACAAAGCTGCTCCGCAACTGTTGAGCTCAACAGTTGTGTAGCAGTTGAGTTAAACAATTATAGGCCCGTCACATAGCATACGTCAATCCGTCTACGTCGACGTATGTGACTGACAGCTCACGTACTTGACGGAGAGGTCGCCACATAGGAAACGTTGGCGGATATACACAAATCAGCTTTTTGATTAACCTTTAACTACAGAGGTGGTGGCAAAAACTTAACTCTTTAGAATATTTTGTAATTTCTCTTTTAAGTTGCCCTATTGAAATTCAGTTTTCAGTAACTTCATATCTCCTGATAATTCTTAACAATTTTGTTTTATGGAGGAATGTTATACAAATGAGTAAAACTCGAAAAGCAAATTGCAAAAAAAGTGAAATTCAAGAGTAGCTAAAGGTTAACAATCAAAAGCAATCAGCTGACATAGCGACGGATTGACGTATAACAAAAGTTGACTTTTGGGCAACTTCGGTACGTTGCGGCGACGGATCCGTCGTACGTGTGACGACGTACGTTTAAATGCCGACATTTTACTGAGCTGTCAGTCACATACGTCGACGTAGACGGATTGACGTATGCTATGTGTCGGGGCTATTACGTCTTAGAAACGGCTTGATGAATTTATCAGCTGTTTGGATTTACACAACATGTTGAGCTCAAGTAGCGAACAAAATTTGTGATGGAAATAATGGCGAAAAGTTGCCAACTGTTGAGCTGAGCGGAACTACTCAACAGTGCGTTTCGAAGACAAACTCTCAACAGTTGCGGAGCAGCTTTGTCTTAGAAACTCACCCAATGATCCAATTACAAATGCTGACCCAGACCTGCTATGGTTTGGTTTGTGAGCTTTTAAGCATGACTCGCCCGATACACACATATGGGCATACAAAGTTATGCATTTACCGCTAAAGACCACATTGTAATTATAAGGAAAATATATCGCACAGCAATGCAATGTATACCGACCAAATGCCGATGTGCACAGCTGGCCATTAAAATACAATTATGTAATTATATTAGTTGTACTTATGTACACATATGTATGTATATGGATGAATGTATGTATGTGGGTATGTATTGGAATTTTCAAGGAAAATCTAATTAATGAATTTCTGTCGCCGACAAGCAAACCACATTTTCACTTCGTGCTCATATTGCTTCAAGTTTTATAATGCACAAGGCCGTTGCCATTTTTATTAGGAAATGTTATAGTGCCCCCACTTCACCCTTATGAGGTATGTATCTCCCTTATGGGATCTCTTGTGTTGTCGAAAGACGTCAGTTAACTGAGTCAGTTTAGTTTTAAATTACATTCATGAGTTAAATGTTAGTACCTGTATGACCAAGCTTGCCTCGTGCTGTAATTTTTTCGCAGGTCTCGCAAAAGTCAAATAAAAAGTTAAAAAAAAGTGAATGCAAAAATGGAACTTCAGAAGTACACCCCGGAGACCCCTTGCATGCTAAATTTCATTAATATTCTTGGAGCCCTTTCTGAGATCCAAAACTAAAGTAATTCTATCTGGCTTCGGTGCGATACTGCTATCTCTTCATGTTCTACTCCCTCTCTTCATCATAGTCTTGCACTCCCTTTACCTTCATCTTACCCTTTCCTTTCTCTTTCATTTCCGTTTCCTTTATTCCTTTTTCTTTTCCCTTTAACGTAACATTTCCTCTTCCTATCCATTTCCATATCACTCTCGCTTCAGCTGCTTTTCTCTCCCCCTGCTATTCGTTTTCCTTCTCTCTCCCTGTCTGCTTCCCTCTCCCATCCTATTTTCGTTCCATTTTTGCTCTCTTTTTTTATTTGAATAGTGAAAGGCTAGTGTGAGATGTTTTATTCGATTGTCCCGATTGTTCAAACATCTCTAATAATTTCGATAATTTTCATTCGTATTGGATGACGATTTTCGCCCTTTCAAAGCAACGGTAAAACATATCGGACTCGCCCATCACTAATCGTAACAACCTTCGACTCGGAATAGTTGCAAAAACAGTGTGTAGGTAGTCAAGAAGGGAATAACTTTTGACTGGACTGTGATTTTGCAGCAATAGCGATTCTCAAGTTTTTATCTAAATATCTAAAAAAATATTTTAAAAAATATTTTAAATATATATATATATATATTAAATTACCTAGTCGAAATTCAATTTCGATCTTCCATTCAAGGTCTATTTGGGTTTGAAGATAAATGGAGTACGCACTCCTTCAACAGAGCCAATCATCATTTTGTTGATCTTAACTTAAGTTTTTGTAACTTACGGATTTAAATAATGTCAATAATTGCCAGTGGAAGACGTTAACGTACCTGTAATAAGATAAAAATGAAGTTTAGTTAGCAGCTATGTATGTATGTAACTCTAAAATCTTTATGACAAAACTTTACGACTTAAATTTATATTTTCTTGTTCTATAGTCTAGAAATAACATCTCAAATTCATCTTAAATCACTTTGAAAACAATTCCAGCAAAAAACCATTAAAAAATAAACATTAAAGAACACGCCCTCAAAAGTAACATAATTACGGCTAGAAAAGCAACACTAAAAGCCATGGTGTAATAATTACAGGTGACGTAAATAGAAGAGTGCGACACTATTCTCAAATAGTAAGCTCTTTGAAACGGTAGGGTTGCATTTCCATAGGGAAAAGGGGAAAAAATGTAGGGCTAAATTGGCCGGATCCGGTCCAAAAGGGGGAGTAAATTATTTATATATTTGCCTTATTGTTAAAAGTAAAATACTATATTTATATTATATTATTTACAATTCTTAAGAAGCTTTTATTCACTCTTGAGATACAAAAAAAATTGCTGAACTGAACCAATATGAATATAAAAATTAAAATAAAACGCCTTAAATCGACGATATATTTCAAATTTAACTAAATATATTGAGTTCAATATCTGGTAAAATTTATAATCATGAGTATCAGGTTTCGTTTTTCAGAATTCGGTACAACTTGCCGAATAAATATAAAACTCAGCGAGTTTCGTATAAAAAGGCAAACATAAAATGACGATATAATTCATACTCAACTGGATGGTCGTTTTGCTGGGTTATGCGGTTGCCGAAAATCCATTCGGCAAAATGCGGCTCGCACACTTTTGAATTTTGTGTGAGCATCGCACCGCTGCTTTCCCTAGCAGAGTCATATTAGGGTCTGTGGGTCTGTGGGAGTGCCAACCATTCTGAAACTCTACGCCGTTCATGGTTTTCTGCAATGGGCGTAGCTTGTTTTTGGCATTTTTGAAATGATGGCGCGAAAATTTAAATTTTAACGATTTTTTCTTCATAAATAATAATATTGTGAAAGGAAATAAAAATGTTACAAGACAACTATTGTTTTAAATTTTTACCAAAATACATACACCTAAAATACACATAAAAACAATACTTTTTTGGGAACAACTGGGGACAACATTGGAATTTCATTTTCAAAGAGCCGAATGACAGGAGAAAGAGGAAAACAGAATGAAATAGCTGCCTACTTACGTCACCTGGTTATTCCACCATGCTAAAAGCTGAACACAAAAATAATAGAAGAATGAAATCATCACAGCTACACTTGCAACACCCACAAACAACTGTCAATCAAAATCAGTAGCGACAACAAATGTTGTAACAAAAACAACGGCAACAAACATTGCCAATGACATAAATAAATAAACATACAAACTGACTGACTGACGTTTGTTACGAAATCTTTTTAAAACAACAACACAAATTAACAATAAGCGCCAGAGTAGTGACTGTCAGAAGCGGAAGAATGGAATATACAAAAAAAAAATTCAAGAAAAACATTAAAGAAGGAAGCAAAGACAAGAAAATCTAATGTTGAAGGAGAAGAACTGGGCAGAATGTGGTTTAAGAGAAAAGATGTAAGGAAGAATACTGGTGCCATCAAATACTTGTGCACTTGTAACTTGTTAACGCGTGTTTTTTGTTGCAGCCAAGTCACCACCCCCACGACGCACAGTGGGGGCACCTCCATACAAACGCGGCCAAAAATAGTAATAATTGAGCTAGAAACTTTAAACTCGGAACTTAAGCTTTCTTGATTGAAGATAGTAAACTGTGAAAATTTGAACAAAATCGGCCCACAAATACACCCCCCTCCCATATAACGGTATTTTTGAAATTTCAATATTTTGTTAACTATTATAGCTAAAATGCTCAATTTTAATAAGAGCACACATTTTTTAAATATAAATAATATACAGTAATCATTTTGGAAAAAGCGCAAAGTATTCCATGGTTTTCAAATTAAAAATATATGCACTTTTGAGCATTTTATAAGCATTCATCATAAAATTTTCCTTCAAAAAAATCACATTTAAAAAAATTTTTATACCACAAATGAAACTATACTTTTCTAAAGGATTTCAGTGTGCTGAATCTGAATCTGAAGTCAGAATTTTCAAATTGGTTCTAGTTTTTGAGATATTCATGTCCAATTAGGCAAAAAAACACGTTTTTGACTATATTCCCTGCTTAATATCTTGTATGTAATATTTTTTTATTCAAAATCAAATACACCGTTAGAAAGCATAAACCATCCCCCTGAATATGGCGTTTAAATTTTTCAGATATCTTTATTAGAATTGGAGAAATTGTTGTTTAAGTTTCATTAACTTGGCAAATTTTCTCAATACAAATTTATTAATACTTTTTGAAGCATACTTTTGGGGATTTTGTATGGGAAAAATGTATGAAAACTTAGAAAAACTGCCTCCATAAAAAAGTTCATAAAACAAAAAAGCGCAAACGAATTTTTAAGATTTCTTCACCTGTTTATAAAGCACGTTCACTAGCACCAAATATTAAAAATTTGGAGAGGTCATATTTTGTATTTTTTTTTTATTTCATGTTGAAATTTTCCAATTTTTACACAATTTTTTTTTCTGTTCGAAAAGAAAAAGGCTGCAAAAAAATAATGATAACGCTGATAAAAAAAATTCTTTCATAATTTGAAAGTGTGAACCATTGCCTACAACACGGTGAACAAACTATTCGATTAGTCGCCTAAGAATAAGATTTTTCATAATGTCAAAAGTAGCCTAATTATTGCATTTTGAAAAAGGCACTTTTAGTCAAATGGGAAAAAGATTATTTAAGCGAAAGCGCAGGTGGATTTCAAGAATTAAAATGCAGTTTGATTAAAAATATATCATTTCAAAACATATGAAAAAATTGGGGAGGTCATATTTTTTATTTTTTTTATTTTTTTGTTTAAAGTTGAGCAAAATTTTTTTTTTACGACTTTTTTTGTCAATATTTGAAAGTTCATATAAATCTAAGAGTTACCGCTGGTTAAAAAAGGCTTATTGTTTCTAAAAGGCCAAATCAATATCTATGTAATGATGTATCACTCGATTACATACGTTAATAATTGAATGAGTTACAGCATTTTGTATAAGGTGTAATTGTTGAGAAATAAAAGGACCTATTTTTTGCTCAGTTTTTAACACCCTGTACGGCTAAACAAAACGAAACTCAAAAAATTTTATATAAGCTTTTTTTTTACAAATTGTTATATCTGTCAATCACTTTCAAAAAAATTTGATTTGCTAATACTTTAATTTCGATTTTATTTTTGGCCGCTATCACCCAGTGTGCGACGCGCTGATACAACTGACCTACCGGACACTATCTAGTGTTCTATCTAATCCGCCGCGAACATCTCTCCAGAATAGTGATAACAAATCATATCAAACAGCTGCCTCAAGCTTCATCGAAGGCAGACGCGCGCTGTTTCTGAACACTATCTGCTCGCACTTCTTTCATTTAATTTCTTTTCCTTGATTATATTTATTATACGAGTACTTTCTGCTGCTTGTTTTTTTTGTTGTATGGTTTTATTCATTCGCAATCATAATGATTGCTTTGTGATTTGTAATCATCACAGTTGACAATCTGGAGTTTTTTGTTATGGACTTTCTGTTACTATCGAGTACTCACTTCTCTCTACTCTACATACATGCTTCATTTGATACTTATTTATCTAAGCTTTATGCTCATAAATTTTTGTAAAAGTGATTGGTTACCCAGCAATATTCGAGGTAAGGAGGTGCATATTCAGTAGAATATTCAGTATGGAAAACATCCTGAAACTGAGTTCAAAAATCATGCCTAATACAATAACTGAACACGCAGTGAAGACATTAGGTGTACTGAAATATATGTATGCTATGGAAGTTCTCCCTGCGTACTGAGGACTATTTTCATATAGAAACTCTCCCTTGTCGTTCAGCAATTTTTAGCTGGTTGATTTTCAACGCCACCTCTATATAAAAACGAAAGAGTAAGTTCAGTTCTTAGAACTACATCTCTACTAAATATTCAGTAGGAAATATGTGCTGTTTTCCAGTTGATAAATACTGCTGGATCTTGTTTTCTGACTATTAAAACTAACTGTCTGTTTTGTGTCTGCTTTCTTTAGATGTGTTTTATTTGAATGCTGTAATTCTTATTTATGTCTGTTATGATTTATTTGATCTTAATTCTTCAAAATGACTTACGTGTTTCTTTGTTGCTTCATAAATGAGGTAATTTTTTTGTATCAGCTTGTAGAAGAATATAGCTTTACAAAAGCAACATTACTCTATTGAATGTGATTGCATCAAGGATTCTTTCTTATACATGTTCGAAGTGTTAATCCTTGAGTGAAGAATTTCCTAGAACAAAGATCTATAAGTTTAAATTAACTGGCTAGATTTTAATGATTTTTTACAGTAGGTGATTAAAATCGCTTAAATGGATACAAAAAGGTCTCAGAATGTCTATAAAAGACCTCGATTTCTGGACTGACGAGTTAACAGCCTATAAAATGTATGTCAGGTTGTCTGGCATCCAGGCTGAGTAGGTATATATGTATGTCTGTACTTATGGCGCCTACCTTTTTCTCATGAGCTAATTTTTGCTGTTCAACTTAATGGAAACTTGGCAGAACCAAAAAAATATGAAAACAATTTTAAATACAAGCAAAAAATAATGTGTGCAAAACAACAACAAAAGCATTGTTTATAGTTGTTGAAAATTTTTGCTAATTACCGGCAAAAATCGCAACATGTTGCCATCAACGAAACGCAACGTTGCATACAGAGAGAGGGCAGGCAATGCAGCCAGCCGACCGAGAACCAAAGGAACGCACTTAACAGCGCGTGGAAAAACACAAAATACATAAGTAAAAATAATTGAAAAAAAATTGGAAAAGTTTGAATGGAAGTAATTTTGGTATAGCCAGGTGGGAAGTAATGCCGGAATCGCAATTTGGCGTTCGGTCGGTCGCGCTTCTGACAAATGAGTAGAAATGTATAGAATTATATGGAGCAAATCGCATTGTGACCTCAAGCGTTTGATCGTAAAATTTTTGTAATATCGTATGTTCATTGCAACCCTGTATAACGCCTGAGTTGAACATTTCTCTAACAAGTCGGGCGTTTGACATTAAATAAATTAAAATTGTTTTCTTTCGATGAAAACATATGAAATTTATAAAAAAAAATCATCAAAATATATTAGTGGCAGTGAACATGTTTGCAATCCAACATCTAATATCGAATGTCAGTGTGAAGCGGCTTTGAGGTACGATCAACGCGCGACCGACCTAACGCCAAATTGCGATTCCGGCATAAGGATTGATTTTCAAAATTGAAAAGTCGTAATTTGAAAAAATTTTGCTGAATGTTAAAGCTGATTCCACATAGAACTTTGTGTTGCGCTACGTGACACTTTCTGCGTGACAGCTGAGATTAAAATACATGTATCTATATGAGGTTTCTCACATAACAAAAAGTAACGCAACGCCGAAGTTACGTAAAGCACAAAGTTGCCCAAATCTCAACTTTTGGGGGCGTTGAAATTTTTTTCAGTTTCACTTTAATTCAAATGTAAATAAACAAATTTAAATTTCACACAATTGAAAAATAATTTAATAGATTTTTATTTTCTTATTTATAATAATAATAATATAATACAATGGCGCTATTATAACTCTGACGAGTTTTATGGCCGAGCTTCTGTCCCAATTCGAGGTGTGCTCCTTTTTGTTTTTCCTACTAATTGGGTGGACCTACAGTTTTATGCCGGCTCCGAACGGCGAATGCATTTTTTTGTGAGAAGCTTTTTCATGGCAGAAATGCTCTCGGAGGGTATGCCGCCCACTGCCGAGAGGTGACCGCTGCTCTTAAAAAACCCAATAATTGGATTTTTACTAATTAGAAAAATTGTTTTTTTTTGGTGTTTTGCTCGGACCGTGGTTTGAACCCGAGACCTCTTGCATAGCAGGCGAGCACTCTACCCTCTGCACCACAGCGGCCACTTTTCTTATTTACTTTTTTGTAAATAAAACGGAGGATGAAAGATTTTTCAGAAAACAAATATTTTTTGAGTGATGTTGCAGCGTTCATTGTGGCATAGTTTTTCAGTTTTGCGTTGTTTGACATAGAAAGCGGCGTAACGCAAAGCGGAAAAAGTTTTATGTGGAATCAGCTTAAATTTTTTAAAGCTCAACTGGGTATTAAAAAAGTCAAAATATTTTTCCAGCAAAAGCGCCACAAATGCACAGTTAACAGTCTTACCACCATCAAAATCAGCTCGCATTTTTACGACAACCTGACAAATATGAGCAAGGAAAAAAAACACACACACATCCATCGGCGGCTCCACCATCATCATCAAGTCAACGACGCACGTTTATGTTGCATCACACGAAATCTGGCTGGCTGGCTGGCGCATGGACACGCGTTGACGCGCTGACATCAGGTGAACTTGTTATTTAAACTTGCTGTCTATATATTTTTTTATTGGTCTCTTTCGTTTCGCTCCGATTATGACTTGCATTGACCAACCTTGCTACCTCCTCGTTTTCTGCAACCTTGGATGTGGCGTCATTGTCATCGTCGTCCGCGTCCGCGTCAGCGTTCCCATCGTAGTGGTTGTCGTTCTCTTGGTCAGACAAGGCGGTCTGTCTGCTCTCCAATAAGATGTTACAAAATGTTATGCGTATCCTACTCGTCGCAGCCACCACCCATTGATCTCCTGTTTGATTTTCAACTACACACACTCGTTGGCCCATCGACAGCAAAACGCCATTCAATCATCATCGTCGCAGTTGCTGGCGCAAGTCAATCGCAAAATGCGAAATTTCAACTGATTGTAAATCTTTGCTGGTGACTGATTGTCTATTTGTTCTATAATAGTAAAGCGGTGCCGGTTGGTGGTTTGAGGTGTTGGGAGGCTGTAATGTTAGTGGCGTTGGCAGCCAAGCGACAGCTCAGCGTAGATTTTGTGCTGACCATTAGTGCGCTGTTCCATGCGTGTGTGGTTGGTGCGTACAGTTTTTGATCTCAAGCTGTTCAACGCTTGAAACGCAAGACTCGCTCGATCATTTAGCAAAATGTGGGTTTTAAGAATCAGTGTAAGGCATTTAGTTTTTAATAATCGTAGTGTTTATTTGTGTTTGTGAAGCTTTCGGCCTCAGCACTTTATAGTTTTCTTAATGCCAAATCGGCTTCTTCTATTCAATCGTCTTTTTTTTGTAGCTCGCAATGCCTTTGCAGCTTAAATAAATAAATATTTTGCCATTACAGAAATTATGCTGACTGACATATCTTTTTCTTCTTCTTCCTCCTCTTCTTCTTCTTCTCCTTCCTCAATGTCACTCACACACAGCGTTCACTGACGACGACGGCCAATCACTCTCCCAGCTATTCAATTGTCATAGCATAGTCAGTTCAGTCGCTGATTGACAGTTGCAAATCAATCAATCAATCGTTTTTAGATATATACAATGTAGTATGAGTAAATTGATAACTTGCTGATCTCGTCATTTGCTTCTTCTTCTTCTCAGTTTAGTCTGTGTGACAATGAGTTGCTTGGTTTTTTTTTTTTATAGATTAACTAACGCATTGTAACTTAAAACTATTTGTGACCAAAGATGACGCAGTTGGAGGTCTTTGGAATGCCAACAACTTTTTTGCTTTTGTTTTCGAATTGAGAAAAGAGACGCCAAGCTCAGCTTGAGCTGGAAGTTTATAGAATATTTCAGTGTTCATATACATTAGGTTGTGGCGATTTATATGGAGGGAAATTAATCTATACAGCGCCATCGAAATTCGGATTCCTCTCATTTTTCTGAGTAGAAAACTCCTCCACGACATTTGTCTAAAACTAATTTTGATGTTCCGGAATTTGGTTTTTATGAACCAAGACGAATTTTTGAAAATAAAAATTGGGCAAAAATCGACAAAAAATATCCCGGCCAATATGCACATCGAATTATATGCTGAATCCAGATATGAAATTTGATTTAAAATCGGATGATCCATTTTCGAGATATAGCCTGATTTCCGGTTATGGAGGCTGAATGCCCAAAATAGCATATTTTCGCGATTATCTCTTGCTGTGTGCAATATATCTAAATTTTTTTTTGCAAATTTCTTAAAGATAAGTCAATAGAATATATGAACAGTATTTTAAAATACTAGCTGGACCCGTGCGCATCTTGCGCAAAAAATAATAAAACATACGGCGCCAGTCGATATAGTTTCTGCTCTCACGCCCATTTTAAAAAACATATATTTATTTGGTTTTATGTCTACAGTGGAACTTATGGAATTTTCAATGAATTACTTATGTATATGTTTGACAAACATATCGCATAAAATGTTCTATTATACCTACATATATATATGTATATGTATTATATTTTTATATATTTTACATATAGTTTTATATATACATATGTACATACGTGGTCCCTGCCGACTTGGGTAATTTTTTTTTCCACACGTTTGCCTTGGCAAGCAAATCAGTAGTCCAAGCTTACTCGATTTATCTGTTACAGTTCTTGAGTTTTTACTTATAAATCTTTGAAAATTTGCTCCTCTTGGCCCATTTTCCAAAATTTCAGCACGTTTCCTCATAACGGCATAACGTCATTTCATCACTCGGGCTTTATTAGTGACTGAATTATCATGTTTTACGTGTTTTTCGAAATACACACATATGCCTTATTTTCAACCCCAACTTTCTCTGTTCCCATTAGAATCTGTGTACCAAATTTCATTAAAATATTTCTATTTTTGCGCAAGTTAGAGTGTATACGGCCGGACGGACGGACATGGTTCAATCATTTTTTTCATCCTGATCGTTTTGATATACTCGTATATATTAAGGTGGAGTGAAATTTTTTTTTGGAAATTCAATTTGTTCCAAAGCCAGAACGGCACCCTTCTAGCCCAGTAATAAGCATTTAAAATTTTATTGACCTACTCGCATGTTTAGAGGTGCCCCCAGCCCCACAAAGTTGTAAAAATAGCACGATCTGGTACAAATTTGAAATTTCTACAATTATGAAATCAAAAAAACGAAGTATGAGGATTGATAAACAGGCTAAGTTGAGTATAAAAGTGAATTTTTTTTTTTGGAAACAACATCAACCAAAGTTATTAAAGGTCAAAGTTTATATTATGCATTTTTTAAATTGCAATTACTTAAAAACTACTGAACCGATTTCAAATATTTTTATACCATTCGATAGGTATTTTGATTCCCTTTAATTTGATATACATTTTATGTGGGTTCCATAACACTCCCCGCTGCGGGGGTAAACCCCCCTTTTACCCCCCTTACTTTTCATATAAAGTACCACGCCCAATAAAACACCGTTTCGCATGCATAGCTAATTAATACCTTTAAAACGATGCCTTACTTATTAATTTTGGTGAATTATGCGAGCAGAAAAAGGGATATTTATAAAACACCAATTAGAAATAATATATATGATTTATATATTTTCCGGTATAGCGAAACTAGAATGCACTCTTTTTTCCTTGGCCAAAAATCGCGATATGGGTTGTCTTATGTTATAGTCATCCGATACCGATGATTTTCGCCGACAGCGCTTTGTGTAAAATAAATGCTCTAAATACAAAATTTCAGAATTTTAGCTGCAAAAATTGAAGAGTTATAATCCAAAACGTAGACGTATGCTGTTTGGGACTTGTTCTTTTACTTTACTCAACTCTAAAAAAACTCAAGGTTACTCATACGCCATAGCGTACTATTAAGTAGAAAACAAATTTCAGAAGAAAAGAAAGAAAAAATAAGGAAAGTCGATCGAACGAATTCTGTGTTCAGATGTGAGCCTGGTAGACCATTTCAACCTATAAATATTGAGCACTGTGTACTATACAATTTATTAACAGGTCATTAAAATGTACATAAAATACAGTAAGATTCCCAATGCAACCCTGGTAATGAAGTGTCGGAGCGTTCACCCTATTACGAAAGCTCCGGAAAGCTCCCAAGCAAGTGTATCTAATGGAGAAAAATTCGCTTTTAAATTTGTGAAAAAGTGTGTCTTTAGGATTCCTTTAATAAGCATTGTCTGTATGCCAAATCGCTCGCTTAAAGCTCCTTTTGGAATACTTGAAATATAAGATTATTTTGAATGATTAATGTTTCTTTTAGTCGTCTTTCGTAGCTTTTTAAGATTATCGTAATCGAATAATTGTTTAAAAATTCGTTACTCTAATCATTTCTAAGCGAGATTTTCGCATGAAAATTATTTCAGGTAAAACTGATAATTAAAATTGCTTTTCCGGCAAAAAAAATATAATAAAAACTGTTTATCTGCTCACAACACCCTACAATTAGTTGTTAGTTCCCAACTATTTTCACTCAGCCATAAAGACCCAAAGACCACAGCTACAAAAAAAAAAAAACAAGTAAAAATATTGTTCTATGCAAAAAGGGAAAAAAACACTAGAAATAATAACATTAAAATTGTTATTTTGTAACCTTCAACACCTGCTGCATATCGCCGAGGTACTAAATATTAATTCTACTTTGCGCTTCCAGCAACAATTACAATGAAACAATGTTTAGCGGAAAAGAGAAAAATAACAAAAAATGAGGAACAAATTAAAAAGAGTTGAAAGAAAAAACTAAAATAATAATCTCTAAAGTGCAAAGCCAATGTATTTATACCGCAACATAAATTTCATGTTAAATGTAGAGAAGCAAACTTGCACAGCAGCAAATAAATGACAATGGAGGAAATCTCTCGGTGGAACTGGTGGCATAAACATAAATGCTAAAAAAATGAAAACATAAAAAAATTGAAAAAAAAAATAAATAGAAAAAATTAAAATCATAGCACGGGAAGGAAGTAAATTTTGCAATGAAAAAGCTTAGCTGAAAATAAATAAATGCAGCAGCACAGCGCAGACCATGAAAAATATTAAAAGCGAATTGGCAGACTGATAGCTTAAAAAAGTAAGCAGGAAGCATAAAAAAAAAACTAAGCAGAGCTATGTAACAATAAAAGCTTTTTCTTTTCAATGCAACAGCAGAAAAAAAAATAAATTTAAAAATAGTGAAATAAAAAATTATAACAAAAAAAAAATATAGAATAAAGTAAAAATTGCATTAAGCAAACAAGCAGTAAAAGCAAATAAGTACTATTTAATAGTTGATGTAACAAGAGTGCGAAGCAAGTAAGTGGAAAACACTACAAAAGTACAAATAATAAATTTGCATGAATAGATATACCTATGAATTTTTTTATTATTTCTTTTTTATGTATTTATATTTTTCTTTGAATATGAGTTAGAGCTTTGTAACAAAAGAATGAAACGGAAGGAAGGAAGTAAGAATGCTGCCTGTGCAGTGATGCAATTTTAAAGTAGTTGGCAGTGGCAAAGGATTTTTTATGCCATTCACTCGCTCGCTCTGCAGTTATAAGCATATTTAATGCACTTCACTACGCTTTTCAGGCGAAGCTTTGCTTGTGGTAGAATGTCTATTGAATTTGATGATTTTTTCACGGTTAGAAGGAAGTGTGATTGTTGGAGCGTAAAAAAGTGCCTATAAAGTGTGGGAAGGAATTTTTGTATTGAACTGGATAGCTTGTGTATGAGCTTAAAAAAGCTTTTAAAAGTTGTATGCGAAGGATTTGTGGCAAAATTAATTGACAATTTAAGAAGTTAAATATCACAAGATTATTTTTTGTAAGCTAAAGTAGAATGTAATAAATATTTCCATAGCAGTCCGGTCTAATCTGCGGAACGACATGGATTCATATACGATCATGAACTTTCACTACGGTTGATTTACACAGAACTTCTGGAGAGTGTTTTGGCGTTACAGTGACACTAGAACAAAAGCATTAATAGCTTATGGTATAAAACCAGTACTATCTATGGGTATTTAATATAGTGAAATCATGATTAATTGCCGATAAAGACTTGAAAGTTATAACAAGTAAGGAAGCCTAAGTTCGAGTGGAATCGAACATTAGATACTCAGCTGTATGCTTTCATTGTTTGTTTTCGTTTGAAGGAAACACGGTATATAAAGAGAGTGCTGTATAAAGTGGGCGTAGCCACGCCCATTTTCAACATTTTTATCAGTTATTCAACTAAGCATATGAATATTATTCTTTGTGCAAAATTTCATTCCTTTATGACTTCTAGTTACAAAGATGTCACATTACAAATTCCCAAAGGGTAATCCAGAAATATCTTTGTTAAAAAGTAGGCGTGGTCATAAACCGATTTCAATACATTTTTGCGTGTCTATTAACACAGGTTATAAAAGTGTATAAACCAAGTTTCGTCATAATATCTCAATTATTTGTCGAGTTATGGGCTCAGAAATCTCGTATATTCCTTTGTCTAAAAAGAGGCGGTGCGACGCCCATTTTCCAAAATTTTTCTATTTTTTGTTTCCGGTCTATTGTGGAACTCATGCCACAAAATTTCAATGAATTATCTTTATATTTGACAAAGATATCGCTTAAAAAGTTTTTATTAGGCCACTTTATAATACCCATATATAAAAGTGGGCGTGGTCGTCAACCGATTTCGCTAAAATTTTGAACATGTATTACCACAAGTAATAGAAGTGTACACACCAAGTTTCGTCATAATATCTCACTTATTTGTCGAGTTATGGGCTCAGAAATCTCGTATATTCCTGCTTTTAAAAAGAGGCGGTGCCACGCCCATTTTCCAAAATTTTTGTGTTTTTAGTTTTATGTCCGCAGTTGGACTCCTGCCATAAAATTTCAATGATATATCTCTATATTTGACAGAGATATAACTTAAAATGTTTTTATTGGGCCACTTTATTATACCCATATATAAAAGTGGGCGTGGTCGTCAACCGATTTTGGCAATTTTTAGTCCAAAGATTTGCCTAAGTAAGTATATCACGCCTACCAAATTTCATCGATATATCTTCAATGGTTTCTGAGTTATGACTCGTAAAACTTTCAATGTTTGCCCCTTAATAAGTGGGCGTGGCACCGCCCATTTTCCAAAATTTTTATGTTTTTTGTTTTGTGTCCATAGTTGGACTGCTGCCATAAAATTTCAATGATATATCTTTATATTTGACAGATATATCGCTTAAAATGTTTTTATTAGGTCACTTTATAATACACATATATAAAAGTGGGCGTGGCCGTGAACCGATTTTAACAATTTTTCATCAAAATGTTTGCCTAAGTAAGTAAATCACGCATACCAAATTTCATCGATATATCTTCAATGGTTTCTGAGTTATGACATATAAAACTTTCCATGTTTGACCCTTAATAAGTGGGCGTGGCACCGCCCATTTTCCAAAATTTCATCAGATTTCTTCATAGGGGCCTGAGCTCAACACGTGGGTAAAATTTCATCGCTCCAGCTCTATTAGTGACTGAGATACCAAATTTCCAATTTTTCTATATAGGAAAAGTGGGCGTGGTCATGGTCCGATTTCGCCCATTTTCAATACCGACCGTCCCAGTCTCCATACCAACTTGCATTTCAAATTTCATCGAAATATCTCAATTTTTGCACGAGTTAGAGTGTTTACAGGCGGACGGACAGACGGACGGACGGACGGACGGACAGACGGACGGACGGACGGACATGGCTCAATCGATTTCTCTTTTCACCCTGATCATTTTGATATATATAAGTCTATATCTATCTCGATTATTTCATTCTGTTACAATCCACCGTTATGAAATCAAAACTATAATACTCTGTGTACAGCTGAGTATAAAAACAGCTTTTCGACTTAAAGTTCAGAATAGAAAAGTTTGTATAAAAATTATAAAACAAGTACTTAAAACTAGCTCTAAAATGTTCGGTACCTAGTTCGCCTGAATCTTTGTCGTAGGTAATGGACGGAGTGAGCTCTAGTTCTCATACTGGATACACAAAAAATTCTGAAAGCAAAATGAAACCTTCTCGATCAAATTTCAGTACATATTCTGGTTGTGACATTTTATATAGTGCTTTGAGCTTCTAGAACAGCACGCTCTATTAAGGATTATTTTTGTCAATTTTAAAGTGTTGTGCATTGACAGTTTCATTTGATGGATCAGTGTTTCTGCGAGCAAAAATAATTCATATAAGCAAAAGAGCTAATGGAGAACAAAAACGTAGAAGGCTGCAACAAATAGATAACTTAGGAAAGACCCTTGGAATGAGCAACAATTAGCAAAGACAGAAAAGGCAAAGTTGGTGGCAAAGCTGAAAGAAGTGAAGCGAGCAAGTGTAAAAGGCTTTCAATGAACAGAAAGAGCTAGACGCGTAGAAATCTCGTGGAAAGGGAGAGGTGTATTGTTATTGGTTGCAGTGGCTATTTTATCTTTTTATACTCAGCTGTACTAGTACACAGAGTATTATAGTTTTAATCACATAACGGTGGATTGTAACACCATAAAATAATCGAGATAGATATTGACTTATATATATCAAATTGATCAGGGTGAAAAAAGAAATCGATTGAGCCATGTCCGTCCGTCTGTCCGTCCGTCTGTCTGTCTGTACGCACGATAACTCGCGCAAAAATTGAAATATTTTGATGAAATTTGGAATGCAAGTTGGTATCAAGACTGGAACGGATGGTATTGAAAATAGGCGAAATCGGACCATGACCACGCCCACTTCCCCTATATAGTAAAAATCGGAAATTTTGTATCTCAGTCACTAATAGAGCTAGAGTGATAAAATTTCACCCACGTGTGGAGCTCAGGCCCTTATGAAGAAATTTGGTGAGATTTTGAAAAATGGGCGGTGCCACGCCCACTTATTAAGGGCCAAACATTGAAAGTTTTATATGTCATATCTCAGAAACCGTTGAAGATATATCGATGAAATTTGGTAGGCGTGATATACTTACTTAGGCAAATGTTTGGACGAAAAATTGCCAAAATCGGTTAACGACCACGCCCACTTTTATATATGGGTATTATAAAGTGACCTAAGTGCAACATTTTAAGCGATATCTCTGTCAAATATAAAGATATATCATTGAAATTTTATGGAAGGAGTCCAACTGCGGATATAAAACGAAAAGCATAAAAATTTTGGAAAATGGGCGTGGCACCGCCTCTTTTTAGAAGCAGGAATATACGAGATTTCTGAGCCCATAACTCGACAAATAATTTAAATATAATGACGGAACTTGGTGTGTACACTTTTATTGGTTGTGGTAATACATGTTCAAAATTTTAGCGAAATCGGTTTGGCGACCACGCCCACTTTTATATATGGGAACTATAAAGGGGCCTAATAAAAATATTTTAAGCGATATATTTGTCAAATATAAAGATAATTCATTCAAATTTTGTGGCATGAGTTCCACAATAGACCGGAAACAAAAAATATAAAAATTTGGAAAATGGGCGTGGCACGGCCTCTTTTTAGACAAAGGAATATACGAAATTTCGGAGCCCATAACTCGACAAATAATTGAGACATTAAGACGAAACTTGGTTTATACACTTTTATAACTTGTGCTAATAGACACGCAAAAATTTATTCAAATCGGTTTATGACCACGCTTACTTTTTAACAAAGATATTTCTGGAACACCCTTTGGGAATTTGTTACGTGACATCTTTGCAATTAGAAGTCATAAAGGAATGAAATTTTGCACAAAGAATAATATTCATATGCTTAGTTGGATGACTGATAAAAATGTTGAAAATGGGCGTGGCTACGCCTACTTTATGCAGCACTCGCGTTATATAAAATACACCGTGTTTTCATCAAATGCAAACAAACAATGAAACCATACAGCTGAGTATCTAATGTTCGATTCCACTCTAACTTAGGCTTCCTTACTTGTTGTTATTATTTCTTCATACAAATATGTAGTACGAGTTTATGTGAGTGCAAGTTTTAATTTTTGTTTTTCCTTTTAACATTGATGTTCCTGGCACATTTTCAGTTACGTTACTGCGACAGCAACATAAAAATATGACTGGCAGACAAGGAAGAAACAGAATTGTTGTTGTTGGAAAGCAAAGCCAAGAAGAGGGTGCATAGGCACAGTATGTATGCAATGTATGTATAATAAAAATATTATTAAAGAAATAAGTAATAAATATAAAACGAAAACATTTTACTATTTAAAACAATAACTAAAAACAATGTGTGGCATGCAACTTGCAGTAAGAGTGCAGTAACCCTGCAAAAATTCCGAGTACTCCGTTCGCTAACCCATGGAGTGCTTGCTATGGACCAACCGATTACTCCATAACTTGGCACATTTCATACAAAAAATATGGTCCATTTAACATTGCATGTCATTGCAATGGAGTATATACTCCAGTCCCGCATAACAATCAAATTAATCCATGGAGTACCTACATTGTATTAAGTGATGGAGTACCTAACAGTTAGCCGAACATAACAACAAAAACTAAATGTTTATCGCGACGACGACGAATGTATGTATACACATATCGTCGTCGTCGCGATAAATATTTGGTTTTTGTTATGTTCGGCTGACTACAAACCGATGCAGATACATCCCTGCAGGGAACTCAATAACTAGTGCGCAAAATTTCTAGTTCCGAACTAGCGAAGAGGTGTCATAAGGGAACTAGATCAATTGTAGTTAAACCTTCACCAGTTCAGAAGGAGTGAATTGAGTGACCTTTATAAGACACACTTTGCAATTTCGAAGTGACAAAAATTCTAGGAAAAATTTTCGTTTGTTTAATTGCCGTCGGCTTTGTATATTTCTGCAATTCTCAGATGTTTAGTGAAGCATTTTATATAAAGAGTTTTCTATTTGCATCTTGTATGAAATGAAATGTTCCCCTAATTATGCTTTTCCGATCCCTCAGGCTTATTTTTAATTTTTTTTAATTTAATTACTTTTTAAATATTATTTTAAATTTTTATTAAATAAATGAATAAAAAAAATACTTGTACCTGGTTCAGAACTATCGAAATTGTGCCAATAAACGAACTGGTGTAAACTGTAGAATTTAGTACTAGTTCGGAACTATCGAAAATGTAGTGCAGAGAGTGACAATTGACACCGCCTAGGACATCGCCGTGTTAAATTCGGCAGTTGATAAGATGCAAAAGAGATTTAGCTCGCACTAGTAGTGTCGAAAAATGCACTAGAAGCGACCTAGTTCGGAACTAGAGATTTTCCCTACAGGGATGAATCGGTCGTTTGGGCTATGTTAGTGGTCACTTTGAAAGTACTCCAACCTACCACAAATGGAGTATATAATCCAAAGATTTTTGCAGGGAAGCGACGCAATGCAGCGGCCTGCGTGTGGCACAAACTGCGTGCACGCGTAACGCAGCATACAACTGTACATTCATAGTCGCTAGAGCGCGTCGTCAATGTCTTCTAGGAAAACGGCTAAGAAAAAAAAGAAAAATTGCACAATTAAATGAAAAAATAAGTAGAAAACAACAACAATAATGTATAGCGCATAGATGAGAACTAGCAAGATGCGAGGCTTTTGAGGCGCAGACACCACTTTACAGCTAGACGGACAGACAGACAGACGGACAACGCACTGCCAGCCAGTTCGTAGTTGATGTAGGTACTCGTGCGCGCATGATGAAGGTATGCGGTATGAGGCATTGCGGCATGCGGCATGTGGTATGCAACACAAAAGCATAATATGGTGGCATCTTGAGTGCGCACCACGTCATAATGCAGTGATGAAGAAAATTGGCAGCTAAACATTTTTTTTTTAAAAATACGCAATATTAAATAACGCAAGCAAGAAATGAAGAACAAAAACAAGAAGAAGATGGAGGTGGAGCTGAAAATGGAGAATTAGAAGGCTCGACAAAAGTTGCAAGGTGCGCAAATGTTTAGCAGGACGCGCAGTGAAAGGTACAAAAACAAATAAACACAGATGTAATACATACATACATACATACATATTAGTAGTGGGACTTTTTTCGAATAATATTCGAATAAACATTATTCGAATAAACGAATAATATTATTCGTGGGAAAAAATTCGAATAGTATTATTCGAATAGTATTATTCGAATAGTATTATTCGAATAGTAGTTATTCGAATAGTATTATTCGAATAGTATTTTTCGAATAGTGTTATACATATATATATGTGCACACGTGTTCATTTTTGTGCATAGACATGTGGGTACATGTGTTTTTATGTTATTATAAATATGTATGTGGAGACATACATATGTACGTGTGAAAGGAGGTGGATGGTTTTTTGTTATTGCGTGTACATATGTATGCTTTTGTAAGTACATATGTACATATGTATATATGTACGTACTATGGCTAGCGCGAATGGAAGTGGATGTTTTTTTTGTTATTGTTTGTATATATGCATGTAGGTACATATGAATGCTTTTGGTTTTTGTAGTGCCTAGTTAGTAAATTTGGAAGTGCACGCTGGTTTGTATGAGTGTACATATCTACATGCATAATTTGGATTTCTCGTTAGCAGGTAGAACTTTCTTTAAAAAAAGCAAACACAATGTACTTAGGTACCTACATATTATTTAAAATTTTTTTAAATAAAATTCCTATTATATATTTAAAAATATATATTTTTTTATGAAAAACCATCTCTGAAGTTTAAAGAAAGTTTTTGTTTTATCCTTTATCTATAAGGTTCCCATGTGACCTTTTCGCTATTTTGAAAGAACAGGGCCTTGTGAATTATAGTAAAAACTTTGTTGATTTAAAAAATTTAATTAACTTTTTTTTTATCAGTTTCATTTGAAAAAGGACTGGCCTCTTTCCAATGCAAAAATCATTATAAAAAAATTTATTTTTTATTGAGAGTTTTAAGTACCTAAAATGCGTAGAAAAAAATTTACCACCACGTCGTAAACCATGTCACAAAATTTCACCTCGTCACTTAAAGGTTAAGATAAATACATACATATTAGGTAGGTAGGTACATTAGGGGTATTCGCTATCCCTAGCAAGATAGCACGGATTGCAAATATCCTAGACCAAAATATGCTACACATCGAGAACACCCCATTGCACAGTCGTAGAAAATTTTAAGAAGCAGCTTTTCTTTTTAGCCAAAGGGACGCGTTCATCACTCACTTTTTAATAAATAAATCATTTTATTTTAGTAAATTTAATAAATACACATAAAAAATAACATTTTAAGCAAAATTCGAATGATCAAATTGAAATGGAAATTAGCAATTGGCAAATGTCAGCTGACGCAGGGTCGCTACACTTCATAGCAAATAAATATACATAGGTTTTGGTGTAGCATATTTTTGAGGTCTAGCATATTTCTGTGCGGCTGTATTTTGTTGTTGTGCGTTGTAAAACTTTGCAATCCGTGCAATCCGTGCTACGTGCTAGGGTTATGCTATGGATAGCGAATACCCCCATTGTGTTTGCTTTTTTTTGCCACGCTTAATGAAATTCCTTCACTTATATGTATGTATGTACCTACAAACATAAAGGAAGTTCTACCTACTAACGAGAATTGCTAAATTTCTGGGACACTACGTATGTAGATATATGTATGTACATACCTAAATAAACCATCGCGCACTTCCAAATTTAGTAGCTAGCCAGCGTACGTACATACATACATATGTTCATACTTCCAAAAGCAAAAGCATACATACATATATACATGCATACATACATACATACATACAATAACAAAAAACTACCACTTCCCTTCATACGTATGTATGTATCCACATATTTACAATAACATAAAAACACGTATCTACATGTCTATGCACAAACAGCGAGCACGTGTGCACATATATATGTATATGTATGTATCACACTATTCGAATAATACTATTCGAATAATGCTATTCGAATAATACTATTCGAATAATACTATTCGAATAATTATTCGAATATACGAATAAATTATTCGAATAAATATTATTCGAATTACGAATACCTTTCGAATAAAAGGATTTTTTATTCGAATAATTTTTATTCGAATAGTCCCATGCCTAATACATATATGGCAGAGAAGAAAGATAAATCCAGTGTATGAATAAAATACATTTTCCGCAGCCAAATTGGCTTGATACTTTTGTCTTCTGCTGCTTTTTGAATTTTTTATAAATTTATAAGCTGTTAAAAGTAAAAACAGACAGAGAGGGACAAAGTTCGTGGAGTAATTAATATTTTGTGCGCTTTCTTGGTCTTTGTCTTTGATAATAAATTAATGGGCTGGTCTTTGGACAGATATGTATGTATCTGCAACAAACTATTATGAAAACAAAGTCAAACTCTTCGATCAAACTTCTCTATCTAAAGTGCTCACGAAACTAAAAGCATCAGCGACTTTATAACTCTTTATATACTACTTTTTTTTCTTGATATCGATAAAGGTTTTTACTCCCTTTTAAGCACTTCTCGCTCATTTTCGCACGAGAAGGAGCTGGTTTAAGTATTCGCATAAAAAGCGAAAACAAAGCCGGAGAAATGGGTTTCCCTTCGACACTGATGTGCTGAATTGAAGAGATTGGTTGGTTGGTTGGTTGGTTTGCGTGGCGAGTCCCGCAGACTCCAGGTGCTCCACCGTATCCTCGGCTCCAGGAAGATTAAAACTATGATATAGAGTATTGTAATCTTATCCCAATCAGACCGCGCGGGTACAAATAGTCCAAAGTCCGGTACCATTTTTTTACCCGTCCGCGAAAACTGATACATCGAATCTATGAGCTATTTTACCATCTTTGTGGTCCTCCCTGAAGGGAAAGACAATCTCATATTTGAAGCGGAAGACGTTGAAATCTAGAGTAACATTATATGTAATGTTAGTCTTTATAGGTTTTGTACTAATTTAATTACCTCAGCGATCTATTCAAAATGGATCCCAGGAAGCTATAGGAATACACACATATGTATGTATGTGTAAGTATTTTGAAAGTTTCGCAGTTGGGTTCAATAACAATTTTGAAGGTCCTCTTTCTTCCTTTATAACAACCAATTAATATGTCCTTAGCTGCCAACTCAACTCCATTTTCTATGTATCTATTTCTAAATTTATGCAATTCTCCTCTCTTTTCCTGATTCTCTCATTCTATATTAAAACCGAAAATGTTTTGTTGTAATTATGCACTTTTTAGAGCTTCTGGTTGTTGGTATTGTTGCTGCTACCATTAAGTATGTGAATAATGTTAAACCACTGATTGGCAATGTTGAACATTTCACGTGCATTTATTCAATATGTACAAAGTTAATGTTACAATGTTGCAACGCGACAAAAGAAAACAACACAAAAAAGCTAAGGAAAGAAAACACAAAGAAAAAGGGAAATAAGCTGCATTTCTCGTCTTCTTCTTCTTCTACGCGGTTTCACCATTGTCCACGCTAACTAAATATGAAAATGAAGGCTTTATTTAATTCGCCATTTTTGGTAATGCGAACGCGGTTCCTTCGTTCATTTGTTTGTTTGTTTACTTGTACTTTGCTGCGTTTGCAAAAAATGTGGCACAAAACGCAACTTGCAATTTATGCTTGCTTGTTGCAACCACGCAAACAAACAAACAAAAAACAAAAAACAAAAAAGGAAAACAGCAGCAAATTACAATAACAATGAGGCAAAAGTCCAAAGTTTGTTTGCATAATATGCGCAAGTTGCTGTTGCTTAACAACAAACAATGTGCAACAAGGCGTGCATGCAACATTTGTCTCGTTAATAATGCCTGCTGACACCGTTGCCTCGCCGCTAGCCCCTTACCTAGCAACCTGTAGAGCTGTAGGGGACAATGTATTGCCGTTGCTGCAAAAGTTTCGTTTAGTTAGGCCATGCGAACGGCAAACGGCGGCATTCGATGTTATAAATGCAAGTAATGCTGGAAGAGTGGGGAAAATAAGAAGAAAAAGAAGAAGACAAAGCAGCAGGGAAATCAAGAAAATGCAAAGAAAAAGAGATGCGCTTATTATAACTACGTACGTAGGTACGTATGTAAATGCTAGCAAGTAACTACATACTTAAGTCCGATACTTAACAAAGTTGCAAGCAGCAATAAATGAAACTTGAGCCAAGCGCAGGTGGCATTGAGTGGCATAAATAGTTGAGCAAAGCTTGGTGGTTTGTTGCGCAAATAGGCAAAATTATGAATATGACTCATAAGCTGTACGGCAATGAACATAAGACTGTGTCAGAGAGGACAATTTTTGTCGTTTATCTTTTTATAAAAAGCAGAATTTGTAAGATTAAATTATTGGCTGATGTTTTGTATTATTTTGGTGCAACACAGCGGTCATTCTCAATGGTGGTTGGTGGCGAAGTTTTCGGAGTTAGAATGGCTACTGATTGGCAAACCTTTGGTTGAGCTTGGTTGGAAATTAGAGGTGATAAAAGTGAAGAAATTTTGGTAATTCTTCCTAAGAGGCCATGGTGGTTGGTTTGAGTGCCGAGTCCCACTGACTCAAATTGGCGCGGATGCGTCGTTTTGTTACCAAAACTCGTGACTAAACGAGTGAAAAGTAAAAATAGAAAAGGATGATCAGTTCGGAAACCGGGGCTGGTACCGCACCATATATCCATCCTGTGGAATTTAAGTATTTAAGCAACCCCTCAGGCCTGACTTCCTTGAGTTACGAGAGGCTATCGAAGAAAGGTTTGACAAGTACCTAAATCCATTCTGCCTTGGCAGTGTAAAGGATACTCGCATAGCAGGTGCTCCACCGTCTCCTCCGCCCAAGCAAGATTGCAGCTGCGACACAGAGTGTTATGATCCAATTCTAATCGGGCCGCGTGCCTACCAATGATCCAATGTCCAGTAAATACCGCAGTTAGGCGGACAATTTCCCTTCTGGCCATATTTGGAATGTCTAAGGATAGCATCTGCTTATATATATACGAAGGCCACATACTTCTGCAGACCTTGCTTCCATCTACACCTTTTTAAGTTGAAATTCAGAAAGTTCCAATTGATATTCAGAATTTCCATTTTAAATTCAGAAAGTTCCAATTGATTTCCATTTTAAATTTAGAAAGTTACAATTGAAATTCAGAAATTCCATTTGAAATTCAGAAAATTGCATTTGAAATTTAGAAAATTACAATTAAAATTCAGAAAATTACATTTGAAATTCAGAAAATTCCATTTGAAATTCGGAAAATTACATTTGAAATTCAGAAACCTCCTCACAGTACTCAAGAAGTCTTCTGAATTTCAATTGTAACTTTCTGAATTTTTGCCTCCACGAAGCAGTTCGGCCCTTGATGAAACCCAGAGGCGCAAGAACCTCCCGCGCCTCTGCGATATGAAGAGCCGAGCTCTGCATGGCCACCTCATCAGTCATTTCGTTGCCGTGGATATCGCAGTGCCTCGGCATCCAGATCAGGCATACGCTATGTCGACTTGACCAACTCTCTTCACTGCCCGACCAGACTTGAAGGCACAGTGACATACCCCAAAGCCTTCAGAACCGCCTGATTGTCGGAGAAAATTCCTATCCGGTTTCCGGTATTGGCACCTTCTATTCCAAGTAGAGCCTTATAGGCCTCCTTTATGGCGAAAACTCCGGATTGTAAGACGCTCGTCGTGTCCCGGAGCCTAATTGATATGGAAATGGCCGGATTAGTTACGAGAAGACCAGCTCGCGCTCCCACTTCAAATAAAAGTGAATGGCAGTTGTACAAAACCTTTCTTATGGCATTTCTAAGGTAAATATGCCTTGCAGAAAGCCATTTGTCAGAATTATCACTAATTGCTTTGTGAAATGCATTCAATTATTGCAATAACTGAGATTTATATAATTTGCTCTTTTAAGAACAAGCAAATAAACTAAATGAGATCTTAAGTAAAGGCCAATTAAAGGCAAGCAAAATGTAGATACATATGTACATATGTCGAGTTTGTCGACATTTTTTGGTAAATACACACAGTGGTAAATTAATATTTTCACTTAGTAAATACCCTAATAAATATATGTCTGTTTATGCTCATTTATGTATGCCTTCGATACATAAGCTCAACTTAAATACATGCACTCAAGCAGCTGATTAAATATGATTGCAAATAAGTACTATTTAAATACGCCGAAGCAAACACATAAATTCATAATTATTGCTAAAAGCGCCATCGAGAGTTGATGCTGATGAGCATTTATGAATAAATACATATCTACACAAAACTATACAAAGTATCTAAGCAAAATTCCTTTTTTTTGCTTATTTTGCTGTTTGTTTTTGCTGTTGTTGTTCCATCGGTTTTATGCAGCTGAGGCAAAACGTCCATTATGCACAGCCCATTTAAGCATTAAGTGGTTGTTGTTGTTGCTGTTTTTGGGTGATGTTGCATGTTGCATGATTAAATTATGAACTCATAAAATTGCACTTAAATGTCAAAACTGCGCAAATACTACACTCAAAAAAAAAATTACTCAGATTATGGAAAAATGGGAATGATTCGGCGCTAAAGACATATTTCCATATTTTGATGTACAATTTTCTTTAAAACGTGGTTTTTATTCCTTGATTTGAAGAAAATCGTACATCAAAATATGGAAATATGTCTTTAGCGCCGAATCATTCCCACTTTTCCATAATCTGAGTAAGTTGTTTTTTCAGTGTACATACAGACATACAAAAGCGCACATGCGCCGCAACAAGTTTATGCTTACTAAATGCAGTCTGGCAGCATTGTAACTAAAATTTGGCAGTTGTTGGTAATTTTTAGTTTGTCGACAATTTTTGGCAACAACAACAAACTACTTTTGTATAGCATAAAATCTGTGACAACTTGTGGCAAAACTAAAACTAACTAAAATGCAATGCATATAAATATATAATTTCACAAAATAAAGAGCAGATGTGTATGTATGTGTGTGTTGCACTAGGGTGGCCCTCGAATGTTCAGAGAACAATTGTATATATTTTGTATGTATATATTTTATATTTCGTGAACCTCAACCTCTAGCTTGATGCTAGTAGAGTCGAAGATATAATACACTGGCGCTGTTATAAATCTGACGAGTTTTATGACCGAGCTTCTCTCCCAATTCAAGATGTGCTCCTTTTGTTTTTCCTACTAATTGGGTGGACCTACAGTTTTATGCCGACTCGGAACGGTGAATGCATTTTTTGTGAGAAGGTTTTTCGTGGCGGAAATACACTCGGAGGGTATGCCGGCCACTGCCGGGAGGTGACTGCTGCTCTTGCTTGGATTTTTACTAATTAGAAAAATTTCTTGGTGTTTGCTCGGACTGGAGTTTGAACTCGAGACCTCTGGCATAGCAGGCGAGCACTCTACCCACTGCACCACAGCGGCCACCGAAGATACCACATATAAATTCTCAGGAGTAAAAAATTCAGATAATCCTATAAAAACTGAAAAAAAAAAATAATTTAATTTTAGTATATCTAATGCCCAAAATCGTTACTTTTGCACTTAAGGATACCAAATATAAATTCTGGTCCCTCGGAGACGGCTAAGGGTGTCACACAGTGGTCAAATTTAATATTACCATATGTGATCCATGTGGAGCACCTCTTAACCGTCTCCGAACACGACCAAAATTTATATTTAATATCTTTGAGTACCTATTTCGGGAATTAGATATAAAAAAAAATTAAAATAAAAAAAAATTATTTAATTTTTTTGAATCTACGTTAGAGTTTTTTGAACTTTGACCACTGTGCGACACACCGTAACCGTCTCCGATCCGGACCAAAATTTATATGTGATATTTTTGACTGTGCTGTTACCAATCTAGGGGGTGTGACCGAAGAAAATCGCTAATCTAATTTCTTAAGTACCACCCTAGTGTGGCATGGACGCACACACTATGTCGTAGATATGTAAATTAGACCGTCTCGTTACAAAAAAAAAAGTTTCGCCTTAATCCCCTTCATAGAATGAAATTTTTACAGATATTTAAAAAAAAAAAAAAAAAAAAATTAGAACCACCTTAGTATTCGTCCAATTATACGTTTTTTCTTCATATCTTAGGTATTTATAGTCGGATCTTAAAGTTTGTTACACCAATATTTTTTTCTCGTTAATATACTTTTTCTTATGCCAGCTCATTAACCCTAAGTGCGCCACTGGGTTACTTACGAACCAGATCCCTAATGTACATTTAAAGCCAACATATTAAAGGTTATCAAAAATCATTAATCTGTTTTAAAAAAAGTATTCAGATTAATGCAGTAGTACGCGAAATAAAACACCCCTTTGATTTTAGTTGGAAAACCAGAACCTCTCCCTACTCTTTTCTCTCTCTTCTCTTTCCATTCGCTGCTGTCTTTCATCCGTGTTTATTTTTCACTTCGCCCTTTTCCGTTTTTTGATATTTTCAGACCGAAATTGTACACCGCCAGCCTTACCTACACAAATATATACACTTTAGCGCCACCACCCTAATGCCAAATGCATAATATATTACTTTATATGCTAATACATATGTATGTCGCACCTTCTAATACGCTAAACGCATCTAATTTTTGCAGACAATCTCGCAAATGATGTGCCAAAATTCAGCGCATATTAAACCTTGTTGCCACGTGCACTCGCAGCAATTTTCCTCAACCTTGCAATCATACAAAAAACAGAAACGAGAACAACAAGCACAACAACAGCAACAAAAACCGCCAAAAATCCAATTTTGCTTGTCAAAGTTGTGGCTGGTGTCATCTAAACGCCTACAACAGTAGAACAAGAGTACAGGCGCAGGCATGTTGTTTGCAATTTTCGTCAAAAACCATCATCGGCAACAACAACAACAACAACAACAATTGTATAAATGTGTGGCAAGCATTTTCAAGTATGTAGCATGCCACATGCACATGTCAAATGCAATACAGGTGATAACAAATAGAAAATATGCACATATGTATGTTTTGTGTGTAGAACGTTCTACGTATTTGTGGCAGAATTGGGCAACACATACATATGTATGTATGTATTAAATGCCAGCTTAAATTATAAAATTTAAACATAAATACATGTATACATATGGTTGTGGTGTTTTGTGCATCCCTGTAAAAAAGTGTGCGACGAGTCTCTAAAAAGATTTGTCCGGGAGCGCTCTCTTTCGGGTACAATTAGTCTACAATTGTTCCCAATTGTACCCGAACGGGTACATATGTATACTAATTGTAGACGAATTGTACCCGAAAGGGTATCTATCAAATGGGTACAATTAGTCGCACAAATGGATGTGTCGCATTTGCTACCTGTTCGGGTACAAAACGGGTACAATTGTGCGCTTTTGCTACCCGTTCGGGTACAAACTGGGTACAATTAGTCTCTTCATAGGACATGCTCAAACAAAAGAGAACACTTCAACCCATATAAAGAGATACAAATGGGTAGTAATCGCATGCTCCCTTGCGAGTTGTCCCGGATGTATCCCGGAGTGATCGCATTTTTTGCAGGGATGTTGCATGTTGCTTGTGGCATGTTGCATGCTCTACATAGCCACCACCGCATTTATTTGCTATTTTGCTCCGCTTTCGGTTTGCTATGTATATGTGTGCTCTGTGTGTGTTTATTTTGTGTGCAGCTGACATTTGTTGCAAATTCATCACTAATTTTATTATTTGCTAATGTTTAGGTTTATGTGAACAAACACACATATGTATCTACTACATAAGTATATATTTAATAAAATTTACCAGCAAATAAAGCACAAACGTGCTGCTAAATGAAATTCAATTGAACACAAGAACAGCAACGAATGACCACAGGAAATTTGGCAAATTTTATCATTTGCTGCAAAGGGGGAGTTTTCCATTAAATATAAAGCGCTAATCCGCCTCAAAAGCCGCCGCTTAATATATTTAATGACGCTCGCAATCGAATTCTCATTTAAAACACTTTCTAAGCGATTTTGTTTTTGTGGCGGCATGGGTTTTGTTGCTCTTTTTTCTTTCTTTGCTTCAAATCTCTGAAATTTAATTTCCTCACACATTTTTTGTTTGCAATTTCCGTTTTAATCATTTGACAAAAAGCGCGACAACGAATTCAAAAGAAAATTTTTCGTATTTATCACTAATGGCAATCAATTAATTTCGCATAGAGCACTAACACTAATAGCGAGTCTCGCGGTTGTCGCCATTGAAATGTGCAAACAACAGCGAATGGTTGACTGTCCGATAGCCGACGAGGGAGGCAGCCATCCAGCGAGACAGCCAAGCAACCAGCTGGTGCCCGCTAAGCGCCGATAATCCGTGCAGCTTAAAGTTGATAGTGTTTGGTGGCACTCAGCAACATTAATTTTATTGAATAGCCACAGGACATAAATATGTACATACATAGATACCTAGATAACAAGTGTGTATTAGGGTGGATAGATGTAGAAAATTGTAATTTGTTTGCTGCTATAATTTCGAAATTACATACAAGATTTACAATTTATTGCTGTCCATGCTACAAACATAACCTCAAGAAGAAGTAATAAAAGGGCTGAAAATTGCTCATGCATGGCTCATGTCTGAGCATTTTTTAAGAGCATCCTTAATAAGTCATAATAAAAAGAAAGTCTTTTGTTAATGTGTCTGTTCCCACAAGGTATGGAAATAACTGTTGTCCAAGTCTTCTTGACTATTTTATTGTATCTGACCCTGCGATAGTATTAAAATTTGACCAAGTATCGTTTATATCTGACCATGACCTGATTTTTTGTTCGTTTGACATTAAACTTGACCGCAATAATGACTCCACTAATGCTTACACTTTTCTAGATTATCGCAATATAAATGTCAATAGCCTCTTAAGCGACCTGTCAGCAATAAACTGGTCTACTTGTTGGGGTTTCAGCTCAGTAAACGAAAAGCTCTCCTTTCTTAATAGAGTGGTTTTGCAGGCCTTTAGAGCTCATGTGCCAGCAAAAACAGTGTTGAATAAATCCTCATCCTGTCCGTGGTTTAACACCAAAGTTCGTGTGGCCATTAAAAAACGATGCAAAGCATACTCGGCCTGGAGAAGGGACAGGACGGATATGAATTGGTGCGCTTTTAAAGCAGCACGAAATGAAGCCACTCTTATTGCCAGGCGAGAAAAACGCATTTATTTTTCAAAAAAGCTCTGCCCCTCCCTACCGAATAATGTTCTGTGGCGTAATCTGAAAGCATTGCGTGTCCATGTCAGTGATAAGTCTCCGTGTACGCTTAGCCCTGATACTCTGAATGAAGCTTTTGTAAATGGTGTACCCTCCCCTTGTTCTCGTATCCCTATGTCGAGTACGTGTTCTTATTTAATGCCAGTTAGCCAGATGTTTGAGTTCAGAGCAGTGTCTGAACTTGATGTGGAAAAAAGTGTCTACAAAATTCGGTCAAATGCAACTGGAGAGGATGGAATTCCAATTAAGTTTATAAAAACTATACTACCACTTATTCTACCAACCCTTACGCATATAATAAATCACATTTTAACAACGTCTTGCTTCCCTGATGCGTGGAAAATTGCCACTGTTCTTCCTGTTGCTAAAAATAGGTCTGCAGTCAGCCCTTGTGACTTTCGGCCTATCAGCATATTGCCCGCTTTGTCGAAGGTTGCTGAGTCGTTAATGTCTGAGCAAATCTACCACCATATTAATGCATTTAACTTATTATCCCAGTTTCAGTCCGGGTTTAGAGCCAAACATAGCTGTTCAACAGCTATGATAAGAATATTGGACGATGTAAGAATTGCTTTTGATAAGAAATACTTAACATTGCTGTGCTTACTAGACTTCTCTAAGGCTTTCGACTCAGTTGACCATGAACTGCTTTGCCTCAAATTGTGCAATAATTTTGGTTTTAGTCCGTCCGCTGTGAAGTTGATGAAGAGTTATTTGACAGGCAGGTTACAACGTGTCAAGGTTGACTTAAATGTGTCTTCGCTGCGTTCAATATTGTCTGGTGTCCCCCAAGGATCTATTTTGGGGCCATTGTTATTTAGTATGTTTGTAAATGACGTCTTGTCTTTATGTCAGCATGCTCGTATTCATGCATATGCGGACGACATCCAATTGTATATGTCCAGTCCCCTTGATCAAGCGAAGAACCTAGGCTTCCATTTCAATCAGGATCTATCTTCCATTAAGTCCTGGGCCTCTGAAAATGGCCTCAGCCTCAATGTCAACAAGTGTTATGTGTTACCTATTTGTAAGAAGCGTCTAAAACATACAGAAATACCCTCTTTGTATATTGGTGAGCACGCTCTAAAACTGGTGTCTAAAGTTACTAATCTGGGATTTGTTATCAACTCTGATCTTACATGCACTGACCACATAAATGCAACAGTTGGCAAAGTTTACTCTACCCTTAGAAGCCTGCGACTCTCTGCCCCGTTTACGCCGACTGCCATAAGGCGGAAGCTTGCTATCCAACTTATTATGCCAATAATATCCTATGCTGAACTAGTATATAGTAACTTAGATTCGCAGTCTGCACACAAGATGGATGTGGCCTTTAACCACGTCACGCGATATGTATTTGGGCTAGCGAGATTTGACCATATCTCGAACTGGAGGAGTAGTCTGCTGGGCTGCGAGCTTGACGAGTATTTCAAAGTTAGAAATTGTATTTTTCTCTTCCAGCTAATAAATGAGAAATCACCCAGATACCTCTATGATAAACTAACGTTTGCAAAGTCTGCTCGCGTACATGGCCTTATAGTTCCGCAATATAACTTTCTTCAATCAGCTAGACTATTTTTCATCAGCGCTATTCGTATATGGAACTCCGTTCCTGCTGCCATACGTAGTAGCTTAAACAAAAGCAACATTAAGACTGTTTTGCTGTCGTATTTTCATAACAATTAATGTACAAAATAAAAATGTCTGTATCACTAGTAGATGTGCTATCTATATTTAAATTTACTACCCTTTTTCTACTGTCCTCTTTCCTTTATCTTTCCTTCCCCCTGCCCTTTTTACTTTAACTTTTTTTTTTTCTTCTCCTCCATGCTTTCTCCAACTCTATCTTCTCTACTTATATATGTATTTGTTAATTAGTTTTAAGTTATTTTTAAATAATTAATTAATTATATTATTGTCACTTGTTCTACTGTTGTGCTAAAAAAGACGTCTGATCTTATTGTACTAATGTTATATATTTCTTAATAAATGAAATGAAATGAAATGAAAATCTTCTGGTACACCCTAATGCACCACACATATGTCATAAACTACTTATGCACTATGTACACATACGCACATACAAAAGGCACTTCACGACCACTTTCCGGTCAATCTCAGGATGTGTGTTAACAACACCTCTCAATTGGCTTTTGTGCTACATATGAACAGACATATGTGCATACAAGTGCATACATATATCAAAATACACATACGAGTACAGACATATATACACACATATGTGAGAATTGATCATCCATGCTGTGCCATGCCATGCTATGTCGCGCTATACCTACATCTTTGCCTTCCGGCGGCATTGGCGGTCAAAGGATTAAATTACAATTTTAATTAATTGCGACTTAACTCAAGAGGTTTATCCTTCAACTGCAGCACTTTGGCAAATAAAATTAAACATAATGCATAATTTAAGCGAAACAAAGCTGACGGCGGTGGTAGCTCAATGGGATAGACATGTGACTACCAATCGAACGACTTAACCCTAATCCTCTAAAGTGAGCCTCTCAGTCTCACTTTAAAGTTTAAAAGCGAATTATTCCTAAACCAAAAAAGCTTTTTGTCTGAAATTTTGGGTATTCCTCCATTGGTGTTCATAAATTATGAAATAATTATGATCTTTGGGCTATTTATTTATTTTAACAATTTTTTTTGCAATCGTATAAAATTGTAACGAAAAACCGAAAGTGAGCCTCAAAGACTCACCTTAAGTATCTTTAACGTAATAAGCTTACATTTCTAGAGTTCAACTAAATTTTGAATCCGTTGTTCACAAGGTTTATCCAGTGAGGTTTTTACATTGTGAACTCACCATACTTCCCCCGGATTTTGGTGAATTCGACGTATTTCACCATGGATCTTAATATAATAGGATCTCATAAAATTAAGGAGACCGGAAAAGTCAACAATTTCAAAACAATTAACATTTTATCATTTTTCTGTTTACTGAGATTCTAGATTACGGAAAAGATGCGTTTAAATAGAGAATCGAACGATGAGCTGCTTTATGCGTAAGTAATTTCACCACGAACGTCGCGTTTTAAAAATTTGGAATTTGGTTGCGAAAAATGAAATGTATTCATATTCATTTAATTCATAGCTTTTCTCATTGTTTGCACAAAAACAAATTTATAACAGATGTAATAAAACCATTTGTAATGAACATTCAAACAACTACAAAAATGTGTGAAAATTGTAGTACATTAATGTCTCCTATTTTACGGAATTACGTTTTTTATCTTTATATACTAAAAAAATTGTCATAAACCGTTATAAGAATGTATAAAAATGCTTCTGAATTCATTACTGCATAAATAAAAGTAAAAACCAAATACCAAAATAATGTGTTTCAAAATTTCCCCATAGGTGAGCCTCAGAGTCTCACTTTCGGTTTTACGTAACTTTTCAAAATTCGGTGATTAGGGTTAAGTTCGATTCTCGGTTGAGGCCGCTTGAAGAAGTCTGATGAGGGGATGTGGTGGTCTCCGAAATGGATCCATAACTTCTACCAAAAAATTTTTTCAATTTTTCTTCATTAAAAAATGGCCAATAGCTCATTTAAATTCACATAAAATAATTATTAGAATTAAAACGGCCATATAAATACAAACGTAAATATGTATATCGGAGAGCCTGCCAGAAAACAAAAGTCTGAAAACAATAACAAGCATTGCCTGTACAAAAGCTTTGCTTGTTAATAACTTTAGAACTTTGTACAAACCAAACACACAATCGCACCAACATACTAGGTAGCAAAGGCAGAGTGTCATTAAGCTACTGTTGTTGGTATGTGGATTGTAATGGAGGGAAAATTGAAATTTAAGCGAAACAAAGCTGACGGCGGTGGTAGCTCAATGAGATAGACATGTGACTACCAATCGAACGACTTAAGTTCGATTCTCGGTTGAGGCCGCTTGAAGAAGTCTGATGAGGGGATGTGGTGATCTCCGAAATGGATCCATAACTTCTACCAAAAAAATTTATTAAATTCTTCTTCATTAAAAAATGGCCAATAGCTCATTTAAATTCACATAATGCATCTACTTCACAGTAAACTTATGCTTATACACACACATATGTTCATTGTACGTATGTAGATAAATGTGAAAATGTTTTCAATGATACTTTTTAATTTGAATGAGTTTCAACCCTGCAAAAAAGTGTGCGACGAGTCTCTAAAAAGATTTGTCCGGGAGCGCTCTCTTTCGTGTACAATTAGTCTACAATTGGTCCCAATTGTACCCGAACAGGTACATATGTATACTAATGGTATACGAATTGTACCCGAAAGGGTATCAAACGGGTACAATTAGTCGCACAAATGGATGTGTCGCATTTGCTACCCGTTCGGGTACAAACTGGGTACAATTAGTCTCTTCATAGGACATGCTCAAACAAAAGAGAACACTTCAACCCATATAAAGAGATACAAATGGGTAGTAATCGCATGCTCCCTTGCGAGTTGTCCCGGATGTATCCCGGAGTGATCGCATTTTTTGCAGGGAAGGTTCATATGCTGCGATATGTATGCACACACACACCCACACTTAATTATATAAAACATATTGTTAGTGTTTTTTTTTTTATTTAATTGATAAATTTAATTCGCAAATGCTTGATATTAATTTGTTTACTGCTGCTACTCATATGTAAGATGTATATTCTTTTTATTTATTTTAACCCTCTGACTTTGCTATGTCTCCACTAGACGTCCGTTGTTAACAAAAAAAAAACACAGCAAAGTTCCTATTGTTAAAGGACGTTCTACATAGATAACTAGATACGAAACTCTTCATTTCGTGAGAGCGCTGTCAAAATGCGCATTTTTTATAACATTTTTCATTAGTGCCACTCTGTTCGAAAACTGAAAATGGGTATTTTAGATATTATTTCTAGGAATTTTTCGGCTTCCTTATGTTATTGAAGACTATAGCAATAATAAAATTTTGTTTATACCAAATTAAGATAAGGATATAACCACAAATGTGATACGCAGGATAGTATGATTTTCCCACATTCCGAATATTCGTGTTCGAAACCCGATCTCAGACAAATTAAGAATAACGCACAAAAAGTGGTGAACGATAATACATGTAGTTGGGTGGTATTTTTTAAGAAATATTTTACTCTGTTTTGCAATTCTATTAAAATGTGAATATATTAGAACTAAAATATAATAATTTTTAACCGGATATATATATAAATCTACCGAAGAACCGCTGCCCGCGTTCCATCTCATTAACATATTTTTTATAATTTTAACTGAAATACAATTTTTTTTCAGTAGAAACAATAAACTGCATTGCATATTACACACAAGCAATACAACTACCTCTGTATTTTTTATAATTCTTTATTATTTCAACCAAATTGGGCACATATAACAAAACATCAAAATCCACCGAATGTGACAATTTATTTTGGCGTGTTTTGCTTTCTGGCGCCTGCAATTTGTACAAACAGCTGATCGGCCGGGTTTTCTGTTGTGTTGATGCTGGCAACAAAGCCACAGAAAAACCGTGGGAAAATCATAAAAGTGAGAGAGTAAAAAAGAGTTTCGTATCAAGTCATCTTTGACGTTCTACTTTGCTGCGTAGCCAACCCAGAGTTGCATATGTATGAGGCTACTGCTAACATAAAAATCACCACCTAACATTGTGAACTTTGAATAAAACGGATACGTACAGGAGCTCGGCCTCTTGCATCCGTTACGCATACATGCAGGAGCTAGGCCTCCTGCATCCGTCATCGCGCGCGGTGCGGAGCTTTGGCCTCCGCAGACCACCTAAAATTGAACACTTAGAGTGGAACGGATACGTACCTCGACCTCCTGCATCCGTTATAGACGGATACGTACAGGAGTTTAGCCTCCTGCATCCGTCAATGCGCGTGGTACGGAGCTTTGGCCTCCGCAGACCACCTAACACTGACCACTTTTATAAAAAAAAACAAAAAATAAAAAAAATAAAATATATGGGTGAAGCCTTTTAAGGCAGACTGAGGGCAATAACGCAACCATTACGGACTGCGAGCCTAGTGCTCAACCCACCTCCCGACGGTAGCTTGACGGTAGTACCGGGGGGTTCGGTACGATGACAGTAGGAAAAAAACTGCTAACATAAAAATCAACAGAATTATCACCTCTCAATGCAACTGTCTCTGTTAACGATGGCTTGACCCCGAAAAAAGTGCAAGTAATCCAGATTGTGTTCGTTATCACTCGCAGGGTTTAGAGAGTATCTCGTTAATTCTACGATCAATACACCCTTTTTTTAAGGGGTTCCCTATGAAAACACCCCAAGAAATTTGTATAAATGTCCAACTTATTTGGGAGTAAAAAAAGTACCCGCAAATCTCACAGAAGCCTCCCCATGTAAAAGCTGCAACTCAAATTAATGGAAACCAACTTGATGCCACTACTAAAAACCACCTAAAATACACATCTTAAGCTCCCTTGTTGGTAAAACCAGCATCGCCATTGACTAACCGATAACTTACACAAACTATCTACATAACAAAAGAGGCGATGATTAACTCAAGACCGTGACGTAATCTCATTTGCTATACTAAGCGGGTTTAGCTGCAACAACAACAACAAGCAGTGTAAAGTAATTTCTTTTACTTAATTAAAACATGTTAAAAAGTGTGCAGATAAATACATTTTTTATGCCCATAAATATCAAATTAATTAACTTTGCCAAGTCTATAGAAACGCACTGCTTACTAAAGTAAAAAAGAAAAAAAAAAAAAAACAATTGTGTACGAAAAAACTAATATTTAAAAAAACCGTTTACTTAAAAAACATAAAAAGTAAATTAATCAGATTCACAAAATTTACAAAAACAAGTAAGGAAGCCTAAGTTCGAGTGGAATCGAACATTAGATACTCAGCTGTATGTTTTCATTGTTTGTTTGCGTTTGATGGATTTTATATAAAGCGAGTGCTGCATAAAGTGGGCGTAGCCACGCCCATTTTCAAAATTTTTATCAGTCATCCAACTAAGCTTATGAATATTATTCTTTGTGCAAAATTTCATTCCTTTATGACTTCCAGTTACAAAGATGTCACGTTACAAATTTCCAAAGCGTGTTCCAGAAATATCTTTGCTAAAAAGTAGGCGTGGTCATAAACCGATTTCAATAAATTTTTGCGTGTCTATTAATACAAGTTATAAAAGTGTATAAACCAAGTTTCGTCATAATATCTCAATTATTTGTCGAGTTATGGGCTCCGAAATCTCGTAGATTCCTTTGTCTAAAAGGAGCGGTGCCACGCCCATTTTCCAAAATTTTTCTATTTTTTGTTTTCGGTCTATTGTAGAAATGATACCACAAAATTTCAATGAATTATCTTTACATTTGACATAGATATCGCTTAAAATGTTTTCATTAAGTCACTTTATAGGTCCCATATATAAAAGTGGGCGTGGCCGTCAACCGGTTTCTCTAAAATTTTGAACATGTATTACCACAAGTAATAAAAGTGTACACACCAAGTTTCGTCATTAGATATCAATTATTTGTCGAGTTATGGGCTCAGAAATCTAGTATATTCCTGCTTCTAAAAATAGGCGGTGCCACGCCCATTTTCCAAAATTTTTGTGGTTTTCGTTTTATGTCCATAGTTGGACTCCTGCCATAAAATTTCAATGATATATCTTTATATTTGACAGAGATATCGCTTAAAATGTTTTTATTAGGTCACTATAAGACCCATATATAAAAGTGGGCGTGGTCGTCAACCGATTTTGGAAATTTTTCGTCCAAATATTTGCCTAAGTAAGTATATCACGCGTACCGAATTTCATCGATATATCTTCAACGGTTTCTGAGTTATGACTCATAAAACTTTCAATGTTTCCCCTTAATAAGTGGGCGTGGCACCGCCTATTTTCCAAAATTTTTGTGTTTTTTGTTTTATGTCCATAGTTGGACTCATGCGACAAAATTTCAGTGATAGATCTTTATATTTGACAGAGATATGGCTTAAAATGTTTTTATTAGGTCACTTTATAAGACCCATATATAAAAGTGGGCGTGGCCGTCAACCGATTTTAACTATTTTCCGTCCAAACATTTGCCTAAGTAAGTATATCACGCATACCAAATTTCATCGATATACCTTAAATGGTTTCTGAGTTATGACATATAACACTTTCCATGTTTGACCCTTAATAAGTGGGCGTGGCACCGCCCATTTTCTAAAATTTCACCAAATTTCTTCATAGGGGCTGAGCTCAACACGTGGGTAAAATTTCATCGCTCCAACTATATTAGGGACTGAGGTACCAAATTTCCGATTTTTTCTATATAGGAAAAGTGGGCGTGGTCATGGTCCGATTTCGCCCATTTTCAATACCAACCGTCCCAGTGTCGATACCAACTTGCGTTTCAAATTTCATCAAAATATCTCAATTTTTGCGCGAGTTAGAGAATTTACAGACGGACAGACGGACGGACAGACGGACGGACATGGCTCAATCGATTTCTCTTTTCACCCTGATCATTTTGATATATATAAGTCTATATCTATCTCGATTATTTCATTCTGTTACAATCCACCGTTATGTGATTAAAACTATAATACTCTGTGTACTAGTACAGCTGAGTATAAACAAAGAAAATTGCATAACAATTTTTTCAATTAACAAAGTCAAAAATTACAAATTAAAAAGGCAAAAACAAAAAGCTTATTTATATGCACACGAAGCTGAAATTAGCTTAAACCGCAAACGACATTCGTGTACACATGTAAAAGAATAAAAAAAAATTGTTGCTGTCAAAAGTTGTAATAAATAAAAAGGGTATATTGACGGGCTTGTGAGAAAATTAATTTAAATTTTGAAAATATGTATTTACATTTAAAAAAAAAATTTTTTTTTTATTTCATTTTTATTTTTTTGGTTAACTAATGCAAACGAATTTTAGCGCGCCTTCCAACTTTTTTCTGTATATTATTACGCTTTGCTGCTGTTGTTTTTTCCTTCTTATTTAATTTTTTTACTAATCCAACAAAAAAAGGCGTTCATATGTATAATCGTTAGAAAAAATTAATTTGCATACAAATTTGTTGCTTGTCCGCGTACAAAAAACCAAAAAACAACAACAATAAAAACCAAAGACGAAAAAACACAAAACACCAAACACAATCCACAAATATATAGCAACAACAAATAAATATGTACTTGTTGGTGTCCGGAATTTTGTCTGTTTCTCTGTCTGTCGAATTGATTGGTTGTGGCTAAACCGCCTCTTTGTTGTTTTGGAGGCTTTGAAAATTGGCTGCGGTCGCCGGTGTGCGGAAACCGGTTAAATTTAACAGCTCAATTATTGGCTGAAATCAAATAAAATTCGTTTGTTTAGTGTGACAATTAATCGCACGAAGTTACTTTACTTAAAAAAAAAAAAAAATAGATTCACATACATACTGATTTTATCTAAAATTTACCAAAAAAAACAAAAAAACTAGCTCTACAGCAAACCAGTGATTGCAAATAATAGTTATTTTTAAATTTTGACTAAAAAAATCATACTGAAGGAGAAATGCTAAACGCAAAAGAAGTACACAGTACCGTAACGCAGACTACCTCTAGGTGCAATAACTTTTATTTTTTCGATTTTTATGAAAAATTTGATTTTTAATTATTATTTTCTGAGCTTTATTTTTCGCTTAAAAAATAAAAGTTATTTTTTGACTTTTATTTTTCGATCAGAAAATAAAAGTTATTTTTTGAGTTTTATTTATTGATCAGAAAATAAGTTATTTTTTAAGTTTTATTTTCTGATATAAGTTATTTTTTGAGTTCTATTTTTCGATCAGAAAATAAAAGTTATTTTTTGAGTTTTATTTTTCGCTTAGAAAATAAAAGTTATTTTTTGAGTTTTAAGTATTTTTATATCAGAAAATAAGTTATTTTGGAGTTTTATTTTTTGATAAGAAAATAAAATTAATTTTTTGAGTTTTATTTTTCGCTTAGAAAATAAAAGTTATTTTTTGAGGTTTAAGTATTTTTTGATCAGAAAATAAAAGTTATTTTTTGAGTTTTATTTTTCGATAAGAAAATAAAAGTTATTTTCTGAGTTTTATTTTTCACTTAGAAAATAAAGGTTATTTTTTGAGATTTATTTTTCCCTCAGAAAATAAAAGTTAAAATAAAAGTTATTCTCTTTATTTTTTATTATTATTTTATTTTTATTTTTTGCCAATTAAGGAGAATAAGAATACACATCTACCATATTTCACGTGATTATCTACTTCTATCGGTAGAGACTTTAGTGAACTTTTTTATATAACCGCCATTATAAGCAACTCTCTCTCTTTCTCTCTTATATGTAAATTTATAATTTTTTAACACAAAGAGCAAGAGAAAAGATTTTTTTAATCACAAATCCAATCAAATTTGGCAACGCCCCTTAGTATAAATAAACATTATAATTTATGACACATGTGAGAAATTTAAATCACATCACACATAAATATTCCAAATGAATATGCAAATATTACTGTATACATACTTAATTTTTTCTCGTTAAATTTGGAATTAATGACACCAGTATTGGCTACTTGAATATTTATCATCATAACTTTTAAATAAATATTTCTCATCTATATGGCAGTGTTGCCTATAATACATCAGCAATTTGTAGGTTATGTACATATTTTTCCAGCTGTCACGCTGCCAAAAACGCTAACAACCCTTTTTTGTCGCAGCCAAGCATTTATAATTTATCACCAACACCTAAGTTTTGAAGTTTTTGATAAATGCCGCTGCCAACACAAACAAATTTTGATTGCCTTATTTGCTTTTTTTGAGTGATTAAACTATCTTTAATCACTTTTTTGCTCTGGAATACATACTCTCTAATTAAGTCATTAAGGTGAATTTTTGTTTTTTTTTTTTTTTTGCCTTTTAATTCATTCATTTTTATTTGTTCTTCCTTAACATACATATCAATTTGGTAGCTTCTTCTTCTTTTTGTTATCCCTTTTTTATTTATTCAAACTTCAAAGCTCAGCTTGATTGCTCCGTTGACTGCTCTAATGACTGACTACTGACTGTGCCTTTCCAAGGACGCGCATACCGTCTCGCCTTCCTCTCCGTCTCGTCTTCCTCTCCGTCTCGGTCTTGCCGCCTTTTTCGTTGTTTGCTTCAAATTAGAACGGAAGTTAGTTGGCTTTTGCCATTTGTCTCTAACTTTTTATTGCTTTTGCGCTATACAATCCAATGACTGGTGTTGATATCCAAAGATTTGCCGAGTCAAACCTTCATTTCTCATGTGATTACCGTTGACTGGTGGCGTTAGTTGCTGGTTGCTTCCTTCTATTTGCTATTCGTGTGGTGTATTTTTCGTGGAATCCTTTACCTGCTGACTGCCGCGTTTTTTTTTATAAATTTTGCGCTGTTGATTCTGCTTTTATTTTTTCTGTTTTTTTCTTATTTTCTTTCTTCTGTCTTCCCTCTTTTGATTTTACGCTTTTGTGCGCGCGTTTCCATTTTGACTGCCATAAAATTATGATTGTTCTTTGTGCCTTAATTTTTGATTTTATTTTTTCGCGTTTTTTTTTAAATTTTTAAATCTTGCTGTAGCTGTTGTTGTTCTTTATTATTTCACCGCCCTCTTCTTCTTTTCCTTCTCATTAATTGCCCACACTCAGCTGCATTTCTTCTTGATGAAGTTATTAAGCATAAATACTCGTTCGCTTCATTTGTGGTTCTTCTTTTTTTCTGCTTTTGATTTTGTAGTTCGTTATAACCCAAACCCGAACTTCATCATCCAATTTGCTCTGAAACCTTTTAATTGCTGTGCTCGTGAACTTGCTCAGCTCCACCAATTTGTGCTCCTCCGCTTTGAGCTGCTCCGCAACAGCTGCCGCTCATTTGTTTACTTGCATGAATTGGGTTATGAATAATTTTCGTTCGGTTTCTTAATTCTGATTACGTTTCTGAGTTTATTAATGTTAATTATAAATAATTTTGCATTTTCTTACACTTGAACTCATCCATGGTTCATCTGCTCTAATTATGTGGGCAATGTGTTAGTTGAGATGATGCAATGATTGCGGATGATATGAATGGATTGGGTCCCGTGAAGCAAGTACAATTGAACTTAGGGTGCGAACAGAGTGGACGCTGATGCCGAGCGGAGCCGAGCCGAGCTTATTGACGCTTCTTTTCATGCGAGAAGAAAATTTGTCTATAACACAGTGAATGCGAGAATCAGCGCTGAAATTCTGTTTATTCCATGTGTTTTGCCTTTATGTGATTTAGTCTTATTAACACGCTTTTATTAGTTTCACCTGTATGTATGTGGGTATGTAACTTCTAGCTGCTGCCTAAATATATGCAACATATTTACTAATGAGATTAGGTTACAACCACCGCTATTTTCCAACAGATGGCGCGCGTGTATTTATATTTTTAAAATATTCACTTATTTTTCATTTGTGTTTATAAAATTGCTGTACACGGTAATGGATTCATCTGATGAAGAGTATTTTGCTTCTCCTAGTGTGGTTAATGCAATTATTATCACAAAAGAATTTGGAAAACATCCAATTACACTAAAAATATATCAATTTGGTGAATTTCATCATTTATATAATGATTCAAGAAAATATCCAGCTAAATTTCTTTAAAAAAACCATTAAAAAACACGATTTCACGCTAAAAAGTAAACATCAACAATGCAAACAAGCGCGCAAAACGCTTTGAAACTGTTTTTCTCGCACTCATCGGCTTTGCTCTCTGCTCTTGTCGGCGTTCACTGTGTTATGCACAAGCTTATTTGTATTGACTTGTATGTAACCAGTTTTATCGCACTGGCACTCTTTATCGCATTGACAATCTCGGCTCGGCTTTCAGCGCCCACTCTGTTCGCAGCCTTAGGCACTATCGATACATTGAATACACAAATGAGGAAATATTTTCAGTAATTTAAGCACAAAACCCAAATTGTTTCTTACTTAATAGAATAATGAGATACAGCCTTAATTAAAGTTAAAATTTGGTTTTGAATTTATTAGGTTAGGTTTATTTTTTATTTAAAATGTTTTAACAGTAAGTTTCTTCAGTAATTTCTGTACTATTTAACTATATTAATGACATTTTTAGAAGCAGATTTAAGGAAGAGCTGATCGTACTCTCTTATGACAGAGTAAGAGATGACACTCCGTTAAGACTCCCAACCAATTTATTGGGCTTAGAATATACCCGTGGTAGTGAATGCCTGTCTTAAGAGGCGACTAAAATCCACCGGCCAAGAAGGTTGGTAATGGCCAAAAAAATCGTTCGCAGGACAGCGGGTTAGTGTCGAAACCGACTAGTAGCCGAGCGTACCGGATCTATCGGGCAGAGGACTGTTACTTCCCTTACACTCCCCAAAACCTTCGGGAAGTGTTTTGGTGGCTACAACAACAACAAGAACAACAACAACAACAATCCGTTAAGACTCAATTAAGACTCCCACATCAAGGCAATGAACATGGACTTGCTTTTAGGTTTTGGTAAGTAAGTAAGTCTCAAGTTGGAAAGGTAAAGGTTTTGGCCCAATGTACGCTTGCTTTTCTGGCTTTGTTTGCTTCAGATTGCTTTGCTTTACTTTGAAAGCTTCTATAGCCCAATGGTAGCTTTGAACGCTGTCATATTAATCAGCTGAATCGGCAATCCAAAGAAATAAAACAAAAGGTTTGTTTCTTATTACGTAGCTAGCTATGAATATTTATCCAAGTTCGTGCAAGCAAATCGTTTCTTGAATCAAAAAGTTAGCCGAATGAGAGCCAAAGCGTGAGAGTAACAAAATAGAGAGCTCCAAATTTCAGCTAGTAAAATTTTTACAAGCTGAAATTATTTGCTGCCAAATTAAGAAACAGCTGTTAAAAAATAAACTAGTATATATATATATGATTTTGTTACTTTTGAATTTTGCTAAATTTTTAAAATAGAAATAATGAAAATGAAACGTTTTTTTAGAAAAAAATAACAAATGCCAAAAATGGAATTAAAATAATTTTTTGCTAATTTTTAGTAGTTTTCCGTTTCTTGATTTCTTGTCTTGCTCTTTGTGAGCGTAATTCTTTCCATTTTTCTCTTTTCATTTCACTTGACTAAGCTAGCTGTTAGTTTCCTAAGAAACAACCTCTTCTGCAAATTTTTTGCGTAAAAAATGGGAAAAGGTGATATTTCTTACAATTTTTTAATAATTTGGAATAATTTTCTGTTAGAGAATACACCTAATGCCTAATATCAGCAGCCATATTGGAAATTGAATTGTCAAAAATGATGTCAAAGCTTTCAAAGCGCTGTCAAATAGAGAATTGGGCAATTCGAAACTTTGCAGCGCTTCAAGCGCGTGAAGTAAAGCTAACATTTGGCCAACTTTTATACATTTTAGTAGAGCCAGAATAATTTTGACATTTCTCACAGCCAAGCAAGCAAAGCAAGCGTGCATTGGGCCTTTACCTTAATACACGAGTCATATACATATATTTGTTTAGAAGATTGAGAGGAGGGCGAAAAGTATCTAAAAGGAAAATACTTGTATGACACTTTATTTAAAAAATAACATTATTTTTATCGCTAATTAATATTACCAATAATTAAAAAGAAAAGTAATAAAAAAAACATGCAAAACTTGAAAAACATCGCCCACGGCTGCGGCTGTTTCCTCAATTAAGAAAAACACAAATCTCAGTGGCAAAAAACAAGTGCATAACTTCGCGCTTATTTCCCTTACATGAATAGATAAAAATTATGGATTTTTTTCCACACATACATACATACATATCTACATAAATATTTTCTTTATCCACATTTGCGCAGCCCATCCATTGTCTGCTTGTATGTCTAGACGGATTCAAGCCTTTCTAAGCCGCATTTCAAGTTCAAATTTTTCCACCATTTTCACACACACCCCAACAGCCAACACACTTTTATACATGCTACTTTCTTGCTGTTGCTGTTTGTTGTTAATTTCTGCATATTTCTACACACTTTTTTGTTTTTGTTTCCTGTTCGCATTTTATGCTTTTCATTTGCGTCTGCCAGATAGAGAGTGATATGTAGCTCTGGCCAGACTGACTAACTAAGCAGCATGGCATTGCTGCCACGGATGTCAGCTTACTTACACATATGTCCATATGTATGCATGTATGTACATATGTATATAAGTGAGTTATAATTTACATGGCTTAGCTTATATACATATTTACATACATACGTACATAGATTTTTCCCTGCAGCGAAATCAACTAGTTGTAAACTAATTGACAACTAGTTGGCCATACAGCTCAACTAGTCAGCCATCTATCTTTTTTCCATATTAGCAACTGGTATTTTTAACACGGTGATGACCTAGGAAATGGCAATTGTCAGTATACACACCAGTATCATACCACTTGACTGACTAGTCAGTATCCACACCAGTATCATACCAATTTGCTGACTAGTCAGTGTAGATATCAGAACTATACCAGTTGTCTGACTAGTTTTACATGCTACTCCAATGAAAATAAAAATTGCAAAATAGAGTTTCTAATACATTTATTTAGTTATTAGAATATGATATTTAAATTAAAGAATTCAGGCACATTAGATTGTGATCTTGCATATTAAATATTTAGGTAAATTAACATTAACATTGTGAATAAGTAACACGTTGACCATTCTAAGCTTGACATTTATATTGATGATTTTCTGACTTTATACAAACATATCATGTACTTTTTTCTATGGCTGAAGTAGTATCTAATATACAGGGCTATATTAACATTTCAAACTATGGTATATTTGTGGCATTCACCTGATTTAATGATCTAACAATTTGCAACCAACTAAATCTACAAGGGGCCTACTACGAAGGGTTCGAATACTACAACAACAATAAAGAAGTTGCTTTACTTTTACTGCATACGTGTTTATTGCAACCTCCAGAAACCCCGGATACATTCGTTTTTAATTTAAAACCCTTTTTTTGGCAAAACTTCTTGTTTCATAACTAATCTCAATTTGTCCCCTATGAAACTAGTTGGGCAACTCCCATAATTTATCTAGTCAGTTAACTGGTAGATTGGCTGACTAGTTTGGACTTTCGCTGCAGGGTTATAACCCTCAATATTTATGCAAGTTAAAATACATATAATGGCGCAAGAGACAAAGCCAAGTCGGGTTAAATTTTTATTGAGGGAGAAATGCACAGGAAATTTGTATGCGCAGATGAGGGAAAATATACTGAATACGGTATATGGAACATATTTTTATATGTATATGTACATATATATTCATATGCAAATAAGCGCTCAGCGACGCGACTATAATATAATATAATACAATGGCGCTATTATAACTCTGACGAGTTTTATGGCCGAGCTTCTCTCCCAATTCGAGGTGTGCTCCTTTTTGTTTTTCCTACTAATTGGGTGGACCTACAGTTTTATGCCGGCTCCGAACGGCGAATGCATTTTTTGTGAGAAGCTTTTTCATGGCAGAAATACTCTCGGAGGGTGTGCTGCCCACTGCCGAGAGGTGACCGCTGCTCTTAAAAAACCCAATAATTGGATTTTTACTAATTAGAAAAATTTGTTTGGCTCGGACCGTGGTTTGAACCCGAGACCTCTGGCATAGCAGGCGAGCACTCTACCCACTGCACCACAGCGACGCGACTGCATGCTGGGAAAAGCATTTCTGTCAAGGACAAGGTGGCGCGGCCAACGAGGTTACAAACATACATACTACGGATAGATATTCCTACTTTGTATATTATGTGCAAACATATGAAAGTAAAAAGTTCACGATACCAGCGAACATGGAATTCCAAGCAGAGTATGTACATATGTAAATTGTAAAGGAGATATACATAAAAAAAAAATAAAATAAAAATGTAGATCTAAAAACAAAAGAAGTGTGATTTTAAAAGGACAAGACAGTGATTGGAATACAGCAAAGCGTTGAAAGTGGAAAAAGCTTATGCTACAAAGCTATTTGTGTTGCTACGTGTGAGTGGCTGATTGTAGTCCTTGCCGTCTGCGAATATACAAGGTCCGTCATAAGAGCTGAGGTTTTTTCTCAGGTAAGTATTATTAAATTATGTTATACATAGGGGTCTTGAGAAATAACCAGGGACTGTAACGGTTATGAGATATATCCAAAAAGTTGATTTTTAATCATTATTTACTGAGTTCTATTTTTCCCTCAGAAAATAAAAGTTATTTCTTGAGTTTTATTTTTCCATCAGACAATAAAAGTTTTTTTTTGAGTTTTATTTTTCGATCAGAAAATAAAAGTTTTTTTTTTTGAGTTTTATTTTTCGATCAGAAAATAAAAGTTATTTTTTGAGTTTTATTTTTCGATCAGAAAATAAAAGTTATTTTTTGAGTTTTATTTTTGGATCAGAAAATAAAAGTTATTTTTTGACTTTTATTTTGCCATCAGAAAATAAGAGTTATTTTTTGAGTTTTATTTTTTTGCTCAGAGAATAAAAGTTTTTCTGTTTAATTTTGGCTGCAATTGTAGATTTTGCTATATAAATAGGTAAAGTAATTAAATAAATTTTTAATTTTTTTTACTTATAAACTTTACCTACGTTTTAATGTGGCAAACTCGACAGCTGCATCTTAAATTAAACTGAAGAAACTTTTATTCTCTGAGCAAAAAGATAAAACTCAAAAAATACCTTTTATTCTCTGAGCAAAAAGATAAAACTCAAAAAATACCTTTTATTCTCTGAGCAAAAAGATAAAACTAAAAAAATAACTTTTATTTTCTGATGGAAAAATAAAACTCAAGAAATAACTTTTATTTTCTGATCGAAAAATAAAACTCAAAAAATAACTTTTATTTTCTGAGGGAAAAATAAAACTAAAAAAATAACTTTTATTTTCTGAGGGAAAAATAAAACTAAAAAAATAACTTATTTTCTGATCGAAAAATAAAACTCAAAAAATAACTTTTATTTTCTGATGGAAAAATAAAACTCAAGAAATAACTTTTATTTTCTGAGGGAAAAATAAAATTCAAGAAATAACTTTTATTTTCTGAGTAGAAAATAAAACTCAGAAAATAATGATTAAAAATGAATTTTTTTATAAAAAGCGGAAAAATAAAAATTAATGCACCTAGAGATAGTCTGCGTTACGGTGATTATATCTGTCTACTTCTTTTGCGTTTAGCATTTCTCCTTCAGTATGATTTTTTTATTCAAAATTTAAAAAATAACGATTATTTGCAATCCCTGGAAATAACATATACAGCGAAAGGAGAAGTCCGCTTAGACGTCTTCCTGGGTTGCTCAACAATTTCTACCTAGCTGATCGGTGATGTGGATCTAGGAATGTTTTAAAGCTGAAACAAAGCAGGTATTTCATTTAAAAAAAAAAACAGTTTTTGAAAAGGTAACTTGTAGCACTTGTCCAATCTCCAACAATTGACAATAACGCTCTTGAAACATTTCTTAGATTTATACTGAGAAGTTGAGACTTGAATTTACTTAATAAAACATATCGGAGCTAGGTCTTAGAACGCACCTTGTATATACATAAATATGTATGGTTGTACGCACATTTGGAATAAGTGAATGAACCGAAGGAAAAAAAACGTCTTGGGAATAAAGCAAAGCACACAGAGTAGAGTTTCATGAATGAGCGCATATGTAATTGGTACTGATGACTATGAAACAGGCAAAGGAGTCAAATAATAAAATGCTTAAATGAAAACACATGTACTCGATCAGTCTAAAAAGCAACAGTGCATGTGTGTTGTACAAGTACATACATACATATGTACATGTGTGTACATGCATATATGCACTTTCATTATGCTTCACAGCCGACATTGCAATTGTCACGGCCAGACATTTACAATTATCTGCATTTAACAACTAAATGAATAGATAAATGCGGATTTGGTTACAATAAAAATGAAAAAGGAAAAAACCACTGCCAGAATAGAAGCTGTAGCCGATAGCGGCGACAAACAAAGGCCAATGTCAAATGCATAGAAGAAGCCGAACAAACCAAACCAAACTAACCCAGACCATACGAAATTATACCATACCCACCAGCCAGTCCCAGTCAACCAGCTATTCGCTCAGACGCGCGGAGTTTACGGTTTGTCATTAGCCGCCAAGAGCAATTAAAGTTTTGTGTTGCATCCACATGCACACACATGCAAATAGTAGATAGAAGCAATTGAAGTGGAAGAAGAAGACTGGCGTTGATGCCGCTACTAAGCTCCGTTATGCGATTGCATTGTCCCCTTTATTTGTGATGCTTTTAGTGTAAGTTCATTTAGAAAAATATACATAAGTAAGTATGTATGTATACACATCTACATAAGAACTTACATATTAGATATGATGTGGCGTATAATTCTCTTTTTTATCGACTCATCAAATTGCTCTACTATAATATGTATATGTAGTATGCACAGTGTTCTCGATTTTAAATACATATTTTTAAGAATTTTTAGTTTTTGAATTTTGAACTTTAAATTTCGAAATTTCAAAATTTTGAATTCTTGAATTTTGATTTACGATTTTCTTTAATTTTGAATTATGCATTTTGGATTTTAGATTATTTCGAATTTTGGATTATTTTCAATTTCTCAATTTTTAGTTATTTTGATTTTTTAATTATTTCGAATTTTCAATTATTTTGAATTTTGAACTTTCGAAGTTTTATAAATTTAGTAATTTGGAGTTTTGAACTTTGATTACATAATGGGTCCTATTAATAAAAGCTGAGAATTTGATTTTGCTTAAAATTTGAGACCTCTTTACCCAAATTTTGAAATTGTGAATTTCGAACTTTAAATTTTGAGTTTATTTAATTACATATTTTGAATTTATCTATGAATCTTTAATTATTTTTAATTTTTGATTTTTGAGTTTTCAATTTTTAAAATTTACAATTTGGAAGATTTGGAGTCTTGATTTTGGATATTTTATTTGGAAATGTTTGGATGTTTTAAACTTTGAAATTTAATTAGGGAATTTTTGAGCTTTGAATTTTTGAATTTTTATTCATTTTGTATTCATGTTTTGAATTTCGAACTTTAAATTTCGAAATTTTGAATTTTGAACCTGGATATTATAATTTAGATTTCTAAATGTTTGAATTTGATTTTTGAGTTGTTTTAAATTTTTGTGTTTTTGATTTTTTAATTATGTATTTTGAACTTAATTTTAAATTTATCAATTTTGAATTATTTTTCATTTTTGATTATTTTTAATTTTTGAATTTTAAAGTATTTGGAATTTTGATTTTTGAACTTGATTTGAGAATTTTTAAATTTTTGAATTTTGTATTTTTAATTTTGCATATCCATTAATTTTTATCCAACAAATCAAGCGAAAAAGCCAACGTTTTTCTATCCCCATGCCCACTGCATTTGCTGAAAGTGTCTGTTTACACATACATAGATACTATCTGCCGCATTTGACCAAAAGCGAAAACTTTTTCTGACATCGTGCAGCTGCACCATTCATAAAGGGATTTTGTCAAAGTTTCAAACTTTCATGATCATGAAGTAAATAAATATGTAACTAAATAAAATAAATTAATGTCTTTTCGTCGAAATTTCATTTTCATTTCAATTCATTTATTTACTCTTTTTTTTGTTATTCATTAAAGTAGATGAGGAGCAAAAGTTTACACAATGAAATTCAATAGAATTAATGCTTAATGATGATTTTTGTTGTTGTTGTTGTTGGTTTGTGTTGCTGTAATGTTGCTGAAGGCAAAAATTGTCGTTTGGTTTATTTACTTGTGCATTCGTAGAATTTCTTTTGATGCTTTATCTGCTGCTCAGCTTTGTTGCATGCCACAACACAAAGCGAATTTTGGGGAATGTTTTGTACTTTGGCAAATATTACAAGGAAATCTGAATACACGTGTACACAAATTCATTTGTTTATTAACATTGCTGCCTGTCTAATTACTTAAGTTGTGCTTTTAGTTCGAAATATTGTCAGGGTGTGCTGAGATTAGATAATAATTTCTGTGTATCTGGCAGTGTCAACTAATTTTTATCTGGAAAGCTGTATTGCTGTATTCTAGTTAGCCATCCTGAAGGCTATGGTTGTCATATGAAAAATTTTCAGAAGAACAGCCCACTTGCTTTGGTCCGTTTTGTTATTGACCTGTTTATATGCAAACGCATGTACATACAAACATATATACATATGTAATGATGTACGAGCTTCAGGTAGCCAGGAATTTAGGAATCACATTTGCCAGAAGTCTCGATTAGGCGGCTCCCTTTGCCACTGTAGCAGGCTTTAAGCATTTTTCCATTGAAAACAATATTCTGTGTATTTTCTTCGATCGAAATAGCAAAAATTCTTTATACCAATGCGAAATTATCTCATATTTCCACTGCAATTAAGCTTCCCAACCAACCACCCACACAATCACCTATGCAAAAATTTCGATTTGATTAAAATGAAAATAATGTTGGAATTCCAATTAAATATATGTACACATGTAAGTCGCAAGCTCAAGGTTTCATTTTCTAATTAACTTACATACTTACTATCTACATATCTAAATGCCACATACTCCCACTTTCCTGTCTCACCACAACTCACCTCATCTTTCTTCGCATTTTCCCAGTCCCATTCATTCTGCTTGAATTCCTTTTTGAAAATTATACAAAAATTGTAATTTAGACACCAACCTTAATGATCTTTGAAATCGAAACAAATCAAATCATAACGTGTAACGAGCCAGGGAGAAGATGATAAGTTTGTTCGTATGTTTGTATGTACATATGTATGTATGTAATAATATAATAATACAATGGCGATATTATAACTCTGACGAGTTTTATGGCCGAGCTTCTCTCCCAATTCGAGGTGTGCTCCTTTTTGTTTTTCCTACTAATTGGGTGGACCTACAGTTTTATGCCGGCTCCGAACGGCGAATGCATTTTTTGTGAGAAGCTTTTTCATGGCAGAAATACTCTCGGAGGGTGTGCCGCCCACTGCCGAGAGGTGACCGCTGCTCTTAAAAAACCCAATAATTGGATTTTTACTAATTAGAAAAATTTGTTTGGCTCGGACCGTGGTTTGAACCCGAGACCTCTGGCATAGCAGGCGAGCACTCTACCCACTGCACCACAGCGACCACATATGTATGTATGTAGCGAAAAGGCATTGGTGTCATTGATATTAACACTCTAGCTACAGAAATGCAAAGCAAAAAAAGGAAAGGCATTTTAAAAAAAGAAAAATTATGGAAAAAGATACAAAAAGATGCCGCAATAAGGAAATATATATATAAAATATAAAAACACACATAATACATACATATAAATATGTGTACTTATGCCCTACAAAGTGAATGAATAGATGAAAGAATGAATGAACTTAACTGAACTGAAATCTAAACCATAACAGAAGCTAAAAAAACGCTCCCGGCAGCAATTAAAAAAAAACAGAAAATGATTTTTTTCGGTATTAAATAAGCAAATACATATGTATGTATGTATGTATGTACTTATGTATGTATTCTTTTAGCAAAGCTTAGACGAAGGAAAAAAAGCAAAAGAAATACCGCCATTTGTATGCGAGCTTGTATTTTTGGCGAATATTTTATGAAATTTAATATAATTTACTTGGCACGATGGGCACGCGGCAACAACACACTACAACACACAACAAACCTATACATAAACACGCACATCACGCCAGCACACCCACATAGAGATAACGTGATTACAACAACAAGAACAAGAAAAAATTTATAAAATAAATTGTATAAGACATGTTGCATAAGTAAAATGCTGCAAGCGTTGAGCACTTCATGAGCACGCAAGCTTTACCTTAGTTTTAATTGTTACAAAAAAAAAAGAAAAATTAAATTAAATAACAAAAAAAAAATATGAGAAAAAAAGTCAAGTGAAAAATATTGCTGAGAAAAAAGTATATAAGAGTGTAAATGAAAAAAATAATTTTTTTCTGTTAGTGCAACTGCAATTCGTGCGAGATAATGAAGTTGCTACAAATCTCAACTGTAGTAAATGAACTAAGCATTGGAGAGTAGATGGCACACGATACTCATATTTAGTCAAAGCGTAAAAAAAAAATATATTTTTTTTATTTTAATCCTAGAACGCATAACCGAGTACCCGTGTGTCCAGTAGGAACTTTGAACTGCTTGAGGCAAAGAACCACTACTAGAAGAGTATTTCATCTGAATATGTGGTCTTTTATAAACTGATGGTAGGTATATGAAGCGATAAAAAATTAAATAAGGTGATAAGTTCGATAAAACCAAATGGACATGTCCTATGTCTTTCTTTCATCTAAATATTTTTAAGTCATAAAAAAGTTCCAGTCGAGTCTTTTCAAATTTTCCTGAACTGCTTATGGATGAGATTCTTTGCTTGAAAGAACGATTTCTTTAACTTCAAAAAAAAAAAAAAAAGTTCGAATTGAAACCAAACTGCGGTACATATATAATGCACATCTTGACACGAACTTAAATTTTTTATTCTAACCAAAAATAATAATTAAATTTTTAAAGCATTATAATTAATGACCTTTGATAGTAGAACAGCAAAAGCAGCAGAATAATTTGCATTACAAAAAAAAAAAACTAAATAGAGCAGAAAATACCTAGAGAAGTATGTATGATTTACACATACATATGATTAAATGAGAGGCAAGAAAGCAACGCATAAACTCACAGACTAAAAAGAATCGTTCATTTTTTGTGCGAAATGAAACATTCACTAACAAGATTTACTTACTAATGATCGCCACAACGCGCCGGCGGCTAAAGTCAATAGGTAGCTTTGATCTTCAACTACTGTATTGTGATACAATTGAGTATAGCTGTTTATGTATATATTAGTACAAATGTATTTGTAATTTTATATGATTATAAATAAAGAAATTTGATTCTTCACAATAAGAATATATCGTCGGTCTCCTGCCAGAAACACGAATGTGAAATTTTTTCTAAGTACGATGTTTGCTCTTTATCTGGTATATATTGATATCAGTGGCGGATCCACGGGGGGTTTGGGGGTTCAACCCCCCCCCCCCTTGTGGTTTATCATAGATCCCAAATTAATGCCTTTATAGATTCTGCGCCCAAATTTCCCAAACTGATCAAGAAAAACACTATCATTCCAAAAGCAATGGTTGGACCACATAACATCCAAAATATGTACCTAAATGCGAAAAAAGTTCATGTAGGTACCTTTGGACGCACGTGAATAAAATCAAATTTGTCAAATGCTATTCGCAAATTGCCAAATCGAAAATTTATTTTCTTTTCTTTCTTATCCCTATTTTTATCGGGATTTTCCAGAATTAATTTGGTCAGAAATGTCTGAATCGTTGGAGAAATTGCCTTTTTCAGAGGCATTTCGCAATTCTTGTTTAAATTAATCTTTTAAAAATATGAGTATATAAACACAAGAACTTCAATAAAGTAAAAATTCTATTAAAAATATAAATATAACCAAAAAGTACTACATACATATATTCTTATTTATTTTGGCTTTAAATGCTAGGGTATGTGAAATTGATGATCAATTTGCAACCAATACCATACGATACCCTGCAGGAAATGAATCTAACGTAAAAGTAACTTTAAGTTGCTTACAAATCAACTGGTATTGACTATTTACTGTAAATTTTCATATACTCGGAATAACTATTTTTGTTCGGTGATGGCCACAATCCGGTCAACTATGGTTACTTCTGCATGAGATGTCAATCAACTATTATGTAGCTACTTTTCGAACACAAAAAAGTCAATGGCTATTTTCTGACTACATCTAAACCAGCTAGTAGCTAGTTGGTTTGACATTACTTAGAAATTAGTAAAAAAAGGTTGTAGTTTAATAACAACTAATAAAAACCAGATTTAAACCCGCTGTTAAAATAAATAATTTCTGTTTATTTAAATTAATACTCCACTTATTATTCACATTAATTAATACAGATCTATGTATGTACATATATATTCTGGAAATCAAGGTGAAGATCATCACCTAAAGCAACCGAAGCACCAAACGCCGTTGCTGCTGGTGCTGTCACTGCCTCTGCCTCGCTAATACTATTTAATCTATTTAAATAAATTTCCATTTGCTTCTTTACCAATCTACGCTTATTCCTTCCACTACAACCTCTTTTTAACAATTTTAATATTATAAATACTTACTTTTACACAAAATTTACAATTCAACACACAAATTAAACTTTTCACGCGGCCGGTTGAAAATAAAATTTTGTTTGACTTCATCAAACAGCTGATTGCTGTCATTGGCATCTGTGCTGCCACATTGCCATTTTAATTTACTAACGAGTAAAAGTGGTAATCGAATTTTGGATTCCTCTGCATGACTTATGGTCCAATTAAACGTTAGTTATTCTAAGTACATTAAAAATTAACTATTTTCTGCAACTGGCACAAAGTAGTTACTTATAAGCTAGCTATTTTTCGCAATTGATATTTTTTTACTGCAGGGTACTCATTCGCACGTACCAATGCAAAAATATACATACATACGTTATACATGTTATTTAGAACTTCAATTGAAATCTCCCGCACTTTATGTGATGACATACATATTAGGTCCGTTTATTATTAGCTAGTTGTGAATAGTTAGCCAAGTTTCGGCTGGAAAATCGTTTCTTGAGTCAAAAAAAATAGCAGAAGAGAGCCATTGACAGCTCCAAATTTCAGCTAGTAAAATTTTTCCTAGCTGAAATTATTTGCTGCCAAAGTAAGAAACAGCTGTTGAAAAAATAAACAAACGAATACTTTTGATTTTTATTACTTTTGAAATTTTCTGAATTTTTGAAATAGAAATAAAGAAAATTAAATGTTTTTTTTAGAAAAAATAACCATTAACAGTCAAAAAAGGCATTCAAATTACTAATCGCTAATTTTTACTATTATTCCGTTTCTTGATTTTCTGTTCGTTTCGCTCTTTATGAGCGCAATTCTTTCCGTTTTGCTCACTTCACAGCTAATTTCTAGTTTAATAAGAAACAAACCTATTGTTAATTTGGAGGATTTTGAGTTTGGTGTTTTTAAGGTGCGGGAAATGGCGCAACTAGTATATAGAATAATAATAGTAGGTGGCATTATTCCATATTTTCACCAGCGCACATAGGTAGATTTTCAAGTTTTATGCGGCCAAAAATATTTTATTGTCTACATCTACTCCAAGTTGCTTGTTTAATGGAAAATTTTAATAATTTGTGTTAAAAGTCGATTTTATTGAAAAATATATACAGTGACTCAAAAAAAAAATCATACGCCAAAGTTTTTAAATTTATTTCAAAGAGTTCTGTCGAAAATTTTACTTTCTTATTTTAGTTTAAAAATATAGAAAATTTTTCAATAAAAATCGTTTTAAGCAGGATTTCTGAGCTTATGGAAAAAATCTGAAAAATCGTAGAAATTTCTGAAAGTGGATTAAAAATTTCAAAGCAAGGCCATAATTTATAAAAGATTTTGAGGAGATTTCTAAGTGTACTGTTATGTAGCCAACAAATTTTAGTGTAAAAAGTGAAGTTCTCAATGCTGTGAAAAATTCCGTAATTTTTAGAAGTTTTTTTCTGTAGGGTGTAGGGTGAGACCGTTCCAATTAAAATTTCCGAAAAGCCAATGAACATTTTCAAAAAGTTGAATGTTGCATTTTGTTATATTAAACTTGAATGAGCTGCAAAATTGCATTCTCAAAACTCTTCTAAAAAATGTAGCTTTAGGATTCTTAGCCCCTTTTTATGATAAGTATTTCCTTGACTTAGAAAAATTGGAAATATTAAAAATACGAAATCAGGTAATTTTCCAAATAGGCCAATTTTTAATCCATTGTTGATAATTTCTGGCTTTGCATTTTTCCGTAGAGAAATTGACAGGTAATCGATCGGAGGCGATAATATAACTAAAATGCTTTTGAATTAAAAAATTAACAATATTTTTTCAAGAAAGGCCAATATGCTTAAAAGCTTCAAAATGGTGGGTCTTTTATTATGCTAGGTTGACGATTTCTTCAATATATAATGATATTTACCTGAAGCACTCGAATCCATGATGTTTACTTTGATAACTGTCTTAAAACTGAAAATATTGACGTTTAAAAATGGGTTACTTAAAATACGTAAAAAATAAAAAATCGAAAAAGTGGGAGAATAATAAGTTTCGACTAGCGGCAGGGACACCCCCGTTGTCTATAAAAGCCGAGAAGACCGGTTTATTATCGCCCGGTCTATTATAAACGTAGATCGATTTTGGATTTTGTATTTGCACCAATTTTAAAATTTTCAATTTTGGCCGCATAAATTCGTAAAATCTACCTATGTGCAGCGTCTGCCCTTAAAAAACATCTTCCAAAAAAAGAAATTTTCAAAACCCCCCCCTTACCGAAATCCTGGATCCGCGCCTGATTGATATAATAACAATTAATATTTGTATATATGCTTATGTACATACAAGTATATATTATGTATGTATGTTTACACAAGAATTTATACCAATATTAATTGTTATTACATCAATATATACCCGATAAAGAGCAGACATCGTACTTAAAAAAAATTTCACATTCGTGTTTCTGGCAGAAGACCGAAGATATGTAGAACGTAACACATTTCTATAGAGTTCAATGGAAACAGTTTTTGTGGTTCACTGGAATCTGTGTTAATTGAGGAAATTTTCCGTTCAATATATGTATATACTTGGGTATATAAAAATGTTAAATACACATTTCAAAGGCCATATGCACAAATAAACATCATTCATTGCTGCATTTTCACAGATTTTGAAGTGAATACTTCTCCTTCAGATTTCTTAAAACTGCGAGACATCGAGTTGAAATGAATTGTTGCCACTGTTGAAGGACAAAGTCATGTTTGAAAGTAGCAACAAAAGGAGCAGCATCAACAGGAACAACAACAAAATAGTAACAGTGACAATAAAAGTAAACAATTATACAAAACCTATAGTTGCACCTTAGTCATAAAAAACACCTAGAAAAACTGTCGAGTTTTGACAGTAGGCAGCACTCTAGTTATTATTAATTTAATACTTTCACCGTCTCTGCTCTTGCTGGATGTGGGATCATTCTTCATTTCATTGCATACACAATACTAATTTTTTCATATGCAAATATTTATGCATAAATATGAATGCATGTATTTATATATTTATCTCCTCAAATAAAAACCCTTTATTACCATTAAATATTTGTCAAAATATTCAAATCATAAATTAAAATCTTCACAATGACAGCTATCTATTAATTTGATATCTACTGTAATCTCTACATTATTTCATACTTACTTACTTATTTGTTCAAATTTGTGTTGGCTGGTCTATTTTATCTGATTATAAATGATAACAAAATATATACATACATACATACTTATGATACATACATATCTATTTGAATCAATAGACATTCAATTGTGACTTTCAATGTCTCGAAGGCAAATTTTGATACACAAAAGTGATGTTTTGGAAATATCAAAAGCAAATAACAACAACAAAAAAGCAACAACAACAAAAAAAAGCAACAACAATAAAGTTGATTGCAAAGCATACATACATACATAGGGATAAGTATAGAGAAATATTTATTTACAAATCTATAATGTACCTATACGTGGTAAACAAGAATGACAAGCCAATGATGATGATAACAAACAATACTAGATACCTAGAGATACATTTGTATGCACGAGTCTATGATAAAATATAGCAATTTTGATCAATGAAAGTAAAATCAAAATGTAAATCTATACGTGCATATAGATATACATAATAACTTGTGTATATATTTCTGTAAATATGTAAATTGTAAATTTTATCGAATTGAAGCTCTGGCAACAAAAGACAGATTAGCTAGTTAAAACAAAAGTCATGCATGGCAACAAACCGAAATGAAGTTTTAAATACTTTTATACAAGTTATGTAAATATGCTTATATATGTACTATATGTATACATATATATGTATCTATGAATATATGTACATACATTCTATATCCGTTAATTTATGTGCATATAGACACACTTAAAAATACTTAAATATGAATTGTGGTATGCACAGTTGTATGTAGAGATAGCATCCGACCTACATGCATACATATTCAATTACCTACACACATGTATAGAATTTTTGGTATATGAAACCGACACAAAAACCAAAAAAAAAACACCAATAAACTTAGTTGTCCATATAATAAAATTTATATTGTTGTCAGTTGTTAAATGAAAAGCGATAAGTTGCGGTCAAGTTACAGATTAATTCGATTGAAATCGATTTTTTTTAGTGAAATGCCTATTTGAAATGAAAGCAAAAGGAAAAAAAGATTATTGGATTTTGAGGTGTAGAAATAGATAAAATCAACTGCAAACAATGTAAGAGTAGTTTTGTTTAAATGCATTTTAATAAAAAAGAAATTGTAATCGAACATTAGTTGTTAAAGCCGGTTTGTTAAAAAGAAAGTTAGACAAATTTTAAGCAACTGCATTAAAAATTTAAATTTTTTTGTTATGCATATAAAATATGCAATTTTTCAACCAAACCCATTGAGCCTTTAACCAAAGGTAATAGCTCAGGGTTCCTCTTAGACTTTTTATTTGAATTTTATAAAAGATACAAAAGTATATAGAAACAATTGTGTCTCATAAAACTGGTTCCTTTTCCAGTTACAGCATCACTAGTTTACTATTCTACTACATGCAACATTTTAATATTCATTTCGAAACGAAAGTGAAAAAAGAAAATCAAGTTAATAAAGCGAACCAAAGCCTAACGTTATAGTAATGCTAATAAATCTGAGATAAAAATTTATATTATCTATATATTAATAGGCTAACATTTTTTCCATACAAACAATTGCCAGGCTGTTTTGCACATTAAACATACTCATATCCACATAAAATTGATATGAATGTGAATCTTGGTTTAAGAATGAAATTCATAATTTAAGAGCACCAGAGCCAAATGTTTACCAGAAAATATATAATTTTCAATAGTTGTTGATTTTTGTGTGAAAGAGATTAATAAAACAAAAAAAAATAGCTATTCCCCCGCTGGGATTGTGAATGGAGCTTCGCGTGAAATCATTTGCTAGGAAAAAGGAACAGGTAAGAGTTATCGCGCTGATGAGAATTTTGCTTATGTTTTAATATGGCTTTTAATAATTTGATATAGATGAATAATTGCATCCAATGTGGAGGAGTGGCCAAACAAGTGAAGTGGGCATGTATGTATGAACCGCGAAAGCAAAACTTGAATAATTTGGAAGCCGTTGACTTTTTTAAATCGTGGCCAAAATTGTTGGATTCCAGACAATCAGTGTTGGTAAGAAACGGTTCAAAATTGTTTTGTATAGGGATATTACCACTCAAATTGGGTGGTGAAAATCTGTGTTGGTAGTGGAAGTATTGACTGGGTTTTTTTAAAAAGATTACGGAAAAATGTATACACTTTTCTAAAATGAGTTCGATATAAGATATGTATATGTATGTACATCTTTCTTATTTATAAGTATGTATGTAAAGACTGAATTATATATGTATATGTAGTGATAATAAGGATTGCATCTCCTTACATGTATATATGACTCATCCATTAAAAAAATAATAAAATACAATGCAAAGAAATAAAAAAAATGTTCTCTTCAATTTTTGTTAGGTGGGTTAAATGATTTCGAAATTTGAATTTCGAAAAAGTGGAAAGCAAGTATAAGCATTCTTAAAACAAAGTTGAATAGATTTTGAAAATAAGAACGCACTTTCTCAAATCAATCATGAGCAATGCTTAAAATAAATTTATTCAAACTTGTTTCAAACCGGAAAGTTCTTAATATAAGCTTCTTCTTCTCAAAAATGCTGTTCTAAAATTAAGAATATATTCTTGATTTTAGCATTTTCAAGCTTAACAGACTTTCATAACGTTTTCGGCTTGATTCAAGCCCGCTATACTGAAATTTAGGTTGCTTTTTCTCTGAGTGCAAGCGTTTGATCGTAAAATTTTTGTAATATCGTATGTTCATTGCAACTCTCTATAACGCCTGAGTTGAACATTTCTCTACTAAGTCGGGCGTTTGACATTAAGTAAATTAAAATTGTTTTTTTTCTCGATGAAAAATATTGAAATTTATGAAAAAATTCAACAAAATAAGTTAGTGACAGTGAACATGTTTACAATCCAACATCTAATATCGAATGTCAGTGTGAAGCGGCTTTGAGGTACGATCAACGCGCGACCGACCTAACGCCAAATTGCGATTCCGGCATAAAATTTTTAGTTAAGATAAATAGATATCGTAAACGTGTTTACAAATATCGTAAACACAGTTGAAGAGTCGCTTTAATTTAAAATCGCTCACCACCGGGCCTACCTTCCTAGATCCGTGATCAAAAGGGCAAATCGGTGTTGCGGTACAACTGGAATTTGGAAAGTGTTGCTTATCTCCGCGAAAAGAAATAATTTTTGTACCAATACAAAGTTGAAACAAGTAAGGAAGCCTAAGTTCGAGTGGAATCGAACATTAGATACTCAGCTGTATGCTTTCATTGTTTGTTTGCGTTTGTTCGATATAGGGTGTATTTTATATGACACGAGTGCTGCATAAACAGGGCGCAGCCACGCCCATTTTCAAAATTTGTATCAATCATCCAAATAAGCATATAAATATTATTGTTAGTGCAAAATGACTTTTAGTTACAGAGACTTCACGTTACAAATTCCAAAAGGGTGTTCCAGAAATATCTTTGTTAAAAAGTAGGCGTGGTCATAAACCGATTTCAATAAATTTTTGCGTGTCTATTAACACATGTTATAAAAGTGTTTAAACCAAGTTTCGTCATAATATCTCAGTTATTTGTCGAATAATAGGCTCGTAGATTCCTTTGTATAAAAAGAGGCGGTGCCACGCCCATTTTCCAAACTTTTTTTTATTTTTTGTTTCCGGTCTATTGTAGAACTCATGTCACAAAATTTCAGTTATAGATCTTTATATTTGACAGAGATATCGCTTAAAATGTTTTTATTAGGTCACTTTATAATACCCATATATAAAAGTGGGCGTGGTCGTCAACCGATTTTGGTAATCTTTCGTCCACACATTTGGCTAAGTAAATATATCACGCGTACCAAATTTCATCGATATATCTTTAACGATTTTTGAGTTATGACATATAAAACTTTCAATATTTGCCCCTTAATAAGTGGGCGTGGCACCGCCCATTTTCCAAAATTTTTGTACTTTTTGTTTTATGTTCGTAGTTGGACTCCTGCCACAAAATTTCAGTGATAGATCTTTATATTTGACAGAGATATCGCTTAAAATGTTTTTATTAGGCCCCTTTATAGTTCCCATATATAAAAGTGGGCGTGTCCGTCAACCGATTTTGATAATTTTTCGCCAAAACATTTGTCTAAGTAACCAAATTACGCATACCAAATTTCATCGATATATCTTCAACGGTTTCTGAGTTATGACATATAAAACTTTCAATGTTTGACCCTTAATAAGTGGGCGTGGCACCGCCCATTTTCCAAAACTTCATCAAATTTCTTCATAAAGGCCTGAGCTCAATACGTGGGTAAAATTTTATCACTCTAGCTATATTAGTGGCTGAGATACCAAATTTCCGATTTTTTCTAGATAGGAAAAGTGGGCGTGGTCATGGTCCGATTTCGCCCATTTTCAATACCAACCGTCCCAGTCTCGATACCAACTTGCATTTCAAATTTCATCAAAATATCTCAATTTTTACGCGAGTTATCCTGCGTACGGACGGACGGACGGACATGGCTCAATCGATTTCTCTTTTCACCCTGATCATTTTGATATATATAAGTCCATATCTATCTCGATTATTTCATTATGTTACAATCCACCGTTATGAAATCAAAATTATAATACTCTGTGTACTAGTACAGCTGAGTATAAAAATAAATTGCATGGTCGAATTTCGACCACCGGCGATACTAGTATAAACTAATTAGTTAAGCCCACGCACACACGACAACTGGCGACCAGTTGGTGTTAGCGCTGATCTATGCTGAGCTGGATTTGCTTAGTCAAAGCTATGTACTTTCATGTACGGCCACTTAAAGCGGCCATAGATTTTCATATACTAAGTTTAATAGAATGTGTAGATGTATTGTGGAATGATTTTCCGTCATTCCATGTGAAGTTTGGTTTGGAAACAAACCGGTTTCGGCTAATATGCACCGAAAAAAAGACACTGTCGGAAAAGCAAGCAACCAAAAAGGAATATGTAGATCTTTGCCAGAATGTGTCCCACATTTCTGCTGAGAAGAAAAGTTGTCAAGCTCTTTACGTTCTAAGACATTACAGAACAGCTTCTAAGCAAGAGAAAAACCACCTCTCCGCAATGCACCGCAGAGCGTGCTTCCTTAGAGTGTAACGACTTGTCAAAATGCTGAGAGAAGCCTATCTAATATTGAAATCATCATGAAATCATTTTGAAATCAACTTCTTCTACAAGCTTTGTATTCCTTCAGAAGCGAAAAAGCGAAGCCCTGCAATTTGATCCATTTCGTATAAAAAATAATTAACCAAACCAACCAGATGGTAAGGCCTCCTAAACACTGCTGAAGAGCTTCTTCCTGTATGTACTAACTATTTAATCCTACCTTTTTATACTCAGCTGTAGATACGTTTTCTATTGCAATAAATTTTATTTCTCAGCGCAATGGGTTTTGGTAAAAAATTAAATTCACTGCGTTCTCTGCTTGAAAGTGAAATGTGCGCATTTTAAGTGTAATTAAAAATTAAACATCAAATTCAAAATGTGTAAATCTACAAAAAAAAAGACGCTATCTAATCTCCAAGGTAATGCTTATGCTCTTGTGTAGCTACACACATACTTACTGATGCTATATGTACATAAATATTATGCATAATAAAATACTTTTCATTTATTAATAGATGTGCAACGCTGCACTAAACTTACCGGTTTTTGATCACTGGAGAATCTGCTGGCGTGTATGAGAAGACCAACAAGAACAGCAATACGCGCATATGAATGTTTAAACTTTAAAGATACAACATATGCATACATATATGTACATATTTGCAATGTACATACATTAGAGCTGTCAAACTATCGACGATACTATCGATAGTATCGATGGTCTAGTCACTTGGAATAACTATCGATAGTTTTAGTATTATCGCCACTATCGTGTGTACTCTTTCCCAGCGCATTTGACCTTTACCCGTTTCCACATTAATTTTCAAAGCACAATTTTTTACTGAGAACACATTGCCGTATAAGAAACCAAAAATTTCCGAAGTGTTGAATCAAAAACAGAGAGCAAAAAAGCCGATGTAATCTGAAGAAGAGCCAGTACTTGAGCAAGTTAACTCAGAACCAAACACAAACCCGCTATTGTATTGGAAGGTAGATACCGAAAATCGTATAATTATTATAACAGATATAAAACATAGGTATGTATATGTATTTATTCAACCCATCCTTTTCTCTTCAGGTGTTAGAAAATCAGCTAGAGTCTCTGCCTGGTCCTGCAAAAAAATTTATATTTATGCGAGCATATGAAATCAACTTTGACAATAAGCCCGGAAAATCCAGTACTTATAATGAATTTATGAGCGCATGAAAGGCGTGTGTACGTCGCGTCATCGTTGCTGCACATGCAAATTACATTTGCTGGTACATAGATAAAAATATGTATGTATATTGACGCAAATCTACATACATACATATCGTCGGCCTGCTGCCAGAACCACGAATGTGCTAAAATGAAAATGTTGGGAAATCGAGTTTTAAAGTTTATTCTTCTCGCAAAATTTGAAAAATGTGTTTCTAATAAAAAAGTATATCTGCAAATTAGAACCTTGTTTAGCTCGATGCCCTGATATAGTTTTTATGCTTCTATTCCTTCTAATCTTCGAGATTTGGCACATTCGTGTTTCTGGCCCAACGAAAACCAAAAAAATTTCTTGAAAATAAATTTCCAAAAGTAAGCAAAACAAATACATTCAATTCATATTTTATTTTTGGAACTATTCCTAATCTTCAAAATCAGAGTGCTCTGAAAGGTCAGGCTCAGGTAGAGCATCGCGAACTCCGCTGTTAGCCTTCAAATTTTTATAAAAATTGTGGTATTTCTTTGGAATCGCCAAGGTTTCGCACATTTTATTTAAATCTTTTGCTTTCGCGTCAGCGATAGGTAATGTCTCCGAATAAATGGGCGTGGGTATTATTGCGGAGGGCCACCAATATTCAATGGCAAATAAACTACTAAAAATTTTGTTTCAGAATAATTTTTTTTTTTTTTGTAAAAAATGTTGTAGAGTTAATCTTTTATATACCGTCGTACAATACCAAAACTAGTACACGATTTTTTGTGGTTGAGGAATACAAGCACTTTAATCTTTTGGTTGACGAAAGGTAAAAATTTTGTTTAAACAACAAGAATTTTAATGCATAAACAGTATATAATTAGTCAAATGTGATACTTTTCGTACAGAATTGTTTAATTGCCAGTTTCATAAGAAATTTTAAATGTGTTTTCGTATGGTACGACGATATGCACCTCGACCAGCAAATATTTCGAAAGGGCAGTTGCTCCTTCGTTGAAATAAATAAAGTTTAAAAAAGCATCGTATAGTTGCGTATGAACTTGAAATGGTTTTGGAGAGTTACATGCCTCTCTGATGATTTCCGTTGTACAGCACCATTTTCTACGGTCAGTTTTCGAAGGTAAATATTTGCGCACAAGGTCCTTTGGCATATTTAGCACTGATTGCTAACCAAAAATTAGTTTACGGAATAGCTTTGTCTTCATTGCGCAATCGGCGAGCTAATATTTTCCGTTAAAGGTGCATTTAATGATTGCCTTTTTTCCACTATTTTTATAACAATTTGAAGATTAGAAGTGACGTTCGGAAGAGCATAATCCTGAGCCTAACTTTTCAGAAGACTCTGATTATGAAGATTAGAAATAGTTCCACAAATAAAATATGAATATAAATTGAATGTGTTTGTTTTACTTACTTTGGAAATTTATTTTCAAAGAATTATTTTGATTTTTGTTGGGCCAGAAACACGAATGTGCCCCATATATTTTTGGAAATTTATTCTCAAGGAATTTTTTACATTTTTTGTTGGGCCAGAAACACGAATGTGCCCCATATATTTTTGGAAATTTACTTTCAACGATTTTTTTAAATTTTTTGTTAGGCCAGAAACACGAATGTGCTTCATATATTTTTTGAAATTTATGTATTTTCAAGGAATTTTTAACATATTTTGTTGGGCCAGAAACACGAATGTGCCACCTTCTTTTTTCTGGCTCAACTTTTTATAACTGATCTACACATTCGTGTTACTGGCATTGAAAATTTTGGTGGCTTCCAGTGCACAAAGGTACTGGGGGTTTTACTAAAATGTAGAGCATGCACAGATTGATCAGGAAAACCGCTTAACTCAAAATTGGAAAAATTGCACATTCGTGGTTCTGGCAGGGGGCCGACGATATGTAGAATATATACATATGTATAGCATGGTATGCGTTTGAGCAGCATTTATAGTCCAGTATTGCACACGCGATTACACTAACGCCGCTATAAATTTATATAAATGCATGAATTTATGTACATATGTATTAATATATACATACATATCTGTATGCAGCTGGGTATATACCTTGATATGTGTAGGTGCATATATAATGATATATACATACATATTTCTATTTGCATCCATTTTTATATAGTCCACATCCGCAGCAATGCATTTGCAGCCAAAGCGCTTGACTGACTGACTGACTTGCCTGTTTGCTTGCTTAGTCCCAAAACGGGGAGCTTAGCTGGTTAACTGATATGAGACTGAGATGGGTTAATTTTTTTTGTTGCTTATTGTTTTTGTTGTTGTAGCTTTTATTGTTGCTGTTTTTGCTTAGGGAAAACACTGTCAATTTGTAAGCGCTTTGCACATTTATTCTCAAAAGAATGTTACTGTCACTTTTCTGATTTCCGGTGTGCAAACAGAGTTGGAGTATATTTGAAAAAAAAAAAAAACGGTAAAAAAAAACAACGTTCAAAAAATGGAGGCACAGCAAAAAAAATGATACCACTTCACGGATGTGAGTGGCCAACGCGTTCTCATGTGCGTACAGGAAAGGAAATCCGAGCCAGCTAAGCTTACATATGCAGGCGCAAAATGGAAAACTGTGTGTGGGATTGGAGGTGCAAGAGCATTTGGTTGCGAGCCAAAGTGGTATTCATTCATTCTAACTGCTATTTGCAGATTATTTCTACTATTTTTTGCTTGCCACCTTATCTGCCGTAAATGGTCTTATGGAGATTGGAAGTGGCAGGACTTGCCGAAAAAAGTCGTAGTTCAAGCGCATAACAGAAATCGTATACCCCAATTAAGGAGTCTACACGTAAGTGAAAAGGCTTGTCTTCTCCTTAACCCAATACGCGGTAAAAGAAATGGCAGCTCATATCTTAAATATCAAAATGAAATTTCTTTTATTTCCAATGCCTTCTAGGGACGAGAAGTGTGGAGAACCGAGGCAGCTGAGGCGGAGTCTGCCAAAAGCTGGAGACATTGACCGAGAAGGTGTTCCAGAGTGCTAAAAGCATTAGGTCCGTTGCAAACCATGCACGCCTGACACTGCACCAGTCGTATTTTCAATGTATGAGATGATGTGAGACAGCGCTCTGCTAGTCCCATTTTGAACGCATGAGATGGTGTGAGACAGTGCACAGTTAGTATGCCGACCGCTCCGCCAACATGCAGTCTGCTCTAGGAATTGTGAATAGGAAGTTCGCGCGGTTGTATGACCGAAACATCGTTTTGACTATCTTACAGTGTATTCCACTGGGAATCGCCTTTGCGTATCAGTGCCTGGATCTTTATAGCAGTTTAAAGAGAAGGAAATTGTTTTCCACATTCACTTGCGCCACTGATGCCCTGGCTTTGGCTAACACGTCCGCTCTCTCATTTCCCTCGATTCTCTGGTGTTGGGTACCCAGTAGATCGTAACGTGTCTATTCGCGCAGAGTTCATGCAACATTGCCCTGCACTGGTTTACGCACATAGAGGTAGTCGTTGGTGCGCCTTCGTGGTCGCTTTGATTGCCACCCGGCTGTCAATGAAAATGTTTACGGGAGAGTTTTGGGACGTTAGTTCAGCTGCAAGTTCCGCTGCTTTTGTGGCAGCGTAAACCTCAGCCTAAAAGATACTGCAATAGTCAGATAGTCTAATGTATTATTGTATTCCCAGCTCCAGACAAAACATTGCAGCTCCTACTCTTGCGTCCACCTTCAATCCGTCTGTAAATAGGTTGAGCGTATGGCGATTGGTTCATAGTTCTTTCTTCCATCCGATCTGTTCTATTATTACCTGTGGTCCCCTGTTGAGACCAATACTTGGGGAGTGGCGTAGTCTGAGCTACTGTTAAGCCACCGTATATTGCGGTTTACAACCAACTGGGTATAAAAGCAAATCGGTGCAAAATCCACTGATACAGAATCAACAAATCTGGTGAAGTGAAAATCATGCACCTCAATTTTTTCAATTTGATATCTCAATGTTTAGATTTAGGTTTTGGTTTTTGTTTGCGATTTTCTATTGCACCATTTTTCATCTACTTATTTACATTTTTGTTTCCATTTCGTTTTGACCACAACCGCACCAGTTCTGTTCTATTTTTTTCGCACTGCATTTTCATTTCATTTCCAAAAAACTCCAACACGTTCGAGCTCAAGTCAATGCACTGGAGAAGCCAATTTTTTTTCTTTGGCCAATGCTTTTCATTACAAAAATTGCTTGCAGATTTGCAAGCTTCACATAAACTCATCCTTCTGCTTTGTTTTTGGTGTTTTTTGGTGGCTGCCACGTCCTGACTGGCTCGGGTTTGATGCGCCAGAGCACAAAAATTTCCTTTTGGTTTTTCGCAGTTTTTCTGCGGTACGTGGTGAATATGTGTGTGGGTTTCGAAGAAATAAATAATAACGCAAAGGCAGCTAGGCAGCAAGCAAAAAACAACAACAATATCTAGTAAGAACCAGCGTCCCAAAAAAGCAACAACAACAACAAGGCTAGCATATGTATTGAAAAAAGCAACAACAAAAAAACACACAAAAAAGCGCGCGCACGCGTTTCGTCGGCGTAACTTTATTTTGGGCACCAGTGTGTTGCGGCATTTGCGGCTTGGCGGACACCCATGGTGGGTTTGGGTGGGTGGCTGCTGTGTGGTGGCTATATGGGTTAGTGTGTTGGAGGTGGTAGATATTGATAAGCCCGCGAGCAGACATAGCACACTCATGCACACATTTGTTGTCTGTTAGTCTATGTTGAATTTTGTGTGCGTGTCGCTTTTTTCATTTTCATTTCGCTCAGGTGATTTTTGTTGTGTCGAAAAGCGAAGCGGCAAAAGCGAATTTTTGAATTTGTTTCGTTTTTTTTTCTTTTTCATTTGGCGCCAAATGATTTTACGGAGTTTATATGAAAAAGTGAAATTTGTTGAGCAGCAAAAAGTGTTGAAAAAAAGTTATACCAACAAAAACAGAAAAAAAAATGTATAAAATCAGCGCAAGCACCGAAAAATTGACTGGTCGCATGAGATTTGTTTTATTTTTTGTTATATTTTCTTGTTGTATTTTTTCAGTTTTTGCTTTGTTGAGTTTTTGCACCACCCCAACAAGCCTTTTTGGCGGAGTGTGTGTTGGTGGCTTTGCTGGTTCTGGTTAAAACGGCAATGCGGATGTTAACAAATTTGCACGTAATCACTTGACAATTGAGTTGTTGTAGTTATTTTTGTTGTTATTGTTGTTGTTGTTGTTGGCATATGCAGCAGATTTTGGCAAGCAAAAATTTTCGGCTCAAACCTTTTGGGAAAACTTTTCGGTTTTGTGTTTTTTGGCTTTCTTCCTTTTTGTTGTTCTTTTAGATTTGTCGTTTTGAGTTTTTCGTTGTTTTTGTTCTTTTAATTTTTTTGTTGTTGCCTTTTTTGTTCTTGTTTTTGTTTGACTTAGTTCTGATGTTTGTTCTTGTGTTAAATATTAATTCTATTTTCACTGTATTTTTTTAATTAAAAACTTTGGCGTGTGCGAATTAAGAAATTCAGCTTTAATTGGAATTATGTTTTGCGCAATTTCGTTTGTGGCATAAATTGAGGATTGTGTGTACATATGTATGTATGTGTTTGTATGTTTGTATGCAATTAGAACACTGGTGTTTCTAATGGCTTTTATTTAATTTAAATTTTAAAACAATCTGTTCACTCTCTTAATAACAATGCCTAGTATGTACCCAATAAGAATACACTGACCCGAGTATATGTAACTGTAACGATTTTTAAGCAGAGCTTCGCTCACAATTCGAGGCGTGTTTTTTAAGTTTTTTCCCTACTAATTATGTGGACCTACAGTTTTATGCCGGCTCCGAACGGCGAAGGCGGGTCGGATTTCCATTAAAGAAGCAAGCCCCGAGAAAATAGCTTTTTCAGTTGGGTAGAGGGGCACTCACAGATCTTAAAACTGTAATCAAAACATGCCGAAGGCTTATGATTACGAGATACATACATATTTGTTGTTAAAATTGTAAACTTTACCCCTTGAAAAAGTAATTTTTTCTTTAAAGGAAAAATTTTCCGCGAATGTATTTTTATGAAAAAATATTTGATGGAAGACATGCACTTACTTACTTTACCTAAAATTAAACACAAATAAAATTTTCATTTACCTTTTTTTATTTAATTATAAAGCACAAATACTTTCAATATACTCATAACAAGTTTATGCAAAAGTAATAAAAAAAATAAAAAATTATCTAAAACGCGACACTAACAACAATCGTCAATTTACAGAAACAGCAAACAATTAGAATTTTTTTTGAAACATTAAACTTAAGTTGCAGGTATTTCATTTAACAACCGGCATTATTCGAACAATTTTACGTATAAGTTAAATCATATGTACGCATCAAATACATAAATTCCCTCACTATCTATTGCCACTTTCGACGACGCCGTTTACGTGAAAAAAACAACAAACACAAAACGATCGACAACGATGAACGTAACGTACATATATTAAAAACAACCAACAACGAACGTGACCACACGAACGAACGAACTGCCGAAACGGCTGGCTCACATCAACTGAGACGCGCAGATTTTCGAACAAAACCAAACAGCAGAAAATCGAAAAAAGCCGGCAACAGCAAAAATACATGCATACATACATACGTGCAATAAACAAAAAACAGCGCCGGCAACCACACGCAATGTTGGTAGTGGTAGTGGTAGCAAAAGCACAGCGGGCGCAGCGTTTCGAACAACAACGGTGGCTGGTGGCTACAGCGGCTGGTAAACAAAAATGCATGTAGGGAGGAGATCCAGAACCGACACCACCAGAGAATGTAAAAAAAGCAAGTTCGCCTGTCTGCCTGTCTCTTGGCTACCAATACATACCAACGACTGTTCGCTAGCAGAGCGCCAACAGAAAATGGCATGCAGTGCTGTTACAAAAACATTACTTCAATGCTGTTACGAACATTTACCTATCGTGGGGTTTTCACGTGAAGAGCTGGCAAAAATGGGATCACAAACGATCTCGTCAAATATGTACGCTGAGGAGAGAGGAAAACTCGTCAAATATGTACCCTGAGTAGTGAGAAAATCCCGAGCCTAGTGATTCAGAGAGGCACTCTACCGCAGATGCAGCAAGGATGAAGAGGACGAGAAGACGTTCTGACGCCTTGTTTGGCACTGTCCGGTTCCTAATGGAACCAGGCGGCGTTTTCTTGTGACTCCTTCCCTGGATGGCCTTTGTGAGGTCGCGGACGTCGATGTAAAGGACCTGGTAAACTTTATCAGGTTTTAAAACTGGTTCAAAAAGGAGGAGTAGTCTGTTTTCTCGTGGTATTACAATGGGTCTTCACACTGGCCTAAGTTAAGTTAAGTTAGATTGGCCGGGATACAGTGATCCCTCACTTAGACCACAACACTCACATAGATGCGTGTTGGCCACTATATTCCACAGCAGGGGTTATAGTACTGCCCCTTGTGGGGTGCCCCTATGTGCTAACCATGACATCGTCGAAAGGCCCCAACCACCCGTGCATTTTATATCTTCCACCGGGCACACCAACCATGACTGAGGCCGTCTCGCACCTCCCCTCCCCTCTCTGGCTCACGCCTCTAGGGGACCTACTCGACCGGACAACAGCCTTTGCTGGCCCTCTGCGGTCTCCCCCCGCAGTCTTCCCTGGTGCAAGCACCAGGAACAGGCATCGGGAAGGATAGACGGAGGTCCATTGCCCAGGCAACAACCTCCTGGAGGCTTCAGCCGAAGATTTTTCCGCCCAAGTGTGCAAATATGGCGGCAGCCACTCCAACCTAAGCAACCTAAAATTCAATATGCTTTAGTATTTAGTTAAGAGAATAATTTTCTAATGACGATTCGTTGAAGTTCATTCGCTGTTGGCGCTTTACATTTGCACCAAACGCTGTTAAATGTTAATGTCAATGTTAACGCCAATGCTTATGTAAACAATAACAGCTGTTAGTTAGTTAACAGAGTGGCCTCCACAAATCCATTTGCCTCCACTTTGCACCTATGGTATATGTATCCATTGGTATTTGTTGATTGTTTTGTTTCGTTTTTTCCAAAGCATTCCGGCAAAGCAAATTTTCGAACATTATGCTTGTGTTAGTGTTGCTGTAGCAGTTGTTTGACAGCTGCAGCTTGCAACCATTTCAAGTGCAAGTGTATTTGAATGTTGGTGCATGTTCCTGCTTGTGTTGTGGGGAATGCATTTGAAATGAAATAAAGTGCAATTTGTTTATTTTTGTTTTGTTGCTTTTTTCGCACCGCATAGCCTGTGTTTTTTGCTTGCCAACGAGCCTCACGAGAATGAAACCATTTCGAAGAAACAATGTTGAAATGAAAAAAAAACCGGCTTTTTTAGCCTCAACCACTAACCACCGAATGAACGTGTTTCGGTTCTCAACTTGCTGGCTGCATTTACATACATATGTACATACGTACATATTTAACAAGCTTTGTGGCATGGTGTGTGTGTATGTATGTGCGTTTTGAGCTTGAAAAGTTGAATGTTTGCAGAGTTTAAAGTGCGCAAAAAATAAAAACAAATTGTGGCAAATGCATAGCAAAATATGAAACCAAAAAGGTTATAATAAAAGGTTATAATAAAAAAATTTTATTGTATTTGAATTAAAATTTTTCGCTTTTTTTCTACAGTTTTCCACAATCATTGACGCTTCCGCTCATACAAAGCAAAAAAAAAAAAATTTAAAACCATTTTCTCACCTGCACTTGCACTCATTTGGTTTGTAGTTGTTGTGCTTTGTTGCACTTTGCTTGCCTCTCCCACAGCTGCGCTGACGCTGCTGCTACGCCTAGGTAAGGCAGCTCTTGCTCTTCAAAATCCAATAGGTAACGCTCTTTGCTTGTTTACGAGCAACATGGAGCCAACGAATGCTCCCACTTTTTTAGTTACGCTCATTGTTGGGGCTTGCTCCAATTGAATATTTTTCACTCGCTCTTCAACTCATTTTCTCCCCAAATTGGGGAGCCAATTCGAGTGATTTTTTGCTTAAAAAAAACTCACGTGGATAATCTCCCCCGTGCATAATCTTCAATTATGCACTCACTCTCTGAAGGCCGTCGGCTTCTTTGCTCTCTTGAAAAGCTTTCCAATGCTCATTTACTGGAATAGAGCACAAATACCGTTAAAGAGTAATTGAGTGATTTTTATATTAAACTTTTTTCTTGTTTGAATTTGAATTTCTCTTCTTTATCTAACATTACTCATTTACTCATTTAAGTTTTTAGTGGCAGATTATGTTAATAAAAGCCTTGAATATTGATATGTATGTATGTATTTGGTTAATAACTCACGGATGTACATACATAAAATTAAAATCGTTTCTGTTAAGGCACTTAAAAGCCAACCAAATGAATGACGGCCCATAATTAACACTCTTGGCTTTTGTATTGTGTGTGGTTGTTTGCCTTGTTGTAATCAATGTTGGTAATAAAAAATCTCTTGCATTAAATATTGATATGAAATCGATGGAATGATAATCAGAAAAATATAAAAAAGGCAATGAAGGTGAGAAGAAAGCAAACAATGGCTTTTCTCTCAGGAGTTTTTGGGTTATTCTTCAACTAGATTAAACCAGAAAAAAACCAATATCTTTAATTCAGATGCTAACTATGGACCGTGCGATACTTCAAAGACAATGAAGTAAGGATTAGTTGGATAAGAAGCCCCTCAGGCGTGACGTCCTTGAGTTCCGAGAGGTTGTCGAAGAAAGGCTTGCCAAGGAATTTCATTCAGCCCAGATAGTGCGAAGGACACCCGCATAACAAGTGCTCCAGCATCTTCTCCGTTCCGGGAAGATTACAGCTGCGACACAGAGTGTTATGATCCAATCCCAATTGTGCTGCGTAGGAGGTAACAATAGCCCAATGTTCCGTGAATACCGCAGTAAAGTGAAAAATGTCCTCATGTGTGGCTGAGGAACGCATCTCATTGCATGAAGGTCACAGACTTCTGCAGATTCTGCACGTCTGCAAGCGCTTCCAACTGGTTTTAGCCTCCTCGAAGTAGTGAAGAGAGATTTGGCCCTTGATGAAGTCCAGGGGCACAAGAACCTCCTGCGCTTCTGCGATATCAAGAGCCGAGACAAAGTTCGAGGGCAGCTCATCAGCCATTTCGTTTCCCTGGATGTCGCGGTGCCCCGACACCTAAATCCGTGGTACGCTATGTCGACTTGCTAAACCCATAACCCACTTCCTACACTGCCCTACTAGGCTTGTTGAAACCGTTGCAGATCCCAGAGCCTTTAGAGCCGCCTGACTATTCATGCAAATTCCTATCCTGTGGCCAAAACTTGAGATTGAAAAAGGGCTCGCCGTGTCTGGGAGCCTGATTTATATGGAAGACTCCGGCTGAGTTGCGAAGATAGCCGCTGTCCCACTCCGCATGCCATCTTTCACCTGTCCGTGAAAACTGAAACATGGAAAATCTTAACTATTTTCCATCTTCCGCCCGTCCCAACTGCGCCGATGCTTTGCAAAAATAGAACGGATGCAATGGACCTTAAGTCTCAGTTATTTCTATGTTTATAATAATAATACAATGGCGCAATTATAACTCTGACGAGTTTTATGGCCGAGCTTCTCTCCCAATTCGAGGTGTGCTCCTTTTTGTTTTTCCTACTAATTGGGTGGACCTACAGTTTTATGCCGGCTCCGAACGGCGAATGCATTTTTTGTGAGAAGCTTTTTCATGGCAGAAATGCTCTCGGAGGGTATGCCGCCCCCTGCCAAGAGGTGACCACTGCTCTTAAAAACCCCAATAATTGGATTTTTACTAATTAGAAAAATTGTTTTTGGTGTTTGCTCGGACTGGGGTTTAAACCCGAGACCTCTGGCATAGCAGGTGAGCACTCTACCCACTGCACCACAGCGGCCACATCTATGTTTATCTATTCGTTAAACAATGCGACAAATACACTCACGAAGCTTTTAGAGAATTTTTTTACCCCGTGTGAAAAGTTATCATAAACTCACGCATGAGTTAAACCAAAGAATCAGCAAAGTGGCATATCATAAACAAAATAAAATTAGACGACTTGATAAGGACAAAGAATGCGTTGGCATGTTTCCTCTTACATATGTATGTAAATATGTATGTATGTAGGTGCAGCTGCCAACATTTTGGCATGCAAACATAAATGCCATGGAATAACCCTGTAGGGAAAATCTCTAGTTCCGAACTAGGTCGCTTCTAGTGCATTTTTCGACACTACTAGTGCGAGATAAATCTCTTTTGCATGTTATCAACTGGCGAATTTAACACGGCGATGTCCTAGGCGGTGTCAATTGTCACCCTCTGCACTACATTTTCGATAGTTCCGAACTAGTACTAAATTCTACAGTTTACACTAGTTCGTTTATTGGCACATTTTCGATAGTTCTGAACTAGCTACAAGTACCTACAAATTCTACAGTTTTACATCTGCCGCTTAAGTGCAGCATTTGACACACTTCATGCAAGTGGCGCGATGGCCGACTGGCTAACGCATGTGCCTTTCAATCTGAGGGGCGCGGGTTCGAATCCTGTCGGTGTCAAGGTGGATGATAATTTTTTTAAAAATTTTTTTTTTTGACTAATATTTTTTTATTTATTTATTTAATAAAATTTACAGTAATATTTAAAAAGTAATAAAATTAAAAAAATTAAAAATAAGCCTGAGGGATCGGAAAAGCATAATTAGGGGAACATTTCATTTCATACAAGTTAAGATGCAAATAGAAAACTCCTTATATGAAACGCTTCACTAAACATCTGAGAATTGCAGAAATATACAAAGCCGCCGGAAATTGAACGAACGAAAAATTTTCATAGAATTTTTGTCACTTCGAAATTGCATACAAATCAAAGTGAGTCTTATAATGGTCACTCAATTCACTACTTCTGAACTGGTGAGGGTCTAACTACTATTGATCTAGTTCCCCTTTGACACCTTTTCGCTAGTTCGGAACTAGAAATTTTGCTCACTAGTTATTGAGTTCCCTGCAGGGAATGTATGACAAAGAAAACTCTGTCATAACGACCTCCACCCCATTGACCCGCCATGCCTGAACGAACCGCCAAAACCGAACAGTACAGAACAGAACAGAGAAGAAGAGCTTGTACTGCGAGCTAAAAAAGCTATTACAAGTCGACTTTTTTGTTTTGCCTGCCAGCAGCCAAATGTTGCAGCCGCCGCCAACACGTACAAACATGAAAGCGTCGTCATACGTGAACGTGCTATTTTTAATTGTTTTTCGCCAGCGGGACACGACTCAAGCTCAAGCCTTCTTCATTCCGAACATCATAGACACAAATGACACCGAAGGTGGATCATCCGTGGATGGCACAAACAATAAACGGGCACAGAACAACAGTAAAGTGCGGAAAAGTAAATAAATTCATAGAAAATGTGTGAAGAGCGCACGGCTGAGATGAGACTGAGGCTGCAAGGCTGACAACAACAAAAAAAAAAACAAACAGAATAGCAAAGTAGCTGCCACAAACAGACTAACTAACATGCCAGAAGACGGACAAACGACGACGGACTACATGCTGAAGTGTTGTGATGTTTATCTGTCTAGCTGCAGATTAGCTAGACTCATATATGTATGAAAAATAAAGCACATGCATACTAGTAGACATGTGATATGTATGTATATGGTTTTATGTAAGTGGATGAGTTAAGTTGCGATGGAATCGTGTCATTTTGATGACTTGCGCGTGCAGCGAGTTTCACGCGTTTTAAACTAAGATAACAGATAGCAAATGCACTCATAAATACTTGGATATGTACGTACGTATCTATGTGACTCCATATGTACAAATGTGAGTTAAAACAAATACAGACCGAGAAAAGCATTCCGAATGTACTTTCTAAAGTAGTAGTTAGTTTTACAGGGTGTAGACGATTTTGCCCGAGTTAAATAAGAGGGCCAGTCGTTTCTGTACTGTGCTGCCCGGCGCACATTGGAAATTCCAAGGGAGGACGAGTCAGTCTTCACACACGATCTTCCTAACGCAGAGGGTCTCCGATAGAAATACCTTCTTAGACGGAGAACCTTAATCCATTCTTACGTCATGACCTGACCAACCTGATCTGCCCAACTCAGCCGCTGGATCTTTATTCTCTGTCAAATGTCGATTCCCGTGTAATGCTCATACAACCTATCATTAAATTTCCTTCGATACTCGCCATCGAAAACGCGCAAAGGTCTGTAAATCTTGCGAAGAACTTTTCTCTAGAATACTCACAGTGCCATCTCATCCTTCAAACTGCATCCGTGCAATTCTTCAACGGAGAAATACCTCAGCGAAAATACTGAGTTTTTAAAAGAAGATGCTTCACCTAATTATTACAAGCTTTTATTTAACTTCACTTTTTGTATGTATGTATGGGTGTATGTCGTGGAAGTTTGCAACGAATATTTAAGATACTTCCAGTTGAGCTAGGTACTTGAAACTTGGAACATAGTTCAGGGCCCGAAGACAATGCATTGTGAAATAAAAAAAATCCGACAGATGGCGCTGGTATCGAGATATTTGTAAAATTCGTATTTACCGACCGAATTTGTTCATATTCGGTATATATATTGCATATGAGAAAGTAAATACATCCGTGGAAAAAAATCGCCGCTAGGTGGCGCTGGTGTGAAGATATTTGTAAAATTCGTATTTACCGACCGAATTTGTTCATATTCGGTATATATATTGCCAATGAGAAAGTAAATATATCTGTGGAAAAAAATCGCCGCTAGGTGGCGCTGGTGTCAAGTTATTTGTAAAATTCGTATTTACCGACCGAATTTGTTCATATTTTACATATATTGCCTATGAAAAAGTAAATATATCCGTGGAAATAAATCGCCGCTAGGTGGCGCTAGTGTCAAGGTATTTAGAAAATTAGTATTTATGAACCAATTTTGTTCCTATTTTGAACACGTATTACCTACAAAAATAGAGAAAATCCGTAATAAAATTTTGCCGATAAATGACGCAGGTGTCGACATATTGATGCAAGTTTTATGAATAACGGAACAGTAGCAGAAAAAACTAAAACACGGAAAAATGACGACAATCTTGAAACATTGCGTTAGCAATAAACAAAGTTATAAGGCCGGTCTATTGATTAAGATTAACCTGCGAAAGTGAAAAAACTAACAAGAGAGATTCTGAAACACTGATACAACGCCAACATACATATGTAGGTAAGATTGGACGAAGTAATCTATTCACAAAAGAGTATAGTAAAACCACTTAAAAGACTCCACAGGAATTGGATAATAAAAAAACTGGCTGAGCAGAAACCATCAAAATGTTAAACATAGTGCACTTCATATTAAAAACTGTTGGACTTTATTGATAGTGGGAGTGTTGACAAATATTAGATGTAATATGCATTGTAAAACTAAAAAGGCAAAAATAAAACAAAGTAAAAAAAAAATTTTAAAAAGCTTTTATTTAATATTAATATAAAAATTTACTAAAAAGGAAAAAAATAAATTTCTAATATTTTTGAACAAGATTTATATTAGTCCTTAGTTCATTTGGATCTTAATTTCAATCTAAGCATACATTTAACGCATTTCTTTAAAGCATTTCTGTATATGTATCAACATAAATAAAAGCGCGGGTTCTCATTAGATATTCATGTTATAAAACAGTATTGGTGAAATGGAAGGAAGCGATAAAAACTTTAAATTCCAATTACGTAAGATATGCATTACGTAAAGAGCACCCACGCTTTTATTTATGTTGATACATATACAGAAATGCTTTAAAGAAATGCGTTAAATGTATGCTTAGATTGAAATTAAGATCCAAATGAACTAAGGACTAATATAAATCCTGTTCAAAAATATTAGAAATTTATTTTTTTCCTTTTTAGTAAATTTTTATATTAATATTAAATAAAAGCTTTTTAAAATTTTTTTTTTACTTTGTTTTATTTTCTGAATATTTTTAGAAGTGCATTTGATTGAAGGGGTTAAAAGTTTTATCTCACACAAGTGCACACCGCAGACGAGCTGGAAAAGGAAGCGAACTTGCAGGAAATCAAAGCTGCCGTTTGAGTGGGCATCTAGTTGAAATTATTTAAGTACTGCTTGAGATCGCACTTGATCATAACAGAGCCGTCTCTTAAGTAGCCCGTTAGTGGAATTTTTGCAAGACCACTGCCTCATAGGCATACACGGAATTTTTTTCTTAGTAGGAGGAAGCGCCGAAAGCGGAAGTGCGAGACTTCTATACGCTGAATCTAACCCCCTAAGCCATTACTACGGAACCAGATGACCAGGTATTACTTCGTAGAAAGTCGGCTAAGTAAGTTGCTCAGCACGCACGAAATTATTCCCCGTAACAATTATTCGCTCACCACTACAACGATTCGGCAGGCCTACGACGTCCGACCGGTACAACATCGCGATTTATGTCAACAAACTGCCTTTTTGTGTGCGCTTGAAAAAAAAACACTAACGGAACACCTTGTGCGCGCTTCTCCTGAAGGCAACGCTTTTGTGCTGACGTCCTCATGTGTATTTGGCATATATACATACATGAGACGCAAGAAGTACAGATATTTGCATTTTTTTGTGTAGTAAAAACTTTGGGTGCGCGATGAAAGCAAAGCGTTTTTTTTAATTACATATTTTCCTTTTTATTTGTTTATCTATCTTAGTACTTGCTCTTAAGGAAGGAGGATGCGCATGCGCATGTGATGAGTTATGTATTTTTGCCGGGCATGGGAATATTTATCATCAACAAGACGACGAAGACCACGAAGATGAGCACCACGAGGACGACAACGCGCACAAATTCAAATAAATATGAATAATTGCGGCAGAAAGTGAAGAAAAATGGGTGCAAAAAGGAAACGAAGTTCTTGTATTGCTTAAAAAAATATTTGCGAACATAAAAGCATATGTACATAGATACACTTTTCCATATATCAATGCATGTTGTTGACTAACATCCTGTAATGTTATGCACCCGCGCGCCACTCACACAACGCGCGCACTTTTAAGCGTCTTTTAATCTTCGTTTTGTTTGTTTTTACGTTTACTTGGCCGCTGCGCATGCGCCCTACTTCGTTGCGCTTGTACTCGTAGGTAATGTGTGCCTGCGCACAGGTTTCACTTTAAGTGCGCGCATGTCCGTCCGCCTGTCCGTTCGCTGCTGCCGCGCGCTCATCATTAGCATAAGTAAATCTTGTTGGCATCTTTGAAAATTTATTTGTCAACTCTTGACGATTTCATTGTGTGCGTAAGTAAAAGTGCATGTGTTGGTATCTGCGCCAGCGCATGCGCGCGTTTGCGTCTACAAATCATAAGCGGTGTCCCATTGATTGTTTGTTGTTTTTGTTTGTTTTTTTGTTGCTTTTTTCGTATAATCATTGCTGGCAGCGGCATGCTTTGTGTCAAACTCAAAGCCGATAACAACAGCCAACGAATTCTGTTTACATCATCATCATCTTCATCGGCTAAAATCAAAGGCAAAAGCAATACTCGTACATATTTGCTCTGACACTAAGCGCTAATGCAACCAAACGATGTATTTTGCTGTTGTTGTTATTGTTGTTGTTTCTTGTTGTAATATGGAATAAAAATTGCTTGGAAGTGTAAAAATCATAAATTCTCACATACTCGTACAATACTAAATCATTTGTGTGTTTTTACACGTAAGCATAGACTTTGAGGCTATCAAAGGTGCCGTGAGGATTTCATATTTTTTCAGATAATAATAACTGTTTTTTTTTGTAGGACTTTGAGTTTTCTTGAAGATTTTTCATATGAACAATTCATCAAGCATCACGCATAGTCTTGCATGAGTTTTTTTAAGGAAGTATTCGAAGCGTTTGGCCGCTGTGGTGCAGTGGGTAGAGTGCTCGCCTGCTATGCCAGAGGTCTCGGGTTCAAACCACGGTCCGAGCAAAACACCAAAAAATGTTTCTAATTAGTAGAAATCCAATTATTGGGTTTTTTAAGAGCAACGGTCACCTCTCGGCAGTGGACGGCATAACCTCCGAGTGTATTTCTGCCATGAAAAAGCTTCTCACAAAAAATGCATTCGCCGTTCGGAGCCGGCATAAAACTGTAGGTCCACCCAATTAGTAGGAAAAACAAAAAGGAGCACACCTCGAATTGGGAGAGAAGCTCGGCCATAAAATTCGTCAGAGTTATAATAGCGCCATTGTATTATATTATTATTATTATTCGAAGCGTTTTGATGTGAGTAAACAGACACAAATGTATATTATACATCATATTCAATGTATTTACTTCTATTTAGACAACAACAGTGCTGGAAAATCCAGATAACTCTAATACAAAATTAGCATTTTCCTAACTTCCTCTAAATAGTACTTTCGCTTTCATTGCATCCGATGAGCCCAATTTCATTCATTTCGTGCATTTAAAACCCCAATTCATCAACCACTTGAAAATTACCCTTAAATTCAAGGCGCTGCAAATTCTTCAACAAATATATTTTCGAACAATAAACAAAGTCAATTCAAATCAAATTCAGATCTTGGCTAATTGACACAAAGCGGCATTGCGAAATGCAAATAAACCTCAATTTGAAAGAAGTAAGAGCGCGGCTGCCTTCGGCTGTACCGAAGTTAACATACCTTTTATGAATGGAATTTTCACATAATCTGATAAAAAGGAGTTTCGTATCTTAGCGTTTTAACCGGAGAGGGTACACCACAAAACGGTTTTTTATAATTTCCCTTTTGTGATCTTTTGTAATACGCATTATTTTCAGGAAAAAATTATCAAAAATTCACTTATGAATGCTTAGAGCTTCTAACGCTATTAGTTCTGAAAATTTCCCTTTTTGTGATCTTTTGTAATACGCACTATTTTCATGTAATAAAGTCAAAAATCAAATATGGAATGGTTTAAGCTTTCAACGCTATTAGTTTAAAAAATTTCGCTTTGAAGGATAATTTGTAAAACGCACTATTTTCAAATAAGTGAAAGTAAACAATTATCTTTAAATCGGTAATAGCTTAAATTGTATTTAGTTTAAAAAATTTCCCTTTCTAGGTTTTTGCAATGTGCAATATTCTATAGTATAAAGGTGAGAAATCAAATTTAGAATTGCTATTCATTTAAAAAATTTCTCTTTTTGATATTTTTTATAATACACATTACTTTCAAAGAAAATTATCAAAAATCAACTAAAAAATACCTAACACTTCAATACTATCAATTTTAAAAATTTCCCTTCTAGGGACTTTTTATAAAACGTACAATTTTAAAATAGAAAGTCAGTAATCATTTTTAAATAGATGAAAGCTTCAATTTTATTTAGTTTTAAAAATTTCCCTTTTTGGGATTTTTTGTAATACACACTGTTCTCAAAAAAAGGTCAAAATTCAAATTTGTATAGTTAAAGCTTATATCACTATTAATTTTAAGAATTTCCCTTTTTGGGATTTTTTGTATTATGCAATATTTTAAAATAGAAATTCAAAAATCATCTTTAAATTGGTGATAGCTTCAATTTTATTTAATTAAAAAAATTTCCCTTAAGGGGATTTTTTCCGAAATTGTTGGTTATGCAGGAAATGTATCAGAAATGAGTTTTAAAAAATATTCGTTCTAAAACTATAGGAATTCTGATCATATAGGTTCATAGATTAATGCTTCTAACTCTTCTACTTTTGATACTTTCAAAAATCCTGTTTTGGCACAAAGTCATGTATAATACCATTTCATGTTCATGAAGGGCATAAAAAGCCACAAAAGCAATTTCACACAAAATGTTGAACAAATAAGCAAATCAAATACACACTTCGGCATCACCAACAACACCAGCAACACCACACAATAGACACTTTTGTATGTCAAATGCATTTTACGTTTAATCGCATATTGGTTCGAATACGAGTACTTTTACTTGTGAATAAGTACATAAGTATTTCAATATACATAAATAAGTATATAAGTATATATGTACATATGTCTGTATGTATGTTTGTGATAGATACATATGTATGCTTGCGAACACAATTGATGGCACTTAGAAAATGCTAAGTGTGTTGAAAGCATCAATTCACTCATTTCATTCGATTGGTGTCAACAGCAGTTGCTGCCCCAACAACAACAACAAACCACTCACCAAAAATGTCTATCTATAATGGAACAAATTTATCATTTAGTTATGTTAGTTTGTTTGGTGATGCGATTTTATTTGCTTTTGTTGTTGGTTTTTGTGAATTTATGTGCTTGCGCAAATATAGTCGTATATGTATGTATGTATGTTTGTGTCCATAACACATTTTGTTTTCTAATAAAATTAACGTAATTGTATTGTCTTAACACAAATTGTTTGAAACAAAACCGTAAGTAGACACAAAATGTTAAAAACAAATATTGCTAACTAGCCATTAGTTGAGAATTTGACTTAAACAAATTGTTGTTGGTTGGTTGGTTAGTTAGGTGGATATGTAAGAGTGCATTAGGGTGGTACGGGAGATAAAAAAAGATTGTGGAAATTTCCGCATAACATAGATTTCTTAGAATGGAAAGAGAAGAGCCATCCAAAGTAAAGACTTAGATACTAGGTTCTTCAGTCAGTTTATTCTATCTTTGCAAAGACAGCTAAATATCTTTGGAAAGGAAAAAAAACTTTTTCTTTGGAAAGACAGTTGCCAGAATAGCACAATAAATGCGAGAAATGGATTTTAATAAGACGAAATTTTCTATAAGGAATCTTAATCAACTTCTTGAAAACGAGGGTTTCTACCAAACTTTCAAGACATCAGCGCTTAACCCTAATCCTCTAAAGTGAGCCTCTCAGTCTCACTTTAAAGTTTAAAAGCGAATTATTCCTAAACCAAAAAAGCTTTTTATCTGAAATTTTGGGTATTCCTCCATTTGTGTTCATAAATTATGAAATAATTATGATCTTTGGGCTATTTATTTATTTTAACCATTTTTTTTGCAATCGTATAAAATTGTAACGAAAAACCGAAAGTGAGCCTTAAAGACTCACCTTAAGTATCTTTATCGTAATAAGCCTGCATTTCTAGAATTCAACTAAATTTTGAATCCGTTGTTTACAAGGTTTATCCAGTGAGGTTTTTACATCGTGAACTCACCATAGTTCCCCCGGATTTTGGTGATTTCGTCTTATTTCACCATAGATCTTTAGATAATAGGATGTCATAAAATTAAGGAGACCGGCAAAATCAACAATTTCAAAACAATTAACATTTTATAATTTTTCTGTTTACTGAGATTCTAAATTACGGAAAAGATGCGTTCAAATAGAGAAAGGAACTATGAACTGCTTTATGCGTAAGTAATTTCACCACGAACGTCGCGTTTTAAAGATTTGGAATTTGATTACGGAAAATATATATTAGGGGCGATCATATGAAAAATTTATTCATATTCATTTGATTCATAGTTTTTCTCTTTGTGTGCACAAAAAAAAATTTATAACAGATGTAATAAAACCATTTGTAATGAACATTCAACAACTTCAAAAATGTATGAAAATTGCAGTTCATTAATATCCGCTATTTTATGAAATTACTTTTTTTATCTTTATATACTAAAAAAAATGTCATAAACCGCTATAAGAATGTATAAAAATGCTTCTGAATTCATTACTGCATAAATAAGAGTAAAAAACAAATACCAAAATAATGTGTTTCAAAATTTCCCCATAGGTGAGCCTCACAGTCTCACTTTCGGTTTTACGTAACTTTTTAAAATTCGGCGATTAGGGTTAAAGTGGGGTGTATGTAGTAATTACATACATATATAAATATCGTTCCTTCTGAATTACATATGCCGGTCGAGATTACGATAATCTTATCACATTCTATTCACTCTCTTTGTTTGGTTTACGGTGTTTCTTTTCCTTTTACAACATTTTTTTCTAACTGATGTTTAGCAACAAAATATCTATGAATATTTTTTAACTAAAATAAATCACCATTTACTCATACTTAGTCCTACTATTTTGTCCTCATTAAAATTTTGTCAATATCACCGACAACTTTCATCCATGAAAAGCAAATTTTCTTTTTGCTTACCTTAATGTTGTTTTAGCCCAAGTTAACTCTGCATACCCAAGAATGGGGTGGCACTACGAGCATTGCCATTTGGAAAGTTCTTGCTTACATACATATGTATGTATGCATAAAGGTAACGGTTAACGCTATTACATTTAAGCGAAACATAATTGAAAGGCAATAAAAATCCATTTACTAAACGGAAATTTCAAGTTGAATGCTAAATGTAATGGTCAATTACATGATTGGCGTTGTCTCAGCTGTTCCATAACGAAAATAAAGAGTTCCAAAAGATGGAGAGTACTTAGCCTAAATTCAGTGAAGCTGTCAATTAGCTGAAGTAAGACAAAGAAATATCTGGGTTTCAGATCTACTTCAGAGACATGCTAAAGACGTAGTACAATGATAGTTCGTATGAAAGATAAAGCTTTAAAAGCTAAAACAAAGTTAAGTCATCTAAGTAAGAAACGAAAAATGTAGGGCTTTGGTTCAACTTGTATTGGCTTGTAATGAAAAACAGCTTAGATAGATGGGTGGAGAACATTGCTAAACCCTAGGCCGTTTCTCCGACGAAATATGGTAATCGAAGCGACTCCGGCCATTTCATATTTTGACTTTGTTATATCCTATGAAAGCTGTGAAGGCTGGTTAGAATAAAGCAAGTATAGCGGACGTGACAGATGAAATACATGTGGGATTTTACTCAACCCAGATAAAAATATCTCGATGAAAGGAAGGTATAAAGCGTCCTTTTCAAGTAATCATGGTATGAGCTATAGGGCAGCTTTGAGCACCTGTCTTGTTGGGAACAAAGTGGGTTAATTTCCTTACAAATAGTTACGAGTGAGCTCTTAATGTTTTTGTTTTTGTTTCATCTGGATCATTTAGAAAGGTCTCTGATTCGGTTTTTTAAACTATGTACATAGCACTCGCTTCCTAGAACAAGCAATGTTAAAGGGAGCATGTTTTGTTCCACGTTTTTGGGAGTCCAGGAGCGCTCCATGATCGCTCATAATATGATATGCTTTCCTAGTGACAAATTGCTATTAAAAGGGGGAAATACACATAATCATATATGTATGTACATACATACATATGTACATAAATAGCCTTTAAATACACTTTTCTTATGTTAAAACAAATTTCTTGTATATTTTGGTATCGCAAAAGCAACGTGGACAAATTGCATAAAAATGCTTAACTAAAACTAACTGTGAACTTAGTATGCCAACAAAAAAAAAAATTCTTCTACAAGTATGCGGGTGTTCATATTTAAGTGCATATGCAAGTGCGTACTTAAATATGTGAATATGTATGTATTTAATATTTGCATGTGCGACAATCATGAAACAACATACAAGCATATCTGGCACCACCAGCATGCATTAACATATGCAAACACTTAAATACATATTTACATACATAACTGCAAACTCATTTGATTTATAGCTAAAACTATTTATAGCGTGTGCCGTGCTGCTGTCGTCGACTGCTAAAAGGCAGCAACAACAAAAACAACAGCAACTACAGACTTCGGTTAAACTCTTGCTGTTGCTGCTGCTGATGATGATGTTGCACATGCGACACGCGTTGCAACGCCACTTCGCAGGCAATATTGAATTGTTGCATAAACCGTTAGATTGCAGAAGAGGTATGTAAGTACACAATATTCCAACGGCTATAGACAACAACAACTTGTATATCTGTACATACATATGATATGCAATAAAAATTATGCAGTACAACGCACTCTCTACACAAGAAAACGTTGGCTGGAATAAGATGACGTCGCCGCCGCCGCCACTTGGCGGAAATTACATGAAATGCATATCAGCTAAAGAGCAAGTAAAAGTTATAAACATGGTTTGTAAATAAATATTGTTTATGCATGTGTATACCTATGTAAATAAATAAATAAATTAGTTGCCAATATTTTTAGTATGTACAATTTGTTGAAAGTTTATGAGCACGCTGTACTCAAACACCGGTGGAGCTTTCAAGAGTGTCGCTATGCGTTCATGCAAAATTTTATGGAATCAGTTGGTTTGATGACTTACAACCTAAAGTCAAAACATAGCGAGGACAACCAATCTTGCGAATTTACTCATACAAGCAATATGATTACCCAATATTTCATTGTCGGATTGGTCATATGATTTCATCACATGACTTGATCAAGCGATCTGTCAATTGATTCTATCATATGATGTGACTTAACCAAAAACATTTAAAAGTACTCTACACTCAGGGATAAAAAATTATAAAAACATATGAAAACGTGCCTAAAAATGGGCAAAAACGTATTTAAAAGTGATGTAAATACTAAAATTTTTATTTTAAAAATGTTCATTGTAAAATTTTTAAATCAAGAAAAAACATTTTAAGTTTAAAAATGTTTATTTTTATTTTAAGCACTATGAGAAAAAAAACGCTGCAGTGTTCCCTATATCATTTTCTCTTCCGGATTCGAAATTGTATCCAACGGCATTCTCTTCATCTTCTCTCAATCCGAGTCCCAACTACAAAAATATAGCCTCCGCTTGTTCTCCTCTTCTTTTCTACTTCGCCTTAACTGTTTGCTATCTTTATTTCTTATTCTGCTTATTCTGCTTATTCTGCTTATTCTGCTTATTCTCATTTTTCTTCTTTATTTTATATTCTCCTCCGGATTCGAACCATGACATCAACCTGCAATTCAATCCAACGGCATCACATAGTGGAATTGTAGTAACCTATTTATGCTTCCCTTTTCCTAAAAAGAATCCATGAATTATATGAATCATTGTAAAAACAAAATTAAAAAAATCGATTCTCATTATTGTTTTTGTTGGATTTCTCACAAAAAAATATTTTCTCACAAAAAAATTTTGAACAAAGAGCGAGTTTTTGGACAACATTCATTTTCACTTTTAATTTAAAAATTTTCATTGTTATATAAAAATGGTTTGGTTTAAAATGAGCATTATGGAAACAAAAATTTTATTTTTGATTTTAAAATGCTGTCTTTCCCTGACTGTATGAGAAGTGATTTAGCTCATGCTGTCATTATATAAATATTTGATATGATTATCTTAACATGTGATAATTCGATCAAACGATCTTCAGATATTTTATCATATGATGTGACTAAACCAAAAAAGATTAGAACTAATGTACAAAGAGTCATTTAGCTCATGCGTGCTTGTTGTACACTATTCATAGCAAATATATGATGTGATGATTTTAACATGTGATAATTTGATCACGCGATGTTAACACACCCACTCCATACGGTATCACTTATGTATATGAGTTAGATTGAATGCGTATGCTCTATAGATGTTATATGATGTGATATTTTGATATCATTTCATAATTCTGCCGCATAAAATGATCGCCTTGCTAAATGAACACAATTTTCACATCGCATCATATATGCATTACATACATGTGATCATACGAGCTTGTGATAAATTACATGAAGATATCATATGATGTCGTTTTATGTTTTATGTGGAAAGTGCATACACACGGTGAGCTTAACCCTAGAACCATAACGATATTTCATACTACGTTATTACTAATGTACGTAAATTTTACGTAGTGATTATAATCCGCCTGATACAACTCTCATTGTTCTCCATTTTGCAGCCGAAGTTGATTACACTGCTTTAAAAATAATTAGTTTGAATAAAATACCAAGAAATTCCTGATCTCAAAACTTGTTTTTTAATTTTTTATGGTTATACCTATGATGATGCATAAGTTTGTGTTTTTCTGGGTATCACTTCATTCAAAAGAATTTTTCTCTAAAATTACAAAAGCGATAACCACAAGCAGTACCTCGTTCGAAAGGAAATTAAAATACGCTTCCAATGACATACAACTTGTAGCGTTTGAGCAAAACCTCACTGAGCGATAGCTGGTCAAAAATTTTTTAATTTCTTGCGATTTTTTTTTTTTATTGTTTTACTAATTTTTGTTCCGGGTTCCGAGATATAGGTCAAAACGTGGACCCGGATGACTCCGGAATTTTTTTGAGCAATATTGATATAAAAAGAAAGGCTTTGAGCAGGGCTTTTACATAGAGCTGTACTCATTATGATTCCTAGGTCGGGTCCCCAGATATGGGTCAAAATGTGGACCCGGATGACCCCGGAACGTTTCTGAGCAATAATAATATAATATACTGTCGCGTTATACAAAAATACATGAGAATATTACACTTTTATATTAAATACCATATCCTATTTTTTCTCTTATTACTAACTATACGTAAATTTTACGTATAGTGATTTGCGCCAATCGCTCTCACACCTTCAAAATACAACATTTGTTGTACTTTTATATTCATGTATACGTAAAAGTACATGCTGCAAGCACTGCTGGAGTTAGGTACCGCTACAGCATGTTATACTTGTGCAATCACAATTTGAAAATTCTATATACGTAAAATTTACATACATTATGGTTCTAGGGTTAAACAACTTATTATGAAAAGTCAAAGTAACCAAGAATTATTTCATGGTTGTATTCTTGGACATATTAGAAGATGTTCTGAGCCAAAATTGAAATCATTCATCGGACACATTTTGAGAAATTCCATGTTTTTTTTTTAAATGGTAAATTTTTTCTTTTCATGGGTGCCCCTGTTTTTTTTATGGCACCCCCGGTAAAATGACTGTTCTGTTCTTCTAGTATATAAGTGTATAGTAAAATTCATTACAGTAAAAATACATTTTAAGACGTTTATTATTTATTATTTATCATATTTTAATATAAACATAAAAAGGTTTACAGTTTTTTTTTAAATATGAAGAATATTATATTCACATACAGTTTTCTTCAAATTCTCCATATAATTTGGGTTATTTGGTTTAGTTCGATACTTATAATCCCATGTTTTTTTGAAATCATAATGCACAGCCTCCATGGCTTGCTCTGAATAATACCCTAATCCTATTCCCTGCCTTGAACAAAAATCTTCTATACGAAAAAAAAGCTGTATGCACTTTTGGGGTTATGGGTATAGAAAGATCGTTGTAACTCTTTCGGAAATTGGAAATACAGTTAATATAATTACTTTTCAAATCAATAGTGAAGCAAGATTCGACCACTGAATGAAAATCTTTAAAAGCTTTTACGTATTTTAGGCGCTCTAAAGGACATAGACTTCTTAATACATCGGTGTTTTCCAATAATTTCTTACAACTATTCCCATCAAAACCTGAGCAACCACGAAAAATCCTATTTTGGACATAGAACTTCTCAGCCCACATTAACGCATTTTTTTTTTCATAAGCGTAAATTGAAAGAGAACACTTACGCACACTTGCGCACCTCACATACAAACGTTTGCATTTTCAATATAATCAAAATAAGTAAGATAATTTTAAAACAGCTTCAAAAGTTGTGCCAAAAGGAGGGTTGAATGCGTAAAATTAAGCTTTCACACCAAGTGAAAAACTTTCACAAATTGCTTTTGTGCGCAAGGCGATGCTGTCAGTTGCAGTAAAAAACACTTCTTGCTAATCCAATTAGTGTTCATCATATAAGGAGTTTGTTTAACGGCAACTTATGTATGTACGTACGTACGTATACATACTTTATATTTTCTTGTGAATTTTAAAATTAAATACAGCAATTGTCAGCGCATACACAATTAAATACACATATTTTAAAGTTTTTATTATGTTCATTGCAAACGTTTATGTGACATGGCGCATGTTTGAGAAAAATAATTGCACTTCTATTTTATTTTACTGCTACAAAGAGTTCTTATGCTGTCGCGGTTACTAATAATCACGCCGCCGTCGCTCAGAGCCCATTTTTCTTTGGTTTTTTTTTTTTTTATTTTTTTTATTTTTCGCCATTTTTATTTTTTGAATTTTACTACAATTTAGATGCACTTGATTTTCGCGCACCAACAGCCATAAACTATATTTTTCTGTTGTACGCGTATGTTTGCATTAACCCTTAGCTGGCGCACATATAAATAATATGAATGAAAACAAAAATTGGCAGGCCACAATTATTGTGTGAATTAAATTGTAATAAAATTTTATATTTTATCACTTACCGCAGACGTTTTGGCATCATCAAGAAGCGAGAGCAGCAGCAGCAGCAGCAGCATAATCGTGTGGCCTGACGATGGCATGTTTGCTGCTGCTAAGTTATGAATTTGTTGTTTGTATGTATGTAAGTCGTTTGTTCAATGCACGAATTCTTGCGACTGTGGCTGCCACAGCAATTGTAATTGCTGCCAGCTTTAACGGAGCATCATCATCATCAGCATTTTGTATTTGTTGTTGTTGTTTTCTGCTCTTATAGTTTGCACTTGTTAGTGGTATTTTTGTTGTTGCTGTAACAGATGAAGTTCGCCAATTGCAACGATATAATCGGCACGCACGCCACAAATAGCCAGCAAGCCACTAGACTGCAGCGCAGCGTTGCCGTTTTGTGGGTAATTCCCCAAATTTGGGGAATTTTTTAATATTTGGGTAATTTTTGGGGAGAGCTATGATTTGGGGAATTTTGGGGAATTCGCCTTTTAATAGTTTTATATGAATAATAATACCTATAAAATAATTAATTATTTTCATGAGTTTCTATTACATTCGCATTGTGTGAAAGTGTGCATGTGTTTTTGCAGCATTTATTTAATCTTGAATTACCGGCTGGTCGAAGATGCACAAGCAAATTTCATAAGCCCATTAAAGTAAGAAGTTAGCTAGGAAAAAAATAAGCAATTGTATACCTTTCATGAATATGAAATGGTATTATAACATTGAGCCAAAACAGGTTTTTCGAAAGTTCCAGAAGGAGAAAAATTAAACCCACCAAAAAATATACCGATATTATCATAATCATGAGCTAGTTCCTCAGTTGTTAAGATACGCTGATCATTTGTCGGAATCGGCAAAATTGGACCATTATAAATATAGCTCCCCTACAACCAACCATACATTTTGGGGCAAAACTTCTCCACTTAAATTGCTAAGATCATTACAATATTTTTTTATAAATATTTGCATAAACAACCCACAGAATTTGAGGCACCTATAAATTAAAGAAAATCGCATTATTTAATGTTTCATTTCTCTCTTACTTGTTTTATGTTTCTTTATAACTTTTTTTAACCACACAAATATGCACATGAATTTAAAAATACAAACCGTTATAAAGTAAAATAAATTTGAAAATACTTGTTTATTGGAAATCTCTTGATAACACTACCCGACAAAAAAACATCCTCGACATTTGATTCCTATGAATTCCTGCTGATTCCAAATATGTAATCAAATGGTTCAAAAGTAGAACAGTTTTCGAGATATTTTGAAATTCAGTTTTCGCGCTAAGAAGAAAAGGAGGATTACTAATCTGTCAATATGTCCGCCATTACCGTCTTGAGTTTTACTCGTATGTTATTTCATTTCATTTCATTTCATTTCATTTTGAGAGGATGAAATACCCTTTCCAATTCCACATAAAATCGACGTTAAAGTGACGGAATTATGGCGGACAAAAGATTTGTTTTTATGCAAAAAATAAGTTAAATACAAGATGTGTAAAATGTCGAGGATATCAAAATTTTTAAAATTTTGTCGGGTAGTGTAATTTGAAAATTTGTATGGGGAATTTTGGGCAATTATGGGTAATTCGAATATTTATTTGGGTAATATCAAGAATTTAAAACGGCAACGCTGCTGCAGCGGCATGCAACATTGCTATACGCATATACATGCATACATACACACATAAATACATGCATACATACATTGAGTACATATTTTTCGTATTGGCTGCTGCACAACTTCACCAGCAGCAACTCCTCCTCAACTTAACTGATCGCCTCTGCTCTGGTGCTCCGCTTTGGTATTGGTGTCGATTTATTGATTTTAATTGTAACGTGAGACGTTTTATAGACGAAATCCGGCCAACCAAAATAAAAAAAAACTTATATATTTTTTTCGACTGCCTGGAATGACTAGTCGACTAGGTAGCTCGCCATTTCGCTGCCTCGACTGCATTGCAACAAAACAGTGCCGTTGGCTTATTTGTTTTGATTTGGCAGGCACAAGTGCCACACAGCTCATTTAGTTTGGCATCCGACGACTGGAACGTTTGCCTATTTCATTGAACTTCACTTTAGTTGGCATTGAATAAGTTCGGCGCTGGTTGCTGGCGCTTATGTACATACAAGGTGCCGCAGAAAAGTTCGCAAGTTTTGTGGAGACGAAAATCAACTGAGTAATTGGTCATTAGAGTAGTCCATGGCGTAGTTATTGGAGTAGTCCATGCATAGTTAATGGAGTAGTCCATGCATAGTTAATGGAGTAGTCAATGGTGTAGGCAATGGAGCAGGCAATAGAGTACTCAGTAGAGTAGTCAATGGAGTACTCAATTGAGTAGTCAATGATGTAGTCAATAGAGTAGTCAATGGAGCAGTCAAGAATGATTTGTAGTTAAAGGAAATGCTCACAGGTATAATACGTCTCCAAGTAGCAACGGAATATTTGTGAATTTGACTGAAGACGTTGTAAAGTAAGTGAGACTATCTCTGAAATGCCCTGGTTTCCGAATGGATATTCTCCTTAGTACCGAGCCGTGGTATCAAAATGGCATTTCGGTGCTGATTGGAGTCTGGGGGTCTCGTCACTCAAACCAACAAACCAACCATCTCTGAAAGCGTGTTTTTTGGAAGGGAATCAATTATATTGAGGCTCTTACTGTGTCTATTGTGAATGACATAAAGAAAAAAGCTATCGATACTCTAAGGAATATCCTGCATCCCTATTTACCTCGAAGGGCGGACGTGTTGGCACCCACTAGGTACCACAAATGATGATATAAAATACTAACGAGGTTGGCTAAAAGGACTTTCTTTCAAAAAGTACAAACGAATGTTTACGCATGAGCCATATTGTAGTGGAATATCGCTTTTTTCTAGGCTTCATAGAAATCTTTTAGGGTATACGGACACGAGCGACCATGGAAGACCAAACACCGGTACCGATAACTGGCCACCGATGACTACCGCCATAACTACCAGCAAGAAGAGTCCCGAAAGGTTTTTGGGGGATCCACGAAACCAGGATTTGGAATATTCGAGAGAAAATTTCTTCGGAAGATACGCGTTAGCGAGGGCGAGTATCGACGGAGATTTAACGATGAGCTGTACGAGCTTACGCAGACATAGACATTGTTCAGTGAATAAAGATCCAGCGGCTGCGTTGGACAGGTCAAAATGGATGAAGGTGCTCCCACCCAGAGAGTATTTCTATCGAAACCCACTAAAGGCAGAAGAAAGGGGAGACCTTCACTGCGTTGGGAAGATTAGGTGAGTAGTGACTCGTCCTCCCTTGGTGTTTCCAACTGACGCCACGCAGCACGAAATAGAAAGGACTGGCGTGCTTTATTTAACTTGTCAAAATGAATTTGCCAATTAAGAAGAAGAAGAGGAAATCAGGGTTCCCATGTTCTATCACAATGGGCCAATTCGGCCTAAGTATGCCCTCGCCATTTTGAATTGCGGTGGCAGCCTAACCTCAACCTGATCTAGATTAAACCCATGAGGGAATATTGTGGGCGATCTTCGGTAGGTAGACAGTTCACTTCGATTTTAATCTGTATATGTTTTCTCTCGAAAATATTTACTAGCGTTGCTCTGAAGAACGATCTACGCGGGTATCTAGGTACCTACCTTTAAGGACAGACATCGTTTCACCCAGTTACCACAAAAATTTATGTTTTCAAGAGCTCATGATGGACTGGTAGGGACTGTCCTACAAGAAATTGAGACGAGTGTCCGCTTATGCGTCACCTTGTAGTGGATTAACTATTTTTTTTTTTTATTCGTGCTTCATAAGAACTTTTTACGATGTATGGACAACACCGATCACCGCCGATTGCCACCATCCCAAGCGACCACCACCAGTAAGTATTACGTGGAATGTTATTTAGTTACACCCATGGGGGCATATCATGACATTTTATTATGATGTCAGTTTGAGAGGTGCTTATTACGCATGTGCAACAGCCATCAGTACCGGCACCAGCGCCACCGACATGTCGGCTGTGTCGAAATTGCGCTGAGCCTGCGAACTCTAGGTACTCATAGGCAACTAAACACGAATATATTTATGTACATAAGTATGTTGGAGGTTAGCTAGTGGCGACGGTGATCGCGGAAGATGCCAATTGGTGCAGATCAGCGATCGGCGATCGACAGTGTTCAGTCGCGGCGGCGGTGGTGGTCATTACATTTTTCGTTTTGGCAGCTACTGTTGAGTTGGATTGCAGCATTATTATTATTGTTGTTGGCAGCGTTGTTTTTATTATTGTTGCATTAATAGCTACACTGTTTTGATTGCTGTCCTAACAACGATTAGCACTTTTGTTTTTATTGCAATTTATTGCTGCGTCTATGTGTGCTGCTGTTGCTGCTACTGCAACTATTGTTGTTGCTGCTGTTTTTTCCTGCCTTTTTTTTATTCAGCTTTTATTACATTATTTAAGGTTTGTTTTACAAATGAATATTATTTATTTTATGTGGCATTCGCGTTTGTTTAGCTAATTGTTGCATGTGTGGCTGCCACATTTTAAAAAAAATTAAAGCGTGAATAACGGGTATTCATGAATACTGATGTGTAAACTGTTTCGAAATCGGATATTTATTCCCTTTTCCTTATTCCTTTTTTCCTGGTTTTCTATGGATTAAAAGGCGACTATCGTTTTTGTAATTTTTTGTTGTCATTGTGACTGCTACTATTTTGTTGTTTTTGTTTGTTTTGGTTTTTGGTTTTTGACTTTTGATTTTTTATGTTGTTTTGTTTTGTATTGCTCAGAAACATGCAAGATCATCCGAGTCCACGTTTGACCCATATCTGGAGACCCGGCCTAGGAGTCACAATGAAAAGAGCTTCATATCGAAGTCCTGCTCAAAACCTTTCATTTGATACCAATATTGCATAGAAAATTAGATAGGTAGATGTAGGTGTGCATATCCATACATTTGCATACATGTTCAAACAGGTTGGTCCTTTTTATTTTGCCTGTTTGTCGCATTGTTGCAGAAAACAACAACAACAGCAACGAAGCGAAGTGAATATTTGCATTTGCACGGCTATGCATGCAAGCATTTGTAAGTACATGTCTATCTACATACCTACCACTGACAGTGCCAAGCGATTCACACGGACGCAGCAGTGCACTAACACAAAGGTCATTTACGTTTACGCGTAAACTTTACCTGTTTTTCGAAATCACTCGTAGCTACAGCAAAGATGTTTACACATCAAAAGCTGCAGAAGTGGCGCTCTCGTGCTACGCACAAACTTTACATATATATATTTATTGCTAAGCCCCACCATCAAATATACTAATTTATTCGTTTACATGTTAGTGCATATAAATTTTCATTGGCATTATTTTGACAGTTGGCATTTTTATGCCCCTCCCTCAAGCGTCCCGGGTCGTATTTTTGCGCCATTTAATTTGTATTTACTTACATTGAATATTTAACCGGAGGAGGCGGTAATAATCGAAGGAAAAATGAAGGAAGCTCCAGTTTTTGCGCTGTGTGTGTGTTTTATGAATTTACTAAAATGTCAGAAAATATGGTAGAAGTTTTGTGAACTGCGGTTTTGAGCTGGTCCCCCTCGAAAGAAATCTGTAATATCAGCGGGAGCAGACCCCCGTGCATCTACAATGTGGTTTCCCTCAGGACTCAGCCGTCCTTTTCTGTGCTGAATATACCATTCGTGTCGTTAGATAGCATTCCCACCACAGTCGGTTCTAAGTACTAGGGAGGTTCGTGGTTACCTCGACCAAGGACTGTCATTGTAGTCAACCCCTTATTAGTTCGACGTATCACGTAACAAGGAAAAAACCCCAGGAACTTCTTTAGAAGGCACAACCATAGCTAGATCAAGGTGTTCAAGATACTGGTATTCATTGCAGTTTTGGAGCGTAGAAATAATCATAGTGCCTTTCCACAAGATAAGTGGAAATAGTGGAGTGACGGCAGCTGTCATTTTTAATGCCTTACTGTAGAATCTCGAAATGTCTCGAGCTTGTAAAGAAGATGGATTGTATCAGACGCCGGTCGAGGCAGTTACTAATGCCGTTTTAGTTTCTAAAAAAAATTACCAAGACCTCTTCTGTGAGCTGGGCTAAATAACCCGTCTCCACATGGTTTATCGTTATTCAGTTTACCATTTCTCTTTCTTGTTCTTCTTAAATGTTTGTATGTTTGCTTTTTTTGCGTTTTTGTTTTAGTCTGTGTGAGATTTCGATAGATTTTCGATACAAAATTAGAGAAGGCATCGATATCATCGCGTTTGGCAAGAGGATTGAGAGCGAAACAAGTGTTTCAATCTTCACTCGCTCTCAGAAATTTGTATGGAAATTAACGAGTTTCTGCACTCGTTTCGAGGTCGAAACAAGATTGAGAGAGCGAGTGCAGAAAACAAGAGCGAAACACGTTATGTGGAGACATGTTATACGCAAAGGTACCTACACACTCTGGCCGGAACTAACTGTGACTAGCTGACACATAATTCTATCGCTTATATCAAGGCTTCAGAGACTTTCCATCCTAGATTTTTACAATCATCGATTAAAGAACGATTTTTGGCTCATCTTGAGCATTATCTCTGCTACACGTATTCTTGTTGAATAAGAACTCAATAATAGGTATACGTATGCAGGGCCGTAGCCAGGAATTTTTTTCGTGGGGGGTTTTATATTTTTTTTTTTTTTGTTAAGAAAATTATATAACGAATTTCGTGCACTAAATAAAAATAATAAAAAAAATCCTGGTTTCTAAAGTGATATTTAGGGCCGATTTCATAATCAAATTAAAAGTTCCTTTAAATTCTAAAGGAGCCTTTAATTTGCTGATCGATTTCATAAAGTATTTTTGAAGATAAAAGTTCCTTTAAAGTTAAATACCCAAAAACGGGCATTTAAGTTATTTAAAGGTTCCTTTTGCCAGAAAAAATTTTATTTCTGCAGTCTGTCAAAATCAAATATCAAAAATTTATTAAAATTTTTGAACCGATTTTGTTTGTTGTTTTGTTTGTTGGGTCCTATAATGCAATATTCCTCTCTTCCTCTTTTGTGAGGTTGGATGACCGCTTCCTATTTTTTCTGCACTGGGTTTCCAAATTATGCTTCTTTGTTCTTTTCATATTTTCAAAAAAATAAAATAAAGCCACAATCAAAAAATTTATTTACATATTTTCAGAAAAAAACCAAATGTCAAATTTCAATATTTCTAAATTTATGAAAATCATTTGACGTTAAAGGAGCCTTTTAATTATATATGATAATGAAATCACTCCCACTTTAAAGATCATTTAAATGGCTCTTTAACTAAAAGGCTCCTTTAACAAAAGGAGCTTTAAGAATTTCATTATGAAATCGGCCCTTAGAAGAATTTTTTTTACAAAACTTTGATTTTCAAATTAGGATTTTTATAAAAAGTTTTCAAAATCAGGAAACTTTTATTCATTTAAAAATTAGGCTGTTCTATTGGAAACACGATGAATATTTTATTTTTGGTGATTTTATCCAAGTGAAAAAAAAAATAATTTGTGGACGAAAAACTCGGTTAGATTACCCAGCTGTTTTCAGCTGTAAAAGTCCGCCCCAAGATTTTTAGCTTATGTTGAGACTCTAACTTGTTTTTTTTGCAACTTTATTATTTGACATCCGATTTTTAAAATTGATAGATATGCCATTATTTGAGCAGGGTTTGAAATTATTTTCAACTTTTTTTTTTTCATTTCCATTGAATTTCACTTTCATTTGAAAATTAAAAAATAAACAGCGCAGCAGAATTATAAAAAATAAAAAGTTCTACTGTACTGCAACTGCGCAGCCTTAAGTTTCAAAAAATTACAGTCGACTGTTGATGTATTGTGGAAATTTGTACAGCACAGCAAAGGGCAAACATAATTTCGAGTTTTTACAGCACTGTTGTTATTGTTTTTTTTTTTAATTTATGGGAACACAATCGAAATTGTAATGTATGTACAAAAAAAAAACAGTTTTAAAAAGCCGCATTGAAAACTAAAATTCTGCTTATAATTATCTGTGCTTTGCTGTCGACTGATCTGTTTGAAATTACACAGTAAAGCAACAGCACAAAAAACAAACAAATATATTCCACTGTTCTGTGCTTCGACTTAAGATATTTTCAAAGGAAATCGAAATTCAAAAGTTCTCAAAAAATTATGATAACTTTCGCAGAACAGCAACAGCTTATTTTTTGAGACTGTTGGTGTTATGCTGGCAAACAGGGCTTGGGAAGTTTTATATTTCCCTCTAATGTCCTTTAATCTGTGAAGTCGTTTTCATATAGTTGGGTCACCTAACCGAATTTTTCGACCATAAAACATCCTTTTTGTTACACTTGAAAAAAATCGAAAAAAAATAAAGTATTCATCGAATCTTTTTAATATTACGCTTAAAATGTTTGCAATAAAACAGAATAATTTTAAAAAGAATAAAACTTTCCTAATTTTTACAACTTATAAAAACTCCAATAAAAACCAAATTTTTTCAATAATCGCAAAAAATCAATAAAATATTGACTTTGAAAAGTTAGTATTGAAAATAGGTGAAATCGGACTATAACAACGCACACATCCCATATATGGGATCTTTCGAAAAACACACAAAATGTTATAATTCAGATAATAATATAATCCGAGTAATGAATTTTCAGCCATGCATTGACTTTATGCAGTTATAAGGAAATATGCTAAAATTTTAGAAAATGTATGTAACATAATTTAATTTAGAAGCGTACTTTAATTATCCTTCTAACAGAGTAGATACGGTTTGCGGGTATTTGTAACTTCAGCAAAAAGAATTTTTGTTTGAAGTTGTAACCAAAAAAAAACCCTAAATTACGTTATCTCAAAACCCTAACCATAAAAAACTGGTTTTGACCTCAGCAGGTTCATGCCAGCCCTCCCCTATACCTGAAATTCTTGGTATTTTCTTAAATTAATTATTGGTAAACTAGTGTTTTCAGCATATAGCTTTGAATACAATAGAAGTAAAATTTATCTACCAGAATTTCGTGGGGGGTTCAAACACCCAAACCCCCCCCCCCCATTAAATACGGCCTTGTACGTATGTATGCCTCTGAGTGATAATAAATCGGCCTGGATTTCTTTTAGTCGCCTATAGGCCTTGTGACCCATGAAACAATTTCAAGCCAAAAGTCTTGTCAGCACAAAATTGTTCACATATTAAGTATTTGCACAGCCCTCTTACAGCACTACTTAAAATACATGTTCAATAAGCATTACGTGAATTGTATTGCAAAGTGATTCGATTCAACCAAGCGCCTATAAGAATAGTCTTTAATATCTCATACAATAAAAAAGGGCGTCATCTTCATTTAGGTACTGCTGCCGACGACTACAATGAGTTAAAGCGATTAATATGAAGACAATAGTTTTAGTTAAGTTCAAAGGTTCCCATGGCACTCACCTCTTTTGAAATTAAGTACTTAACATTCATACCTAAAAAATAGTTAGCCAACCGTGTTGGACACGCCCCTTTAATTTGCACGCCGTCCGTGTGACTAAAATACTGCCCAACTTGCCACGGCAATAAGTACAAAGGCGTTGGGTCTGAAAAATTTAAAAAATATTAAATAATTGTTATTTTGACAAATGACATAAGTCGTTTTTGAAAATTTTTAACACTGCAGCGCTTTTTGTAAACCTGGTGAGAATCGCAAGCAACTATGTTTAAATAAAACAAGTAAAAGAGCGGCTGTCTTCGGCCGTACCGAAGACTTCATACCTTTCATGAGTGGGGAAATGAAAAGTTACCTATGTATGTACATAGCCGGATTAAGTTTAATTTATAATTTTAATTCTGTGGGTTCATTTATGGAAAGATTTATTAGAAAAAATGGTGTCTTGGCTATTTAAATGGAGGAGTTATACACCAAAATGTCCATATCTGAACAATCGGTTGTAGGGGAGCTATATGTTATAGTGGTCCGATCTTAACAATTTTCGGTAATCCCGTTTGGGCCCATATGTGTACAAATACTTCAAAATTTCACACCGTTAGCTGTTAAAATGGAGGAGTTATACACCAAAATGTGCATATCTGAACAATCGGTTGTATGGGAGCTATATGTTATAGTGGTCCGATCTTGACAATTTTCGGTAATCCCGTTTGGGCCCATATGGGTACAAATACTTCAAAATTTCACGCCGTTAGCTGTTAAAGTGGAGGAGTTATACACCAAAATGTGTATATCTGTACAATCGGTTGTAGGGGAGCTATAGGTTATAGTGGTCCGATCTTAACAATTTTCTGCAATCTCGTTTGGGTCCACATGGGTACAAATACTTCAAAATTTCAGGCCGTTAGCTGTTAAAATGGAGGAGTTATACACCAAAATGTGTATATCTGAATAATCGGATGTTGTGGAACTATATGTTATAGTGGTCCGATCTTGACAATTTTCGGTAACCTTGTTTGGGCCAAAATGGGCACGTCTACTTCAAAGTTTCATGTCCTTAGCTGTTTAAATGGGGAAGTTATGCACAAATTACATCCAAAAATTTCATGTATATCTGAATAATCGGTTGTTTTCTATATGTTATAGTGGTCCGATTCGGCCGGTTCCGACAAATGATCAGCTGCATATAACAACATACCTGTATTCCGAATTTCATTCAGATATCTCAAAAACTGAGGGACTAGTTTGCGTTCACACAGACGGACGGACAGACGGACAGACGGACATGGCTTAATCGACTCAGCTCGTGATTCTGACCATATCGGTATATATTTTGGTGGGTCCCCCACGCTTCCTTCTGGTACTTTCGACAAAAATTTTTTGGCACTAAGTTATAATACCATTTCATTCTCATGAAAGGTATAATGAAAGAAAACTAAAATTAAATTGACTGTTAGAGACTGTTGTAGGCTCTAGTCAGCGTCTAACAATTTTCAAGTGATGTATGAGCAGCAAAATTTGAATACTGAAAACTGCACTTGTTCCCTTGTTATAGATCAACACAAATATTTTTAAATGTACCTATATAAAATATCTACATAATGTGTGTAGTTATACATACTAAAAAGAAAAGTCAATTTAGTTTGCAAATAATCACATTAGTCACTGGATTTGTGTCTACTCTGCAAGAGCTCGGTTGGATCTTAGCCATGCGACGCCATTTGACAAATCATTACCAAATGACTTGACAAAATTGGAGGGCAGCGATTTGGAAGTCACATACACAATTCTATGCTACCAGCATGAAATGGGCGTATCGCGCAACACCATAGTTATAACAAAAGCAACAACAACAACAACAAAAATTAAAATGATGAGAATAACAAATTGGCGAGTCATCGGAGGGAGGATCATAAGTAGATATGTATTCATTTTTAGTTGTACCTACCTAGTCGTAAGGGACTGAAGGGTACACTAGTTGCTGTTTTTGTTGTAAAAACATTATTGCTGTTGTTGTTGTTGTTGTTGTTGTTATTGTTATTGCTATAAATGCAGCTGGATTTGTTGAGTGAATAAATTTGCTTACAATTTTACATTAGGGTGTGTAGTTTTGGGAAATAGAGCGACTTCGTACTCAAACAGTGGTGCAATTAATACCTACTAGTAAGAGTGCATAGGTTCTCCTGCCCAGATTGATACGCTTAATTGATACGCATTTCGATGAGAAAAACGGTTTGTCGTGAGTGTCGCAGTAACTAATAATCTGGGAGTACGCTTAGTTGTGATACGACCTCAGCAGGCCCTCCGCTTTCAACAAACAGCTCAATTAATTACTTTTTCTGGAGCTTGCAAAATAAGTCCCTCCCTAATGCGAATAATTTTATGTATGCATGTGTGCCAGTCGCATCATGAAAGTCCATCTATGTAGGTATATATAACAACAAATTGTATGCAATTGCTATTGTTATTTTTATGTGCCGCCTCGCGTCGCGTAAGTTGCATGCAACAATGCTAAGCGACGAATATTAATTATGGACAGTTATTTGTTAAAATAAGTTTTTAATGACTTTATTAAATAGCACGATGATGGCAAGCGGCGTGGCACAGCGTAGAGTCGGTGGTGGCCGCGGCGTTGTCTATGCCAACAACTTTGAGAAAAAGCGAGCAAAATGTGAGAGAGACAACGAATAAGCCCAGTGACTGAACGTAGACCGCGAGTGGCAGGGGGGAAACCAAGCAAAGCGATGCGCCGGCTGACAAACGAAACGTTTGTTGCAATTATTAAAATGATAATGATGGTAATAATGACGACGATAATTATAACAATGATGATGATTGCGATTGTGATGATGACAGCGGTGCTGGTGGGCAGAGTGGCTTGAATTGGTAAGGGCAATGCGATGACGATGACAATGTTGTTTTTGCGTCACTTTTTTTTGCTTTTGTTTTTGTTTTAGTTTTTGTTTCTTCTGTTTCAGCTGACAGCTTTGCGGTTCACGAAACACACACTTTCTGCTTCTTCTTCTTCTTCTTCCAGTGCCGCTGTGGCATCGGCGGCGCATCATCATCAACGTCTATCTGTCTGTTTATTTTTAAGCATAAGTTAATTAAGAATTTAATTAAATTAGATAACAGAGCAAAAATTGCATACAAATTGGCTTTGTCATTCGAAACGTTGATTTTAGTTACTTGAGTAGAGAGAGGGTTTGTCAAATTTCCATTTAACTACTTTTTTTTGGGTAAAAAGTTGTGTGCGGCGGCAGTGAAGGCTAGGGGATAAGGAAATATTTTGAGTATGGGAAACTAGTTATGTGCTTACACTTAATTGAATTTGTCATAAATTAATGCAAAATGAGAATACTAATTGAATGCATGACGCTAATTTGGCAATATTTACTAAATAAATTTGGAATTCTAGATTTTTGTATTTTATACCCCATTTTATATCCCAAAGCAGACCTGGGTAATATCAAGTACCAGTACGACTTGTGACAAGTACATTTTAAAGGAATTATACTGGTACTGGTACTGGCATTCCCAAAATTTTCAAGTACAAGTACAAGTACAAGTACAAGGAATTGAAAAATAATTGAAGTTTTAGCAAATACTTCAAAGTATTTGAAAAGGATTGAAAATACTTGAAAAGAATTGAAAAATCTACTTGAATCGATTTTTCAATTATTTTCAAGTACTTTCAATTACTTACAATCTTGAAACCAATGTTTAAAAAAATTACAAAAATAAACGATATTTTATATATTTTACATGTCGCTTGTAGTCCATATTATGTTTATTTAACAAAATGCATTTGAAATTTAACATAAATAAATAATTAAATTTAATTTAAAACAAAAAATAATAATTCAACATAAATAAAATTATAAGAAAAAATATAACGTATCTTAATCCTAAATATCTAGTAAAACAGTCGAAATTCGACAGTAGGCACACTCTAGTTTTTTTTAAATATTGGTTTCAACTTCACGTTCCGTCGTCGATTGTAAGTAATTGAAAGTACTTGAAAAGAATTGTAAAATTGATTCAAGTACATTTTTCAATTCTTTTCAAATACTTGCAATTATTTTCAAATACTTTGAAGTATTTGCTAAAACTTCAATTATTTTTCAATTTCTTGTGCTTGTACTCGTACTTGTACTTGTACTTGTACTTGAATATTCTGAAAGTACTTAGTACGTAATAATTACTTAAAGATCAAAATATAAAGTATTTAAGTACGCAATATTCCAATTACTACTTAGTATTACCCAGGTCTGTTATTAAGTATGTCGTTATAAGTAAAGCGCACGTAACATAGATACAGTCTGGTTACTCCACGACAGAGATCGGCATAGCCTCATACAGTAGCGTAGCTAGACAATTTTTCGGGGGGGGTCAAAATTTACCAAAATTAAAATTACCAAAAAAAAAACAAAAATTTTTTTTACAAATGATAAAAATCGCTAGCTTAGAATGCAAATTGTGTAAGTCCTTTTTTAAAACTTTGTAGGAGACACAAAAAAACAAAAAAGAAAAAAAATTCGAAATGAAAAAAAATTTCTGTTCATATAAATATTTTGGACTTACACAATTTTTTCGCTTTTTGGACTTACACAATTTGCGTATCACTGAATAACAACGAGTAGAAATATGACAAGTATCTCAGACTTGTTTAGCGCGGTGCGTATTTGATTTTTCTAGCGTTCTACATAAAAATACACTTTTTCATAAAAGTGGACTTACACAGTTTGCACTCTAAGCTAGCGAAATGTAATTTTTTCAGACTATAATTTAACATTTTAGTACACAAATATCGCTTATAATACATATATCAAACTCTTAAGGCCCTTGGCCACTTAAAATCTGGAATGTTAAGCAGTGTATACATATGTGTGAGTGTCGGGTGATTTACGCAAATATCTAAAAGATTTGATTCTCATCAACGCGAGCCCGAACAAGAACGTGTAGCACTACGACTGCCGATTGCACTAACACACACAAAAAAACTCACACATACACACTGCTTGACATGCCAGATTGTCAGTTGCCAAGGGCCTTTAACTATACTTCAAAAGTAAGTCTCATATTCTCTTCTGGAAATCTACGCGCATAGGTAGATTTTCAAGTTTTATGCGCCCAAAATTGAATTTTGTAAAATTGTTACAATTACAGAAAAAAAACATACCCACATATTGGAAATAGAATGGGAAACAATAATTCATCGCTTTTTTCCCGACCCCATACTCTGCACTTGCCCCAGATGGTCGTAACTTAGCATATCTGAAGTTAATTTTTTTGTTTTTTTCTTACATATTTTTAAGTGCTAGTTTCAACTTGAATATTTATTATTTAAAGCATTTCATTTAAGTAATCGTGATGAATCCTAAAGGTTCAAGTAATTATTAACACTCTTCAATAATATCCTTGGTTTCCAATAATTCTAAGTTTATAGTTTTAAGCTTTTAAAGTTGGGATATTTAAAAAAAAATTATCACTCTTTTTCATGTTAAAAATTGGGTTTGTTATGTTGCTCTGTCAGACTCAGTCAAATTAACCCTCGGACATGATATCTAGTACAATTAGTAGTTAGCTGACAAAAAATTACGTCGCACAAAGCCGCACTTCACTACTAGATACAGGGTTTTTCATATGTACCTACAATAATTTTCTTTTTGTGCTTTATATTTAATTTTAATGTTTATATTTCTAACGCATATCTTGGTTAATGTAAGTGATGCTCGAAAGTAACCCAGATATTTAGCAGCGATTATTGTTAACTTTTTAGGCAGTATTTTTAGTATTTCCAATTTTTCAAAGTTAAGGAAGTACTTATCATAAAAAGGGGCTAAGAATTATAAAGCTACATTTTTTAGAAGATTTTTGAGTATGCAATTTTGCAGCTCATTCAATTGTAATACAATAATATGCAACATTCAACTTTTTGAAAAATTTCATTGGCTTTTCGGAAATTTTAATTGGAACGGTCTCACGTACATATAACGCAAACACCCTACAGAAAAAAATTACTAAAATCGACGGAAATTTTTACAGCATTGAGAATAGCACTTTTTACACTAAAATTGGTTGGCTACATAACAGTACACTTAGAAATCTCCTCAAAATCTTCTATAAATTCTGGCCGCGTTTTGAAATTTTTAATCCACTTTTAGAAATTTCTACGATTTTTCGATTTTTTTCCATAAGCTTAGAAATCCTGCTTAAGGCGATTTTTATTGAAAAATTGTTTACATTTTTAAACGAAAATAAGAGAGTCAAATTTTCGACAGAATTGTTTGAAATAAATTTAAAAACTCTGGCGTATGATTTCTTTTTTTGAGTCACTGTATATATTTTTCAACAAAATCGACTTTTAACTAGAGCCCTAGATACCCGGGTATCGAGCAATTCGATCTGATCGTTTTTGTTTGAAGCCCGTTTGTTGTTCAAATGCCCGTACAAACATTCGAGCATTCGAGCTTACAAACAAAACAAATGTGTATCGGAAAAACAAATGTCGTTTTCGATTCGCCATCACACAAGCGAGGTCGGATCGAACAAAAATGTTTGAATCCATAATGAGTAGTAGCCATACTCGCTAACTGGTCGATAAAAATTTCCCTCTGCTCGCTATCATTCACATATAAATTTGACAGAAGGAAATTTATAACCAGCAGAGAAATTGTGAATCGAAAGCGGCTAAAAATAAAAAAAAACTACATATAAAGAAAAAAAAAATAATAAACAAAAGAAAAAAACAAACTTCAAAATACCTGAATTGTTCAAATGACGGTACAAACATACGGGTAATAAACAAACAAACAACTCTTCGAGCATTTGAACAACAACTGTTCGGGCTACTCGAAAATGTTCAAAAAAAAAATCGAGAGCTCTACTTTTAACACAAATTATTAAAATTTTGCATTAAACAAGCAATTTTGAATAGATGTACACAATAAAATATTTCTACCTATGTGCTACGGTTATAAATAATAATTTTCTTATATAATTTAGTTTTTTAATATTCCATTTTGACAGACATAAAGTAAAATCTCAAGTTCAGATACTCTTATACATTGCATATTTATTCCCATTGTAGTTTATACTAATATTATTTGATTAAGATGATAAGTAATTGAAAGAAAACTTGAAATTTAAATAATTGGCGTTACTTTTCTGTTATTAGCATGTTAATAACAGCAATACCGTATAATAATTGTAGCGTTTGTTGAGCCGTAGGGAAGTGCAGGAACCGTAGGAATTTTACCACAAAAGAGCGAATATAAGTACAAAGAATGTAAATTATGGTAAAATTCCTGCGGTTGTTGCACTTTCCTACGGCTCAACAAACGCTAGAATTATAAGTAATACTTCGTGAAAAAGCGCTAAATTTCGAATTACCAATTTCGAAAAATTACTATTCTCATTGATTTTTTCCTGAAAAAGAAATGTATGCTAATAAAGTCAACGATGGTTTTATGGTCAAAACGAATCTTTCGGGGGGGGGGGGTGGTTTGTCCCCAAAACCCTCCCCCCCCGTTACTACGCCACTGGCCTCATAGTGTAATTCTGCCAGGGAGGTATCGATGGAACAGTGAGCAGTTTGAATTGCAGTTGTCCTTTCCTTTGTATATTCAGTGTTATCCAAACTGTTCAGTTGTTGAACATGGACTGCTTATTAAGTACCTTCCATTGCCAATTTATCTACATGCTTCTTGCCGTTTTATGGTCGCAATGACGGGGTAACCATGCCGAAATTGCCTTATTCTTGGCTTCGATAAGCTATTCTGTTGAACACTGTTAATTTGCAGGAAACAGTTTCTAAGTAATCGCCGTAAAGAGAGTGCTTCCCTTTTGGATAAAAGTTTTTCGTTAAGATGGAGTGAAGGTTCCATCAGAGCCTGCTTTCACTTACAGTTGAAGGTTCTCTGGGCCAATTGTAGAAAATTAGCTTTTTTGATTATCCAAAAGCATGAATATGAATTGTTTTGCAGCTGACAGACAGTTGCACTTTTATTAAGTCTTTATAAGAGCTGCAGTAATTTATCAATCACTCACTTAGTTGACTTTTGGGATTTTCTTTCTTTTTTTTCAAAATCCGCCCCTATATTTTTTTCAAAAATAAAAAGTACTCGTATGTGATTTGGAAATTTCTTCACTGCCACTTTGGGGCCAATTTGCAAAACGAATAAGTTAATACAGTTAAGCAACACACTAACAACTCTGAAGTAGGCAATTAGTGCAGTTTGGCAAATATGCAAGCGAAATGGTTTGGTTTGCCACAGAATGGGATGGTTATATGCAGTCGTGTATCGTGTTTTCGAAAGCAAACAAACTCCAACTAAAAACACATTTCATTCAAGCAAATTAAAGATGGCCAAAACAAAAAAAAAAAAAAAAACAAACCGAACTAAAGAGAAGCCACTAATTTTAAAGGAACACCTTTGTTGCTTGTTAATTTCGGGGGAATCAAACAGCAAGTTGGTACTTAGTTTGGATTTTAACGAAATCTTGGCCTTAAGCACGTTTTCGAAAGACAAGCAAATCCGCCATACAATCATATGTGTATACGAATGTATGGGCTGCTCGTTATAGCTAATCGTCGAGGTTGAATGAAGGGTGAGACAAATGAAGAACATGAAGAAAGAGGTATGTGATATATAAATGAATGACTATTTGTAGCAGCAGCAGATCACAAAAGCATTAATTTCCAAAATGCGAATGATGCGCGAAATTCGGTGCACATCATTCACAACAACAAGAACAGCAAACAAAGAAGAAGCAAAAAAAAAATCTAAAGTATAACAAAACAACAAATGAAAACACGTAGCTTTTTCTACAATGTGTCTTTCTTCCTCTTCTACTGCCAAGTGAACCAGCAAAGAGGCAAAGATATAGCAATTACCGAAATTCTGTGGAATGTGTTACTGCTGGTGCTTTGCTTTCATTGCTGTTACTGCTTCGAACAAGAAGAAGAATAAGTGACGAAGAGGCGGTTTTGCTGCTGCGGCACTGCACCAACACTCCACTGCCTATTAAATCATGCAACAAAAGTACGCAGCAGCGGCAGAAGCAGGAGGCGGCAACTTCTACTCAACCAAACAGCCAACCAACCAACCAACCAACCAGCGGACCTCTATTATTCAAAACAATTGATGCCGAACACTTGCCAACGAATTTGGGGTGAATAAATCAAAAGCACACAATGATCTAGAAGGCAGCGATGAGAATGAGAGCAGGAGTGCGAGCAGTGAATTAAAAAGGTGAGGCAATGATTCAAAAAAGCAAAAGAATTCAAGTGCAAATTAACCAAAAGAAATGAAGAAATGTTACAGAGTTGAGTTTATTTTCCGGCTATGCGCCGAAGCGGCGTTGCAGATATTTATTTCAGTCAATAAGGCGGACGAATTTTGAAGTTAGTGTAAATATTCGCACACGCCGAATATGGAGGGAATAAACAAAAATAAAAAATAAAAAAACCAAAAGGAGCAAAGTAAGGTCGTTCCAGTTAGCGGTTGCAGCAGTGGACTTCATAGCTTTCAGAAAATGCATCTCGTCCCAATGGAACGAGGCTGATCGACTTCGCCGAGGCCCGAAATATGGTCATAAGCGGTATCAGATTTCAGCACAAAAAATACACCACGCCAAATGGCTGTACCCTGATCGAAAAAAGCGAATTCAAATCGATCACGTTATGATCGACGGCAGACGAAGCTCCAGCGTTCTAGATGTGCGCACAATCCGCGGTTCTAATATTGGCTCGGATTATTATCTTGTAGCAGCCAATGTACGTACCCGGCTCCGTGCAGCAAAGAATGCGCTAACATGAGCGTGGGGAAAGTTTGAAATCGAGAGGCTGCACACGACGCAGACTCCACTCGGCTCCCACTCATGCTCTCTGAGAGCAATCCTCCACCGAACGAAGTATACGAAGAATGGGAGCATATCGCTCGTTCACTTCGTACCGCCGCTGAGGAATCTATTGGATACCAGCCGGACCAAAAAAACAACTGGTACGATAAGTAATGCCACGTTGCCTTGGAAAGAAAGAACACCGCCTAGAGGGTTAAATTGTAAATTGCGCAACGCGAAGCGTATGGGAGCGTTATCCAATGGCGTTGTTTTTTTTTTTGTAATTTAGAGAGCGCTCACCTTCCGAGAACTAACTGCATAATAAGCATTTTCTCTTCGAACTTTTGGACAGTTTGGGAACACTCTTGAGAATGCTGCCTAGAGAACGATCTATAATCGCGCATAGCTGGATGGATATGAAAGGGGAGAACTTAATGAAGCTTTTTTTTCATAATTTTTCTCTTCTTCGGGGTAGTGAGACTCGAGAGCATAAAATCACTTGCATGCAGTTGGAACTCCTTGGCATTTACGGACAAAATGTATAAGCGTAAGTGTGTTTATATCCGTTCTTAGTTACGGCAAAGTCAAGTCAAAAAATTGCCAGCCTGCCAACGATCAAGTGATCTTCGAAAAAAAAGCGGCACGTTGTTGGCAATTTAGTTGTCACAGCAACGAAAGAATTATCGCTTTTGGCTAAATGAATTTTGTTGTCAACGTACCGTAGCTTGAGTTGAGATTTAGCGAGACGCTAAACTTAACTGCGGATATTAATCAGAAGAACACTAGTTACTCACAGCAGTTACTCGCTGCAATGATTTATTTGTTATTTTTTTGGAAGGCGAGCTAAGTCAGCGGATGAGAGCGCGCAACGTGTTTCCATGTAAACAGGCGTGACTTTATTATTAGCCAACGTCAGCGCAAACGTATGTTTAAGTAATTTTCATTTACGAAAATCAGAACCACAAAAAACAAGTAAGGAAGCCTAAGTTCGAGTGGAATCGAACATTAGATACTCAGCTGTATGCTCTCATTGTTTGTTTGCGTTTGTTCGATATAGTGTGTATTTTATATGAAACGAGTGCTGCATAAACAGGGCGCAGCCACGCCCATTTTCAAAATTTGTATCAATCATCCAAATAAGCATATAAATATTATTGTAAGTGCAAAATTGCATCCCTCTATGACTTTTAGTTACAAAGACTTCACGTTACAAAATCCAAAAGGGTGTTCCAGAAATATCTTTGTTAAAAGTAGGCGTGGTCATAAACCGATTTCAATACATTTTGGCGTGTCTATTAACACAAGTTATAAAAGTGTATAAACCAAGTTTCGTCATAATATCTCAGTTATTTGTCGAGTAATAGGCTCGTAGATTTCTTTGTATAAAAAGAGGCGGTGCCACGCCCATCTTATTAACTTTTTTTATTTTTTGTTTTCGGTCTATTGTAGAACTCATGTCACAAAATTTCAATGAATTATCTTTATATTTCACAGAGATATCGCTAAAAATGATTTTATTAGGTCACTTTATAATACCCCTATATAAAAGTGGGCGTGGGCGTCAACCGATTTTGGTAATTTTTCGTCCACACATTTGGCTAAGCAAATTTATCACGCGTACCAAATTTCATCGATATATCTTTAACGGTTTCTGAGTTATGGCTTATAAAACTTTCAATATTTGCCCCTTAATAAGTGGGCGTGGCACCGCCCATTTCAAAAATTTTTGTATTTTTTGTTTTATGTCCGTAGTTATGTCCTGCCACAAAATGTCAGTGACAGATCTTTATATTTGACAGAGATATCGCTTAAAATGTTTTTATTAGACCCCTTTATAGTTCCCATATATAAAAGTGGGCGTGGCCGTCAACCGATTTTGATTATTTTTCGCCAAAACATTTGTCTACGTAAGCAAATTACGCATACCAAATTTCATCGATATATCTTCAACGGTTTCTGAGTTATGACATATAAAATTTCAATGTTTGACCCTTAATAAGTGGGCGTGGCACCGCCCATTTTCCAAAACTTCATCAAATTTCTTCATAAGGGCGTGAACTCAATACGTGGGTAAAATTTTATCACTCTAGCTATATTAGTGGCTGAGATACCAAATTTCCGATTTTTTCTATATAGGAAAAGTGGGCGTGGTCATGGTCCGATTTCGCCCATTTTCAATACCAACCGTCCCAGTCTCGATACCAACTTGCATTTCAAATTTCATCAAAATATCTCAATTTTTACGCGAGTTATCGTGCGTACGGACGGACATGGCTCAATCGATTTCTCTTTTCACCCTGATCATTTTGATATATATAAGTCCATATCTATCTCGATTATTTCATTATGTTACAATCCACCGTTATGAAATCAAAATTATAATACTCTGTGTACTAGTACAGCAGAGTATAAAAACGGTGGCGAGCAGCGACAGCGGTGAGCGGTCAGACACTCAGAAGGCAGCAAACGTAAGTCAACAATCGGCTGGTAGCCAGCTACAGCAACAACAGCACCTACCAACAATCCTTATACGGCGCAAAAAACCAAGCAGCAAAGTAAAATCGCTCAACCACCACTCCAGCAGGGCACTTCATCACTGCGCATTTTGAAATCCCAAAAATGTTTGGCAGTGAATAAAAATTTCGGTAACTTAATAACTAAAATCGCTTAAAGGTGTTGTTGTTGGTGGTGAATTTATTTTTCTGTGATCTCACTCACTTATGTACATACTTATTTGGTAGTGTCCGACCGAAGCTGGAATTTTAGGCCGAAGCCGAAGTCGTAGCCGAATATTCGGCATAATCCTTTATTCGGCCGAAAACCGAAGCCGAAGCCGAATACCAAAATAAGAAAAATATATACTTAAGTATGAGATTTTTTTTATTTCATAACTAGAGCTCGGATAATAGGTGAAAATCAAACGCCTAAAATTATGCTACGTAATGTTTGTGAGCACATCCAGTGGCAAGTTTAAGGGTGGGTCAGGTTCATTCAGGTCTAAGCCCCCGTGAATGCAATTGGATTTTTTGCTTACTAGGATGCCAGAAAAATAAATTATTAAGGTTTTTTATGGGTTGCACGTGAAAAATTGCAAAGAAAGCTACAATAAATAAATATAATAATAAAGAATAATAATAAATAAGGTATATTAAATAAATATCTATATATATAAAAATGATTTGGTATTTAATTGTAACGCTAAAACTTGAAAACGGCTGAACCAAATCAAATACTTCCTTAGGGGGGTTTGTTTGTTGTCACCCCGCGAAGGTTTAGTCGAAGAAAAAATTAAAAAATGTTAGGGGGGCGTGGCACCTCCCATACAACCTTAATTTTTAAAGCTGATTATCTCTAAAACAGTTCAAGGTAGGGAGCTGAAAATTGGCATAGAGGTAGGTGATATCAAACCCCTTCTCACTCAGAAAAGTGGGGGTTATCAGAAAAGGGGGCGTGGCACCTCCCATACAACCTTAATTTTTAAAGCTGATTATCTCTAAAACAGTTTAAGGAAGGTAGGGAGCTGAAAATTGGTATAGAGATAGGTGATATCAAAACCCTTCTCACTCAGAAAATTGGGGGTTATTAGAAAAGGGGGCGTGGCACCTCCCATACAACCTTAATTTTTAAAGCTGATTATCTCTAAAACAGTTCAAGGTAGGGAGCTGAAAATTGGCATAGAGGTAGGTGATATCAAACCCCTTCTCACTCAGAAAAGTGGGGGTTATCAGAAAAGGGGGCGTGGCACCTCCCATACAACCTTAATTTTTAAAGCTGATTATCTCTAAAACAGTTTAAGGTAGGGAGCTGAAATTGGTATAGAGATAGGTGATATCAAAACCCTTCTCACTCAGAAAATTGGGGGTTATTAGAAAAGGGGGCGTGGCACCTCCCATACAACCTTAATTTTTAAAGCTGATTATCTCTAAAACAGTTCAAGGTAGGGAGCTGAAATTGGTATAGAGCTAAATAATATCAAAACCATTCCCACGCATAAAAGTGGGGGTTATCGGAAAAGGGGCGTGGCACCTCCCTCCATTTTTTAGGCGCTTGATTTCACCTATTTTTCCGACCTCTCTTCATAACAATTAATTTTTTTGTTTGTTTTTTGAATAAACAAAACACTTTACAAAAATACATACATAGTTGTAAACAAAAATAAAAAAAATTCAGTCTTTATGTAGGTAAATAAAATTCAATACTTAAAGTTCAACAGCTTTATGTTGTACGCCAAAAAAAGAGTTTATCTGCTTCGGTGTATAGTTGACCAGCAACTAAGGTTAAGTTAGTCGAACAGCTGGTTGGAGTTGTGTATGTATACTCAAATTGTATTCCGCCAATCATGGTCTGCGACTTCCGCGAAAATAATTTTTAATGAAGTGATAACCAAGAAAACACAAAATTACTATTATCTCAAAAACCTAACCATAAAACAATAGCAGTACTTGAATTTCTTGGTTATTCTTTTGCTGTAACATAGTATTATACATACATAAAACTATTTTTTTTGAAACTGTATTGAATTTTTACTTATGATCTCTTTTTTTTTATGGCCAATAAGTGAATAAACCACTTTTGCGTGTAATAAACTATATTTAATTTAATGACACTTTAAAAGAATTGATCGACACACTTAGGTGACGATATTTAATAATTAGCGTAAGTTATCGTTCGGAATCTTAGGCCTGTTCAATAACAAAAACATATTACTAGAAGTTACGATATTCTGTCGCTTATAAAAAATCAAAAATTCGTAAAATCCAGTCAATTTTTTTTTGTTATTAAACACATCTATTATTCGGCCTCGACTATTCGGCCTTTTCAGCCGAAGGCCGAAGCCGAAGCCGAATAAAAAATACCAGCCGAATAGGCCGAATACCGAAGCTTGGCCGAATATTCGGTCGGACACTATTATTTGGCAAACTTTGGCAGGGCAGCCAACCAAAGAATTGAGTGGCGCACGCATAAGCGCAACAACAAAGAAAAGAACAAATGAAAGACTTAAGCAACAAACTTTTGGCACTTTTCACAAATGATTAAAATTGATGTAGGACTAATTTGTGGGCTCAACGGGCGATTAAGTGCTGGCAAATATACTGACTGTGCTCTGAACTTATTAAAGTTGAGCTGTGCGAGTTGAGTGTTAAAAAATAGAAGCGCCACAACGAACACGCAACGAAATATAATTTTATAAAATGTATGCATACATAAATGTATTAGGGGTGGGCATTAAATCGTCTCGCAAAAAAAAATCATATAATTTTTCCATTTTAGAAAAAAAAAATTTAGAACCACCCTATTTGTTGACTAGTTTCGTTCTTATCAAACCTGTTAAATAATGCTTATTAATCGTAATGATTACCGGCTTGATTGATTATTTTTTCAACTGCCCATTTAATGATTGATTACCCATTGTTTTCAAATTTTAATGATTATTTTGCAATTACCATTAAAAAAAATCAAAAAAAATCATAAAAAATCAAAAAAAAAGAAAAATAATCATAAAAAATCATAAAAAATCAAAAATAATCAAAAAAAATAATCAAAAAAAATTATTTTGATTGTTTTTGATTATTTTTGATTATTTATGATTTTTTTTTGATTTTTTTTGATTTTTTATGATTTTTTTTTGATTTTTTTGATTTTTTTTAATTTTTATCAATATGGTTTAAAGAAATATGCACATTTGTACGTATGCAGGTATGTATATAGCCTTTTAAGGCAGACTCCCGACGGTAGCTTGATGGTAGTACCGGGGGGTTCGCTACCATGAGCGTAGGTGGTGTAGTGCGGTTAAAGTCCCACACTAACAGGATAAAGGCTCTATATGCTTCCTCCTCGTATATTTGTGCAGAGAGGCATACACATTTATACATATCTTACAGGCTTGGAATTATTGTTAATTTGTCATTGACCGTACATGGTACGATGCACGTTTATATCTAATTATTTATCTTTATGAAAAATTGTTTAAAGTGGCCAAATCAAACATTTTAGTGTAACATTCGCTGTTGTACTAACTCATAAATTGGGCTTTAATACATAATTTCTCGTAGTTAGGTATACAATGAAAAGCAACTAATATTGCGCTGTCTTCGACTGTATCGAGACTTTATGACATTCATGAATGAGGAAAAGAAGCGATACATAGTCTCATTTTCATTAATTTATACAGTGAATTATGTGTGTTATTTATGGAGAGGTTATAGTCCAAAATGTCTATATCTGAACAATCCGTTGTATGGGACCTATATGTTATAGTGGTCCAATTTCTCTTAAGAAGTCACCCAAGTACCAAATTTCAAGTAGATATCTCAAAAAAATGAGGGATTAGTTTGCGTTTATACAAACGACTCAGCTCATGATCCTCATCATAGCGGTTATATTTTGGTGGATCTGTCATGCCTCCTTCTGCATTTTCCGTGAGTTTGTCTGTATATTTTATTGCCAAATTTGAAATAATTCTGGTCCAGGGTTATTTTCAGCGTATTTACGATCTCTGTTGCAATGTCTTTGTTCGTTTTCTCTGTCAGTATTTTAGTTAGAGCTTTTAGTATTTCTGTCTTTGGTATCGAGGGGTATAGATCCTTCACGTAAAGTGATACCTGTTTTGAGTCCTTGGGTACGTTCAGAATTCTTAGTTTGTTGACTAGTTCCGATGTGTTTTTGATTGCTAGTAGCATATTTAGATGTTTTGAAAGTCTATATCCTGGTGCCGATTTAAGGTGTTTCTGTTTTGTGGATTTTAGGTAGTGAGATCAGTGATGGGGCAGATGGATTCATTGCTGTGAGAGTGTAGGCTACTTTGCTGTCTCTTATATTTTTCGCTTGTTTTATTGCACGCTTTATTGCCATTTGGTATTCTTCCGTTGGGTCTTTTCTCATCACTCCGCAGCCCATTTCTTTGATTAGTTGACCTGTTTTTGCGGTGTATTCCTCTTCCTCCATTAGCACAGTTGTATTTCCTTTGTCTGTTTCACACTTCATCAATTTTTTCAAAAAAGGAAAAATTCTTAATTTCATATAAGTTGTATTTATTGTTCATCATACGCCATACCGTTTCAGCCCTAGTTATTGCCCTATTGTATTCTTCTAAAAGGCAGAAATATTATGTACTTACGTTCCGACATTGTTCCTCAAATAGGATTATTTGGGAATTTGTATTCGTCTTCGCATGCCTACTACATAATAAAGCAGTAGACGATTTGCTATGTTGCAAATAGATTTACGTAAAGATAATCTCTGTCATAATCAGAATTCTTTATTCGCTCTTCCCTGTCCTTATACTGAACATAAAAATGAATCTTCCCAAGGTGTAGGAAGGGTTTGTATCCGTATCTAGTACGAAAAACTTCGAACGAGCCAAGGTCTATACAAATTTTGTACTTCTAAATTTGTCGACATTTTAATTAGTGCAGTTGTCGCTGTAGAATACACAATGACTTGGATACACCTGTCCCCATATTTACTGCAGGGTTACGTACTTTAATATGCGTTCACATACATTTGTACAAACAAACTTTATGCCTCTCTGACCAAACATACATGCCTACCTGAATACTTATGTGCATGCGTATCCAAATTTCTTTACAACAATATTGAAAAAAATCAAACAAAATAAAAAAAAAATCAAAAAAAAATCATAAAAAATCAAAAAAAATCAAAAATAATCATAAAAAATCAAAAATAATCAAAAATAATCAAAATAATTTTTTTTAATCAAAAACAATCAAAAAAAATTATTTTGATTATTTTTGATTTTTTATGATTATTTTTGATTTTTTTTGATTTTTTTTGATTTTTTTTTGATTTTTTTTAATGGTAATCATTAAAATTACTTTTTTTCAGCAAAAGAATTAAAATAATGACTACCAATTAAAAAACAAAACAATTTAATTGATTACTAATCCTAATCGGAATTTAACAGGTCTGGTTCTTATTCATATCTTCGGCATTTAAAGTCGTAGCATAAAATTCGAAATATCAGTTTTCTTGTCTTGAGAAGGGCATTTTTCTTGCGGAAGCTTATTATTAACCCTAAGTGCGCCATTGGGTTACTTATGACACAAATCATTGTTGTTAGCACCCTAATGTAACTTTTTAATGGCAGCATATTAAATGCCATCAAAAATAATGACGTTTTTGTGAAGAAAGTATTTAGATTATTCGAGTAGTACCCGTAATAAACACAGTTTGATCTATTTGGGAAAACAGGCATACATACATAAGTGTACGAGTATTAGGGGTGGGCATTGCTGTTTCAAATTTTTCAACTGCATAAAAATTTAGGAGTGCTTGCAGCACTTTTTGACTCAACTTAAATCCACTCAACTTAACTTAACATGACTTAACTTAACTTAACTTAACTTAACTTAACTTAACTTAACTTAACTTAACTTAACTTAACTTAACTTAACATAACTTAACTTAACAGAACTTAACTTAACTTGACATTAATCTAATTTTATTAAGGAAAAAAATCAATTAATTTTTATTCATCTTAAATAAAGAATTTTCATCTTAAATAAAGAAAATTTAACTAAATTCAATTAATCAAAAAATTAACAAGTTAAACATAAATTTTTATAATTTATGACTTAACTAAACGTAACAAATTTATGATGGCCTCGCTCATATTACATACATATGCATATGTACTTATAACTAAATTTATGCACAGACTTTCGTTCAATATTTTAAGACAGAGTTTTACAGCTTTCGCACTTTTGACCTTGAATTACATACATTATACATAGTTATGTATATATTTTCTTACAGTGAAAACATTTAAAAATCAGCTATATATGTATGTATGTGTGTAGCTGTCAATCACAGCGTATGAGCTTCAGCTAGCCCAACGAAAAATCATTTAGCTGCCTCTTAATGCATAAATAATTTTTCGATTAACCTTTATTTGCTGATTTTGCTTGCATTTTCATTCAAATTTTTTTTTTATTTTATATTTTTTTTTGCAATTTTTCTGCCTTTTTTCGCTGCAATACCTCAAGTAGTGACGTCTGTTACTTGACTGATGTGCATACAAACATACGTAGACACATCTTTACCTTCATTTTGCATCACTCTCATGCTTCATCAATTAATTATTATTAGTTCCTTTTTTTGCATTCCTCGCCAATGCTTTTGCTGCTGCTGCTGCTACTAGGCAGATTTCTGCGCTGGTTGCTGCAACAACAGCACGAGAATTGTACGTACATATGTATGTACGTGTCTTAAACATATTCCAATCAGTAAAAATCTGCCTGCTAATAATCATCATAAAAACCGGTAAATGTTTGTGGCCACACTATCTTAAGTGATATTAATTTAACGCCATTAATATCAGTTTTTATGTATGCAAAAATAGTAAAATGTTGTAATGTAATGTGTTGTGTTTTTGTTTTCGTTGCAGTTCAATCGAACGTGTCAAAATAAAAGTAAAAAGGAACTTATGAGGATACGAGTTTTGAACGTGGCTGTTCTGTATGGTGTAGAGCAAAATATAGATAAATTTTTAATCCAACATATGGTGGAAATATTTACTTGCGATTAAAAAATCGTTGTATGATTTTTTCACTGTCACTTGAGATCATGATCGCGAATTTCTGAGAATTCAATTGGAAAAACAAGGCAAATTGACAATCTTTAGCAGAGCAGTAAAATGAAGGGACACAAAATAGGAAAACTGATCTCTAACAAGAAACAAGATGAGAAAGGGTTAAAGAAGTCATGGAAAAAAGAAGAATAAGAAGAAGAAGAAGAAGACGAAGAAGAAGACGAGCAAGCAGCAGCTTTCATTGACATCAGAAGTTCAGCATATTCGATTTTTTAGTATTCAATACTTACCAACAAATGGTGTGCGCCCTGTCACTGCTGCAACATGCGGCATATATGCAAGAACAACAAAAACAAACAACAGATATTCTATGTTGCTAAAAAATCGCTATGCAACTGCTGTTCTGGTTTATGAAGATGCACTTGTATGTATCTGTTTATTTTTTTTTTGTGTTAAAAATTTCCAAAGCAAATACTTGCTAATATGTGAGAATATGTCGAGGAGATGATGCCATGCAGTACTCGAGCTACACCTCAACATGAAATCACTCGCTCAAACAGCAGGAAATGAACGAAGAAATGAACAATGAACGAACGGGCGAAAGGTCTATGAGCTAAGCATAGGTGAATGGGTAAGTAAGTGGATAATGGCACCTGCTAAAGAGTCACAAAACTAGCAACAACAACAACAGCAGTGGCAGTGGCAGCGAAAAAAAAAACTTATCAGCGGCAACAAATCTGTTACAGTTGCATTTTCATTTTCATTTTTGCCATAAGAAGGCAAAGGGAGCAAAAGCAAAAGAGGCACACGTAGGTAACTGTGGACAATTTATAAAGACACACGAATAGGACAGGAAGAAGCGGAGTAGGGAAAGTAGAAGAGTTGTGAAGCTCGCCAAAACGCAGTTGGTGAGGCTGGGGAGTTGCTTATACTACCGTACAGCGTATGAAGATGACTGCTCGCTGATGGTTGATGGCTTCGTGGCTCCGCGGCTGCTTGGTTTCTTTTTTAGATCGTGGCTGCTTAGCTTCCTAAGTTCGTGGCTGCTTGCCTTCCCTACCATCCTTCCTGCCTTGACTATGTGAATACGCCTGTTGATTGCATGCACTTTATTTGGCATTGCCTTTTCTGTGACCACAGAAGCTTGCTGCCCTTTAAAGGGCTGTGTGTGTGACTTTGCATTTGAAGTTGAAGCTGCCAATTTCTGAGGATGCGTGCAACGTTTGTATGTTGTTGAGTGTTGGCTGCGCATGCGCTTAGCAGACTGTCGATCGCAACCATGCACACGAGAAGCGCACGAGATGGCTGTGCCACTAACTAGTACTTACACAGGTAGGTACACTGTCCACAACACGGACGGATGGACCGCGCTGATGATGATTTCGTTTTACGTCATTAACTTTGCTGTCATTGTTGTTGCTGTTGTTTTTGTTATTGTTGTCATTGATGTCATTGTTGTTGCTGTTGTTTTTGTCATTCTCATTTAAGTACATATGTATGTCTGCATGTATGTAACTTGTTTTAGTTCCAATGGGTAATTGAAGCTGAAGGGTGCTTACGCACATATATCAAAAGTAATTTTGCCATCAATCGTTCCAACTTGTTGTGTACTGAATATGTCAGTCAAAGTTATATTTTGCACATGCGCATACTACATTTATACATATGTATTACATGTATATGGTATAAATTAAACAGTATATGTAAATATATACATAAATATGTATATATATACTCCTACTCGATAAAAGCAAGCAAGCAAACAAATGGTGTGATCAAGGGCGTAGCCAGGATTTTATCCAGGGGGGGGCAAGCACATCAAATATTTGAAGCAGTCAAAAATCAATTTTTTTTGCGACTAAAATCAAGCGTTGTTGTTCCGCTCTTAAATGTCAAAAATAATACAAATTTGTGAGTGCGACTACAGCAACACTGCTAATATAAAAATGACAACAACAACTATCAAATAAACTGGGTTGCGCAAAGTCAAAAAGTAGTAAAAAAACTACTAAAATACTACTATGTATAAAACAGCTGATCGGGTTGTTGTGTGCAAGATTATTCAAGTCGCTCATTTGGTGAAACCCAAAAGTAAGTTAACCTCAAATCTGGGCTAACTTAAGTCAAAACTTAGTTTTATACTGTTTTCAGACAGAAAATTAATGTAGTGCAATACATTTATAATATAACAATAAATTCTTGTGTTTCACACATACTCAATTAACAAGGAGATGTCACTTTTCATTAAATAATTTGTTATTATTGACAAGAATTTTTTAATAAATAATCCCAGTAAACATTCGGAGTCATAAAAAAGTCAGAAAGGAATCGTAAACTGGAGCATTCACACTCATTATGAGCTAATTTTGGATTCCGAAATGTATGTATTTCTGTTCTTAAGGTGGTCCCCTGATATGAGCCTAATTTCATACATTTTATGAGCCTGAATATGTAGTGAAACCAAAAAAAATGTCTTTTGTTTTTGCATTTTCCTTCCCCTAACCCAATTCCCTTTATCCAGTGGCGTAGCTAGAGAATTTTTCGGGGGGGGTCACAGCCAATGTAAAAAATTTACCAAAATTAAAATTACCAAAAAAAAACTACAATTTTTTTTACAAATGATAAAAATCGCTAGCTTAGAATGCAAATTGTGTAAGTCCTTTTTGAAAACTTTGTAGGAGAGACAAAAAACAAAAAAGAAAAAAAAATTCGAAATGAAAAAAAATTTCTGTTCATATAAATATTTTGGACTTACACAATTTCTTTCGCTTTTTGGACTTACACAATTTGCGTATCACTGAATAACAACGAGTAGAAATATTAAAAGTATCTCAGACTTGTTTAGCGCGGTGCGTATTTGATTTTTCTAGCGTTCTACATAAAAATACACTTTTTCATAAAAGTGGACTTACACAGTTTGCACTCTAAGCTAGCGAAATGTAATTTTTTTAGACTATAATTTAACATTTTAGTACACAAATATCGCTTATAATACATATATCAAACTCTTAAGGCCCTTGGCCACTTAAAATCTGGAATGTTAAGAAGTGTATACATATGTGTGAGTGTCGGGTGATTGACGCAAATATCTAAAAGATTTGATTCTCATCAACGCGAGCCCGAACAAGAACGTGTAGCACGACGACTGCCGATTGCACTAACACACAAAAAAACTCACACATACACACTGCTTGACATGCCAGATTGTCAGTTGCCAAGGGCCTTTAACTATACTTCAAAAGTAAGTCTTATATTCTCTTCTGGAAATCTACGCGCATAGGTAGATTTTCAAGTTTTATACGCCCAAAATTGAAGTTTGTAAAATTGTTACAATTACAGAAAAAAAACATACCCACATATTGGAAATAGAATGGGGAACAATAATTCATCGCTTTTTTCCCGACCCCATACTCTGCACTTGCCCCAGATGGTCGTAACTTAGCATATCTGAAGTTAATTTTTTTGTTTTTTTTCTTACATATTTTTAAGTGCTAGTTTTAGCGTGAATATTTATTATTTAAAGCATTTCATTTAAGTAATCGTGATGAATCCTAAAGGTTCAAGTAATTATTAACACTTTTCAATAATATCCTTGGTTTCCAATAATTCTAAGTTTATAGTTTTAAGCTTTTAAAGTTGGGATATTTAAAAAAAAAATTATCACTCTTTTTCATGTTAAAAATTGGTTTTGTTATGTTGCTCTGTCAGACTCAGTCAAATTAACCCTCGGACATGATATCTAGTACAATTAGTAGTTAGCCGACAAAAAATTACGTCGTACAAAGCCGCACTTCACTACTAGATACAGGGTTTTTCATATGTACCTACAATAATTTTCTTTTTGTGCTTTATATTTAATTTTAATGTTTATATTTCTAAAGCATATCTTGGTTAATGTAGGTGATGCTCGAAAGTAACCCAGATATTTAGCAGCGATTATTGTTAACTTTTTAGGTAGTATTTTTTTCCAATTTTTCAAAGTTAAGGAAGTACTTATCATAAAAAGGGGCTAAGAATTATAAAGCTACATTTTTTAGAAGATTTTTGAGTATGCAATTTTGCGTCTCATTCAATTGTGATATAATAATATGCAACATTCAACTTTTTGAAAAATTTCATTGGAACGGTCTCACGTACATATAACGCAAACACCCTACAGAAAAAAATTACTAAAATCGACGGAAATTTTTACAGCATTGAGAATAGCACTTTTTACACTAAAATTGGTTGGCTACATAACAGTAAACTTAGAAATCTCCTCAATATCTTCTATAAATTCTGGCCGCGCTTTGAAATTTTTAATCCACTTTTAGAAATTTCTACGATTTTTCGGATTTTTCCATAAGCTTAGAAATCCTGCTTAAGGCGATTTTTATTGAAAAATTGTTTACATTTTTAAACGAAAATAAGAGAGTCAAATTTTCGACAGAACTGTTTGAAATAAATTTAAAAACTCTGGCGTATGATTTTTTTTTGAGTCACTGTATATATTTTTCAATAAAATCGACTTTTAACTAGAGCCCTAGATACCCGGGTATCGAGCAATTCGATCTGATCGTTTTTGTTTGAAGCCCGTTTGTTGTTCAAATGCCCGTACAAACATTCGAGCATTCGAGCTTACAAACAAAAAAAAATGTGTATCGGAAAAACAAAAATAAAAAAAAACTACATACCTATAAAAAAAAAAAAATAATAATAAACAAAAGGAAAAAACAATCTTCAAAATACCCGAATTGTTCAAATGCCCGTACAAACATACGGGTAATAAACAAACAAACAACTCTTCGAGCATTTGAACAACAACTGTTCGGGCTACTCGAAAATGTTCAAAAAAAATCGAGAACTCTACTTTTAACACAAATTATTAAAATTTTGCATTAAACAAGCAATTTGGAATAGATGTACACAATAAAATATTTTTGGCCGCATAAAACTTGAAAATCTACCTATGTGCTACGGTTATAAATAATAATTTTCTTATATAATTTAGTTTTTTAATATTCCATTTTGACAGACATTAAGTAAAATCTCAAGTTCAGATACTCTTATACATTGCATATTTATTCCCATTGTAGTTTATACTAATATTATTTGATTAAGATGATAAGTAATTGAAAGAAAACTTGAAATTTTAATAATTGGCGTTACTTTTCTGTTATTAGCATGTTAATAACAGCAATACCGTATAATAATTGTAGCGTTTGTTGAGCCGTAGGGAAGTGCAGGAACCGTAGGAATTTTACCACAAAAGAGCGAATATACATAAGTACAAAGAATGTAAATTGTGGTAAAATTCCTGCGGTTCTTGCACACTCCTACGTCTCAACAAACGCTAGAATTATAAGTAATACTTCGTGAAAAAGCGCTAAATTTCGAATTACCAATTTCGAAGAATTACTATTCTCATTGATTTTTTCCTGAAAAAGAAATGTATGCTAATAAAGTCAAAGATGGTTTTATGGTCAAAACGAATCTTTCGGGGGGGGTTTTGTCCCCAAAACCCCCCCCGTTACTACGCCAATGCCTTTATCCCCTCTCTCCATTCACCCAGCTTATTCTCCTCTTCTCTCATTGGTTGCGTTCAGAAGTCGGAACTGTTGAGCAAAACTGTTGTGTAGATATCACTGAGCGGAAAGGGATATAATTTGCTCCTTCTGAACGAGCTGATACAGAAAATAAACAAACTATTATTATAATTACCTATCCACAACATAATCCGCAATAATTTCGCTACTTTGAAACATTTTTATCACATTAAAAAATTCATAAATATAGGTATTTATATATTTGTACTTATGTCAAAATCGTAAGCACAAATGTTGTCCGAAGTGAGCCTAAAAAATTTATGATGAAAAAAAGTGTCCAAACTCACGTGTTAATCAAAAATACTCAACTTTGCGTTCAGAAGATAAAAACACAACTGTTGCGCAACCGTTGGGATTCTGAACATAACCATTGTGGGACATTCATTCCTTGCTTTATAGTGTTGTCTATTTGTATTCTCCTCCTGATGAACTTTAGTGATACTTTTATACCTACTTCCCATTTTTCGAATTAGAATTATCATTTAAAAAAAAAACAAGAAAAAAAATTATAAAAAAATTTCTCCTAAGCTCATACATATTTCACACATGTTTGTGATTCATATCCGACTCCAAATTATGAGTGCTCTGAGAATGTTTGTTGGGATAATAAATTCATGCCAAAACGAATTGACGGTTGACACTGAAAACTTCAAAATTAATAAAAACGAACTTACCTCCCAGAGTTGTATTGGATTTTTATTCTATTAAAAATTCAATTAATTAGTAATGGATCCATTACTAATTGAACTTCTGGATGGAAGATCGAGCTTCATTATCAACTTAATGAAGAAAATGTGGATATTTACTCCATTAACAGCCTGTGTGAAATCAGTATTAGCTTTAGTCACGCTGGTGAAACCGGGCCTTAGATTCTGCTTATCAATGCTAATGCTAAAATATTTAGTGAACTGTAGACACGAATTGAAACAAATCTCACTGTTTTATTTTGACATGTAAATTTCTGTACTATTCTCTGATGCTATTATAATGTTAAGCAGTACCTAGCCAGGGGGGGGGCAGCTGCCCCCCCTGCCCCTACCTGCCTACGCTCTTGGGTGTGATGCATCCTGTGCTGCTAAACTTTAAAATATGTCGAACTTATATGGAGCATTCGCACGCACATGCATGTATGGACATGTGCTGCAAGGTCACCTGCCTTCGAGGCATCGTGGAATTCTTACGAAGTTTATGCGCTTGTGCGTGCACTACATTGCCCTGCGCTGTGTTAACGCATGTTCCTCCCTCTAGCTAAGTTAGTTGTACGTGGGCAGCAGGAATGTTTCAATATTTAATATCTAGATAGTCTTGTTTAGTTTGTACATAGATGTTTTGTTTTAGTAACTGGTTCTCGTACTATTTTTTTTTTTTTGAAAGTTTTGCTGGATTTTGATTAATGGCGAATTTTTGAGCGATAAGCCAGGAGAACAAATTATTTTTTAATACATAGCAATTATAGGTAAATATTTGTTTAAAAATTATTACAAGGTAAAATTATTTGGGTAAATTTAAGTTATTCAATATTTTTCCAGGAAGTCACATTCAAGATGATATAAATATTATTTTTATTAGCTAGTTATATGAGAGTTGTAAGCCATCGCATACTCTCAAGAAACATGTTGAAGTTCTTAAGAAAAATATATGAAATGCAAGAAATTGCCGAGTTGCTGTTTTTAGCTTGGAGATTTACACCCTTTTTAGGCTAATCGATCTCCGAAGTGTATTTTAAGCTGAAATTTCAACTCAATGTAATCCACAGTATCGCTACCAGCCATACTCTTTTCCCAAATGCGACCACAGACGATCTTGTCATGATCTTGATGGAAATCACAAGGGACTTCTTATCTGTCAAGTCGTGGATATCGACGTGAGGGATCTGTTGGTATTGTTGTTGTTATTGTTGTAGCCACCAAGATACTGCCCGAAGGTTTTTTGGGGAGCAAATGAAGTAACAGTCCCTTATCGCATAAATCCGGTACGCTAGGGTACTATCCTCTGACACTAGTGCAACGGTTGTGCGTATGATTTTTTTGGCGATTGGCAATCTTCAAAACCGTCAAATGTTAGTCTAATCTTTCGACAGGAATTCCTTTCCTTGGGTATATTCTAACCCCCCCTAACCCGCCGCGTTACGTGAGCTGGACCTGGTGAGCTTCATTAGGCCCTTAAATTGATTTAAAGAGCAGAAGTTATCTGCGTTTGTTTGGTATCACAATGTGCCTCTGTCGTGGCTTAAATGTGCTGTTGATACGACAGCCAGTCTAACTCAACCTATACCCAGCTAAGAAAGCTATTTGATTTCTGGTGCTGTTTTTTCTCTGTTTTTTTGTTTTTTTTTAAATAAAATTTTATCACGAGTTAACGTCGTCATTGGTTTCTTATGAACTGATATAGTACATATAATAACTTTCTTTCCAATCTTTCTTGAAACATTATCGTGTTTTCAGTTGTTTAGCTAACTTTCAGAAATTTCAACTAGTATAGAGTATTTATGTTATGATTCTTTACTTTACTTTATATACATTATGCTCTCAATTTCATACCAGACATGCTTTACCTTTCTTCTAACTCTTCTGTAACACTTAGCCCCATTTTCTGCTGCATACTTTATAGCAAGGATGGGCATTTTTGCACTACCACTCAAAGTGCATTACCATTCAATAGTGAATGGTAATGCAAATCAAATTTTCACTCATCACTCATCAGTGATTGGAGAATGCAAGGCTGAATGCAATCAAAATTGAATGCACTGTGCCCAACCCTGCTTTATGGTCATGTTACACAAACATACATAGCTCTACATACGATTCAGATAAACTTTGAATTCCTGGTTTCACTTACTAAGCAGAGCACTTTTTTCAAATTAGTTATGCATACCTCTCTAACTGCCGAGTATTCACGTTGAGCAGAGGAGTAACTCCCTAAAAAGATAACCAGAAAAAATCAATAAATTCCTTAAGTTGACTCTTTTTACGTTCTTATTGTAAAGTGTCATGTGATCTACAAAGTAATTTCTATTTCTTAGTTTGGTTTTTTCTTGTTTCAATTTTTTTCTTGTAACTCTGGCAGCTCATTTTTTTCAGCACTAATCTACTTGCCTTTGTTGTTGTTTGTGGCACATTTTATGTCCTCTGCAATTGCGCATTTTTCTTGCGCTCCTCTTGCCAAAAACACTTTACATGTTCATCGCTCAAGTGAGGAAGAACAAAAATCAGTTACAAGGCTCCTTTGGCTACTGTTGCAACACAGCGCAGCATTTAAGCTCTTGAGGGATCGATCGATCGCCTTTTGGTTGCTCGTGATTTTGATGCTTGTCACTTGTCGTTCGTTTGGTGGCGGTCGCCGTCATCCGCCGCCAAATCGATCGCTGTCAGGCGATAAGCTCGCATGCTTGAAAATCTTTGGTCAAAGACTGAGATGGATTTGCGCTTTTTTCCATTGTTTTTTTTTTTTTTTTTTTGATATGACAATGAAAAACTGCGCGGAATTGCGTTCAGTTGTTGTTGATCGTTGAAGGATAGTGAAGAGTGAAAGAGAGACAAGAGTTGGGCGATCGATCGATCGATCGTTGGAAGTGATCGGCGAGTTTGCTACTAAGCTGATTGAAAGATTGAGTGTCACCGATACTGTCAGCCAAACGGGGCATCAGTTTTGTGCAGAAAAATGTAGGATACATATATGTATGTACCCGCTGGCCTTTGGGCTTTTGGACTGATCAGGCTGACATTACCCAGTTGTTGGCTGTTTTTTTTTTTGGTTTTTTGTTTGCTACTGTAAGAAGATCGATTGCTTGTTCTTTTTTTTGCTTCTTTTTCTTTTTTTTTTTTTTTTATTGGTCGTTTGTTGTAATTTTGGGTTTGCGCGTTGTTGTTGTTGTAGTTTTATCTAACAGGTGCATGTCGTTGGTTGAAAAAAAAAAACTTTGTTGTACATCAAAAACTAGTTGTTGTACGTACAAAAAGAATTTATGTTATTGTTGACAAGTCAGGATTTGTGTGCGGCAGTTGTGGGTTGGAGTGGGTTGGAGTGGGTGAAGTGGCTGGGAGGAGGTGCAGTGTAATTGTATACGTGTAGTATGACATTCTTCAAATGCCATATAAGGTATAAATGTTTGGCATTTTTCCTCAATTTCTTGCGTGTTTTTTGTTTTTGTATGTTATTAAGTGCTCTAAGGAATGTTGTTAGAAGTTTAACGCACTGCTACTTTCGAGTTGTGTGGCCCACAATGTACTAAGTGGTGTTTTATGGTGGTGTTTGATTTTTTGTGTGTTTTTAAAAGATTGGGTAGAGTCCACAGTTATTCTTGTTGTTCTTGTTCTTATTTTATAGTAAAATCCAGTATCGTAGAAACATTTTAGTTCAAACTGTAATACGCTAGATTGGATATTGAAGATAACTTTTGGAGTGATAAATTACCAGAAATCTGAGCAAAAACCTTGAAGGTTTCAGCCGAAGGCTTGAAGCGAAAAATCTATTCGCAAGAGTTTCTAGGAACCTTTGTACATATTTTCTTCGAGCACAAAATCCGCATCATGAGGAGTCAACTTCGTTATAAGCCACAAGTTCGAAAAACACTTAGGGAATAAAATGGAAAGCAGGAACAAATAGTAAGCTAGCTAGCTAGTTAATTAAGCGAGTTGAGCTGAAATTGCTTAGCTATTAGTTGACCTGAACAGCAGTGTTGCCAAGTTAAATAATGAAGCTTTGTAAATAGAAAAATTCTACTGACATAGATGCTTGTAGCATAAACATCAACCACTAGCATGAATATCAGCCAATCGTATTATTTTACGCATTCGCTACACCAGCGCACTCTACCGGTAACTAGCTCAACACAACCGAACTCTGCTGGAGAATGGCAAAAATTCAAATCTGTCCGAAGCCTTCTAACGTGGAGTTCTTTTATAAAACTAAAATTATAGTTTATATAGAGGGGCGTTCTTTTGCAGGTCGCTTAATAGAAAAATCGACTATAGCTATTGACATGCTTTCCGAATTTTTAATCAAAAGTCTTTTGCCGGATTCAAATGTAAACCGTTCCTATACGCAAAGCTTCGTGTGGTAGTCTCATACCAAATACCACAAATAAAGTCGTAATAAAACTTCAAAAAACTCCAATTCAAAAAGGTAACTTTTAATGTAAGTGGTAATCCAAATTTGTTTCAAATCGCCAAAGAAGTATTGCCACAGGGAGAAATCATGTATATATGTATGTAATGCCTTGCTATGAGTTATAAACCCTTTTACTACATTAAATTCATTTTAGGTTTTCTTAGCTAAAACTAATAAAAAAACACTTTATATACATAGCGGTCAAAAATTTTTCCATAAAATGCAATGAAGCAAAGAACATAAAGGGAAAACACAAAAAACATAAAATGCGCCGAACACACCCTTTTTGGTTCGATTTGGTTACGCCCATCAAATCACAAGCAAAACAAATCGTTAAAAAATCAAACAAATTCCAATTGACAAATTCAACAATTTCCTGTGAAAAAGAAAGAAAAAATGTGAAGAAAAATCTTTTGACAAGTTTTTTTGCTGCTGTTTTTATTTTATTTTTATTATACCCACACAATGTCCACTTTTATAGCTCAAAACATTTTTCTACCTACTTACATAAGACTTGGAAATGCATTGGCAAGTATTAGGCATTTTACTCGAGCACCATTCAATGCCCAATGACCCGTGACCATGATTTCAAGTACTTACAAACTTGAGTATTTAGGTACATTTACAGGCACGAGTGGTTGGACCGCACTTTCCACCATTAGCCCTTTGTGGTGTAGCCGGTGCGGTCAGACAATTTTCTCTTCTACTTCAACTGCGTTGGTGGTGCTTTGCTGCGAGCGATTGACACAAATCAGTGTATCAAACGCAAATGTCAGCCCATTCAGCGCCTCTAATCAGTAAAACGTCACAAGAAAAAAACAGCTGCTACTGCTTTATAAGCTTTTTTCTCTTTTTAGCTCTGCTAGCCAGCGTATCGTATGCCTCGCTCAAACAGCGCGCCCATTTCTTGTTAATCGTTTATTTTCATATGTTTTGCTGTAAGAAACATACGTCAGCATGTGCTTTTGATATCTGAATGCATCAAAATGCATATCTATTTAGGGTTGTCGTGTTGAAGCGATTAAACTTCGTTTGTTGATTGTTACAATTAATGACACTCCGGCGGCGGCGGTACAACACAGTGGGTTGTGGAGGAGTTCTAAGTGGAAAAAATTAAATTCTGTCTCTCTCTATTTCTAATTTACTGCAAAAATCATAAATAAGTGTGTTGAGTTTCATTTCCAACGGCAGGCAAACAATTGTTAAAACAACTGCTCAATCAGTATTGTGGTCTACCTTCGAGAATGAGCTTTGATGATTGGCAAATTGTACTCAGACTCGAAATGAAAGCATTTTAAAGAAACAAACATATCGTCGCTGCGCCAACAAATTCAGTTATATGTTTTTTTCGATTTTTTTTTTATTACATATTTATTTAGCGCTATCCGCTAGCCACATTTCTGCATTTCCCATTTTCTGATATCCTTCTTTGGTTAGAAGTTATCAAACACAGCTATATGCTCTCAGTAGTAGAAATGCTCTGTAAAATCAGTTATACATCTATTTTCGTATAATTGTTTTTTGATTTCAGGTTATTTTTGTGTAAAAAAATTATTTAAAAAAAGCGTATGTGACCAATTTTCAAAATAGGAGGGGCACTAGTCAATTAAATAATGCATTTCCAAGCTATCGCTAATTGCATCGGACCCTAGCGAAGAATTGTATACACATCTTTCACGATTTCTTACCCCCACTAGCAAATTTAAACAATTTGTAAAAAGAGCTATGTGCTGTAAAACGGCGCAAATGCTTCATGCGAAGTGGTTGGTCAAAAAAAGTAAAAAAAAAATTGCACAAGTCTATTACATATGTTTAGTATCATTAGTTAACAATTCAAACTAGAAAAAATATTCTCTAGGATCACCAGAAAACGGTTTTTTTGCTCTCCTGAAAAGTTGCTGAAAAACGTGTAGCTCTTTTTGTTGGCGCAGCGACGATATATTAAACTGGTAACACCCGTGATCGAAAATTCGACTAATTAGACTGTGCGCCAACATGAGGGTGGAAAGACCACTACTCGTAAAGTAAAACCTCAACACCTTTTGCCACATTTGAATATTTTTTTGCCTTTTTAAATCCGACAAATTTTGAGGAAGTTTACTCCAGCTTCCTCGTAAGAATTTCGAATCGTCTTATCAATGAATGAAAATATGTCTTTAGCGCCAAATTATTCCCACTTTTCTATAGTCTGAGTAAGTTGTTTTTTCAGTTTAGTTACTGGTTATTTGGCCAAGGTTACCCATAGTGATATTTTTTGTCTAGCAATTTTCTAGATGATCTTAACCCTCTAGCAATTTCCAAAATCCTGCCTTTTGGTTTCCTCCTTCTCTTTCCACTCTCCTTTCTCTTTTTCTTCCCCTTTTCCTTTTGTTTGCTTTCCCTTTATCCTTTTTATTTTCTGTACACTTACCTCCTACCTTCCCCTTTTGTTTCTTTTTCCTTCACTATTCGTGTCCTTTTCACTTTACTCTTCCCTTCCCTTCCCTTCCCTTCCCTCCCCTTTCCTTTCCTTTCCTTTCTTTTCTTTTTTAAAATGAACAAATTTAAAGTAATTTTTTTAAATAGGTGGCAATCCCTCTTGTAAAAGTTAAATTTTATTATCTATCTACAGGGCAAGCCCCTTCTTATGACACTTCAAATTTAAAAATCAAACAAACTACATTGGAAAACTAAAATTTTAAACAGTTGGCTACCCTTTTCAAAACAATGAAATCATCGTGCACATCTACAGGTCAGGCCATTCATTTGACACTTTTTTTTCGAAAATCGGTATAAAAATCCCGTATTATATATTATCTTCATTTTTTCTTTTACTACACCAGCTTCCGTCCCACTGTACGGCGCACCGTGTTGTAAGTATGTAAGTAGCCACAACCACCAGAACACAACCATCAAATGCTCAACCAGCGCAATGCTTTTAACACAATTTTCTTAACATTTTTAATCACATTTCTTTTGTTGCGCTAAAAAAATATCTTCCCCTTGCTTTCTTGTAACTGCAATACAGACATACATATGTATGCACATATGTAAGTACCATGTAAATCATTTGTGGTTACTCCCAATACATGCACCGTTTCGAACATGTCATTGTTTGTCTCTAAAAGAAAAAAGTGTCTTTCCTCTTTGATATTTCTAAGCTCATTTGATCCAACTAATCCACACGCCCCTACAATGCAACGATGCTCACTTAACTATAAATTCATTTATTTATTTATTTATTCATTTACGGGCATTTGTTTATTTAGGGTTTGCCATTGTTTTTGGTTACGCTTAAGTGATTCACCTTTCAATGCCTCAATGCTTCAATACTTTTTCCCTTTTTCCACCACATTTTACTGCGTTGTTACTTGGTTGGGAAGTAAAACTCTTTTGTAAGTGGTGGCATCAATTTTGAAATGTAAGCAACACATTAATGCGACAGTTATAAATTTAGCGCTTGCCCATCATTGACAGTAGAAGCAGAAGCAGCAGCGGCAGCGGCGCATTGACATTGCGTGCAATCAAGCGTGACGCAGCGCACCGCGAAAGACGCATAGAAAATACTTGAAGTATGGCAGTATCGTCGCCCGGATAAATTAATGTCGTCTGTTGCATTTGAAGACTTTTGGGAAAACAGGTTTGAAGTTTGGAATTGTATTTCTCCAAAACTTCTGATTAGTTTTTCTCCAAAGTCTGGCAGAACACTACTAGGCCACAAAATTCTTAAATTATTTTAATTTTGTTATATATTGGGTCATATTAATAAAAGCTGAGCATTTGCTTTTACTTAAAATTTGAGACCTTTTACTCAAATTTTGAATTTTGGTTCATACAAATTGATGTCAAATTTTTAAAATCTTTAGTAAAAGTATTTGCTTCGTTTTTATTAATACGGCCCATTGTTTATTATTTTTGAATTTATAAAGGATTTTCTTCAGTAAAATTTTGTCGTATGTTACCTTTAGCAACATTTTTGCAGGAAATTTGTATGACGTACGACAAAATGTGTTCCCAATTTGAACTAAATTAAAGATTTTTAAAATTAGTTAAATATTGTATTTGATTTCTCATAAAAGTAAATAAATTAAATAATTGACAGCAATTAAAAGCACATTGGAAATTAGACGAAAATCTTTTGCGACCTTGCACAAACGAAAAAATTCTGCTCAATATCTCTTAAACTAAAGGAGATAGCAAAAAACGGATAACGTCATTCGAAAGATCTTGATTAGTTTAGTATAACTGTATTATTAACTCAATTCGGCCCAAAATTCACATACGACACTAATTTATCCGGGCGACGGCATGTCTTCTTTTCTAATTATTTCATGTGAGCTTGTTGTTGGCGCGCAATTGTTTGGGCGTTTGTTTGTTTCTGGTTACTTGCGTGTGAACATTGAGCTCTGCGAAATCTTACGATTCGATATTGTGGCAAAATGGTGTTAATGAAGCCGCAATAAATTAAACATTATCATCAATAAATGGGACAGGCAGGCAGTCCGAGGCGGTTTCGATTGACGTAAACCGATTTTGGTAGTTTGTTAGGTCATACAGAAAGCTACTTATTATCATGAATACATACATATGTACATACATATGAAGCAAGTGGGTGGATGAAGTGCTTAGAAAATTCTTTTTATATGAAGTGCATTTTTAAAAGAGAAAAACATTCTTAACTTCTAGACCATGGACTGTAAGTTACGGAATAGGAAGGAGGGACGAAATCCATTCTATGTACATACATATAAATCCTCCTCCATCGTTATATTCTTATTCATAAAGCATTTTCTCCTTCATGACATCCCCTTATTGACTGCGCTGGAGGTCTTTATCCTCTTGCCTTTAGTATAAAGCAAAAAGTCTCATTTGTTTCTTTTTAAAATGAAGAAAATCTGCAACTGCTCGAACTCAGTCTAAAAACCCCTTCAATGCACAAAAAATCACACTCAACAGCAATTGTGCAAATAAATCACGCCAAAGCTGGACAAAATTAGTTGATCGATTTGACATTCGGCATTTAATTTCATCATAAATCAAAAATGCAACTTTTCATTTGCCATAAGCGTGCGCTCAAGCGACAACAAAAAAAAAAACAGAAATGTGACAATCACGCCAAAGTGACATGATTAAGCGAGCGCGATGCGATAAGATGAACCACCGAATGACAAGCGCGAATCACACCTCAGGTGCATAGCAAATAACTTTGGTGAGCAGCCGCTGGAGGAAACACCAACAACAAAGAAAACTCAAACAAAAAAAAAAAAAGAAAAAAAACAAATGAAAAGAATGTCAAATATGTTAGGTATTGTATAAATCACCACAATTACAAAAAATAACAACAATAACAACAGCGAAAATGAAACCAATAGCAATCCCAACAGAGCTGCTCGCTCTTGCCGGCAACTTGCAACTATTTGGGCATATTAAATACCTGAGTAGGACAACCTCATTTGCAATCGCCACTCGAACCAACCAGGACTACCTCTTTAAGTGGCACAAAGCGCCATGTGGCAAGTACCACACACGATGAGGTGAGGCAGGGCGCCAGAAATTCATCTTTAAATTATAAAAACTTTACCTATATTTTATAATTCAAGTGATTGATTTTGAACGAGTAAGCAAGTAGCTTTTCTTAACACAGCGGTTGGTCTTTGGCTCACGGCTTGGTTGCAGTTGCTAACTTTAGCGGTAGGTATGTGCTAACATATGTATATACTTGTAAGTCTGTAATGCATAGTTATTCCCAAATGCTTACAAGTTATTCCAACTTGTACTCGTACATAATTTCAATAACACCAAATAGGCAGTGATGAATTAAAATTGTTTTACTAGATACCACTTGCAAGCGACTAAAAAAAAAAGAAAAGGAGGAGCAACATAACATGTAAAATGTAGTCGAACAACTCAAAATCGAGTGCTCGAAACTGCAAAGGAAGTTAAATGAGTGCATAAAATCAATGCGAAAGAATTGTTTAACTAGATACATATATGTATATGTATGTATGTACAGGGTGAAGCAGCAAAACTGGGTTCTTATGCGTATTTGCTAAAAATAAAAGCGAAGGGTTTTGTTTCAATGGAGTATTAATGGTGGAATTGTTATAAAAAAGTCCTCTGAGTTTGGAAGAATACAAACTTTTTTTCATATTTGTTATAAATAATATACCGTGTAATCATTACTACTTAGAATAACTGGCAGTTGAGACCTTCGTCCTTCTCTGCTATCAGCGGAGGATATTGGCAGGAGCACATCTAGGTTCAGAACATTTTCATAAGATGGCAAAGTAAGCGCAGTCGCTGAATTATGTCGAAGTCTGTATAAATTTCGTAGCGGTAATTCTCATAAATCTTTACGACGAACCATGAATCTCACTAAAAATGCCATTCGAGTACTCCAAGGGTCATCTACCTGCGTCATCTGATGTTGTTCTCGTTCAATAAGTGATATAGGGATAGAGGTCTTTACCTCTTAATTTTCGTTCTTAGTATATTAGCCATTAACATAGCTAAGATATGGTATGTTCTTAACGAAGAGATCAATGTCAGTGGCATTTATTAATCATCATGTCACCCTGTTATTGTTTTGCACGAGACAGCTATTCTTTCTGTTTCAGTACAAGGCAAACCGCTATGCTGAGCTTTAAGCGTTGTTTTATTTTAGAACCATAATTTCTCATCATGACCTTCTGTACTTTAATAATAATAATAATAAAATGGCGCTATTATAACTCTGACGTGTTTTATGGCCGAGCTTCTCTCCCAATTCGAGGTGTGCTCCTTTTTGTTTTTTCCTACTAATTGGGTAGACCTACAGCTTTATGACGGCTCCGAACGGCGAATGCATTTTTTTTGTGAGAAGCTTTTTCATGGCAGAAATACTCTCGGGGGGTATGCCAACGACTGCCGAGAGGTGACCGCTGCTCTTAAAAAACCCAATAATTGGATTTTTACTAATTAGAAAAATTGTTTTGGTGTTTTGCTCGGACCGTGGTTTGAACCCGAGACCTCTGGCATAGCAGGCGAGCACTCTACCCACTGCACCACAGCGGCCGCTTTAGTAATTATAAAACAGTGAACGAACAAGTGTGTATAAGAACTGTGTTGAATGTAGTTAGTAGCTTTTTGTTGTTAGCAAACAATTCAATAGTAGTTTATTTAATTTTTATACTCAGCTGTACTAGTACACAGAGTATTATAGTTTTGATTTCCTAACGGTGGATTGTAACAGAATGAAATAATCGAGATAGATATAGACTTATATATATCAAAATGATCAGGGTGAAAAGAGAAATCGATTGAGCCATGTCCGTCCGTCTGTCCGTCTGTCCGTCTGTACGCACGATAACTCGCGCAAAAATTGAGATATTTTGATGAAATTTGGAATGCAAGTTGGTATCAAGACGAGAACGGATGGTATTGAAAATGGGCGAAATCGGACCATGACCACGCCCACCTCCCCTATATAGTAAAAATCCGAAATTTTGTATCTCAGTAACTAATAGAGCTGGAGTGATGAAATTTTACCCACGTATTGACCTCAGGCCCTTATGAAGAAATGTGGTGAAATTTTGGAAAATGGGCGGTGCCACGCCCACTTATTAAGGGGCAAACATTGAAAGTTTTATGAGTCATAACTCAGAAACCGTTGAAGGTATATCGATGAAATTTGGTAGGCGTGATATACTTACTTAGACAAATGTTTGGACGAAAAATTGCCAAAATCGGTTGACGACCACGCCCACTTTTATATATGGGTATTATAAAGTGGCCTAATAAAAACATTTTAAGCCATATCTCTGTCAAATATAAAGATATATCATTGAAATTTTATGGCAGGAGTCCAACTATGGACATAAAACAAAAAACACAAAAATTTTGGAAAATGGGCGTGGCACCGCCTCTTTTTAGAAACAGGAATATACGAGATTTCTTAGCCCATAACTCGACAAATAATTTATATATAATGACGAAACTTGGTGTGTACAATTTTATTACTTGTGGTAATAGACACGCAAAAATTTATTGAAATCGATTTATGACCACGCCTACTTTTTAACAAAGATATTTCTGAAACACCCTTTGGGAATTTTTAACGTGAAATCTTTGTAACTAGAACTCGTAAAGGAATGAAATTTTGCACAAATAATAATATTCATATACTTAGTTGGATAACTGATAAAAATTTTGGAAAATGGGCGTGGCTACGCCCACTTTATGCAGCACTCACTTTATATAGAGTACAACGTGTTTCCATTAAACGCAAACAAACAATAAAAGCATACAGCTGAGTATCTAATGTTCGATTCCACTCGAACTTAGGCTTCCTTACTTGTTTTTTTTTTAATTTTATATCTTTTGCTTACCTTTTTCTTTTCTTTTTCTGCTTCATATTCATTTCCTCTTTCAAAAGTATGTTGATGATAAATGAAATAGCTGTATTGAAGTAAAAATAACCTGTACGACGAATATGAATAACTAGCAAATACCCGTTGCTTCGCAATGAGGAATAATCAAAGTCAAGACAAGTCAAGTGAAGTCAAGTCGAGTCAAGTCATGTCATGTCATGTCAAGTGAAGTCAAGTCAAGTCAAGTCAAGTTAATTCAAATCAAGTCAAGTCAAGTGAAGTCAAGTAAAGTCAAGTTAAGTTAAGTAAAGTCAAGTTAAGTCAGGTCAAGTCCAGTCAAGTCAAGCCAAGTCAATCCAAGTTCAGTTAAGTTATTCCGGGGTTATCTGGGTCCACTTGATGACCTTGTCTAGCCATCACTACAGCTCTATGTTGAACCTGTTCCCAACACCTTTCATTTGATACCAATATCACTCAAAAACCGCAAAAACCGGGTCCGCATTTTGACCCATATCTGGGGACCCGGCCTAGGAATCACAATTAAAAGAGTTTTGTGTTGAAATCCTGATCAAGGCCTTTGATTCGATACAAATATTGTTCAGAAACATTCCGGGTCCTCGTTTTGACCCATATCTGGAGACCCGGCCTAGGAATCATTATGAATAGAACTCCATGTAAAAGCCTTGTTCAAAACCTTTCATTTCATAGCAATATTGCTCCGAAACATTCCGGATTAATCCGGGGTCACATTTTGACCCATAATTGGGGACCCGGCCCAGGTATCACAAATAACACAATTCTACGTCGAAGTCCTCATCAAGACCTTTCATTTGGTAGCAATATCGCTCAGAAATATTCGAGGGTCATCCGGTCCACCTGTTGACCCTTATCTGGAGACTCGGCCTAGGCATCACTATTAAAATAGCTCTATACTGAAGTCCAGATCAAGACCTTTCATTCGATAGCAATATCGCACAGACACATCCCGACATCACCCAGATCCACCTTCTGACCCATATCAGGAGACTCGGCATGGAATCACAATGAAAATAGGTCTGTGTTAAAGCCCTGCTCAATACGTTTAATTTTATACCAATATCGTTCAAAAACATTCCGGAGTCCGGGTCCACATTTTAACCCATATCTGGAGAGGATGCCTAGGCATCACAATGAAAATAATGATGAAGTCCTGCTCAACACCTTTCATTTGATGCCAATATCGTAGGTGTAGGTGCAGGCGTTCTTGAGTTATAGCATATTATGCACGCGTAAACAGGTTTTTGATTGCCACCGAGACAAACAGGAAACCGTGCAAAAACAAACATATGAGTCCCCTACGCTGCGCTGCCTGGCACGACTGCGACGCCTCCACTGAACACGA